>CAJQZJ010033173.1:3226188-3367108 GCA_907164525.1 Lophiomys imhausi | reverse complement strand
AGTAGTTGTTATAATTATCAATAGGTTTAGTGGATAGGTTAAAGGGGTTGTAGGAATTTATAGGATTAATAGTTAAGAAATTGTTGGTGTTTGTTATAAGTGAATTTAGTAATAAATAAGTGTTAAATAATAATTTAAAAGTTCAGTTACATATACTTGTTTATATTATTTTATTAAAATATCTAGGGTATTTTTTAAAGGTAGGATTTAAAATTATTTAATGACCTATTTCATTTATGTTTAATATATTTATGGTAAGAATTCCCTCAACCATATTAAAATAACATCAAAATGTTACCTGAAGGTTCTCTCCTAGTGACTACTATGAAGAGAACATTGGTTAGTATCTGATGTCTAAAAACCTTAATTTTATACATAAATCTTACTTTAGTTCATTTTAGAAATGTGAAAATGAAATGAGGAATACTGAATTGATGGGTACAACTACAAAACCTCATGATTTTCAAGACTCTTGAGAGAAATCACCTTTTCATACTCCATGTATGGCACAAGAGTTAAACCAAGGAAGCAATAATAATAAAATAAACAAAAACTAATGTCTAGCCTTTGGAACACTTCCAGTGAAATATTACATTATGAAAAATGCAACATAAATATTCAGCTCATTCACTTTAACAATGAAGTTAAAGTAATTCAAAGCTAAAATATTGACCTTTTTTAGTGGAAACAATGCATGTTTAGTGAGGCTATGCAATTTATTACAAACAATTTCATAAAGTATTCTTTAAGAAGAAGATATAATTTAGTTACTTAATCAAAATGTTCATTTTAGACAGCCCACAGGTTTTACTTCAAATGTGTTAGGTTGTGTAGTTTACTGCTTTGTTCAATAAAGTGCCTCAGAAATTTCAACTGTATAAATAAAGTTTACAATATTCCTCCCGAAAATCTGCTTTGAACATGGCTATGAGTATTGTTTAGAACAAAACTAACTGCTAGCTTTTTCTAACACTGGAAAATCATGTAAAATTCCAAAACAGTGCTAACACAGCTTTTAAAATTTTTAAATTAGGTATTACTTGTAGATGTTGGTATTTATTCAGTATTCAACAAATATAAATTTGCAGTCACCATAGGCTTAAAGTATTTGAATTTCTTAAAAATCTATGGTATTTCCCTTAAAAGTGATAATAATTTTAAAATATAGACTCAGTGTCTAATGCTTACATAATTGAAAACAAATGCCAGCAATGTTAGCATGGTTATAATCATGGAACATGTTTCCAAAGTCACTCTAAATATTTGCAGAGCTCAATGTGGTAATTAAGATAGAAAAAGCAGTACTAAGATGCATGCCTTATCACGTTCTTTGGGGAGAAAAAGAAAAATCACTGATGTGACTTGAAATTTTTCCAAAGGATTTAGTTATTATCCAATTAGCTTCAAATTTCTGTTATTAAAATGCATGACAAATACCACCCTCTGTGTCTTTGAACCTTTCATTATTTAAGTTCTTATTTCAGGTGTCTTGTTTGTTAGAGCATACATCCTCAAAACTAGCTTTGACTTTTCATTACAATGCACAACAATTCTTGCCAGGTAAAAAGTTGGAAGGATAACATAGTCTAAGGTATATTTGTAAAAACCTCAAGGGCCTATCTCTTTACTAGAAACAAAAATGGAACAAAGGCAAACATTCTTGAAACAATCTACCATTAAAACTTAGGCTGAATTTTTACCCACCTTGCATTTTACATCTGTCATGAAATCCATATAGGAATTTCAAGAGATTAGGCAGACATATGAACATGTGTGAGGAATGAAGAATAAAATTGTCTTCCCTCAACTTCATCATATTCCTTGCTCTTGCATCTTTCCACCCTTCCCTTCCATATTTGCTAATTAATTTTACTTCAAAGAAATGTCTGGGTGAACTTCAAATATCAACTTTTTAATTAATATTAATGTCTGAATGACAACATGTAAGCCTGATCAACATTTATTAAGTAGTTATGAGATAACAGTACATATTTTAAAGCTATCTGTTTCTTTTCATAAAATTCTACTTTAAAAATATTTTCTAAAAAAAATTATGACACTTTTTCCTTATTTAAAATGGTTTAAAATGCAGTTCATTTTCTAGTACAGATCAAAAGAATTATATGAAATTAATGATGTAAATTGCCTTAATAATTCAATTTTAACCATTTTTAACAGATTTACTGTGTGACTTCCACTTCACTTGCAAATAATTCCCTGCCCTAGTACAGATGTTATTTCGGAAAAGGACTGTCTGACATTTGAGACTTTAAGTGCTCTTGCTCTTGCCATGTCAGCAGAAATAAGGAAAAAGGGAATTAGAAGTCTTTGTATATGAAAACAGTTTCAAAATCATGATTTCATGAGTACAAAATGGACCTTTGAATTTTTGCTAAGAGATAGAAGGCAAGCATCAATAATTTGTTAGTCTCTTTAAATGAGAAAAAAATATATACAGAAGTACTTGTGATATATGCATTTTTATGTGAATAGGTTTTGGAGTATCTTAATAAACATATGAGCACATATGTGTCTATGATATGCAAATAAGCATCTATATATGCTTAAACATTAACATATGATCATATATAGGCATCCATAAGTATGCATGAATCAGTGTGTGTGTGTGAGATGCAAATGTATATATTGCACTGTTGACAACTGAAGTTAACTAGACAAATACATGGTTATGATGGTAGTTACATAACCTAAGACCAATTCAAAGCAAGTGAACACCATACAGAGATATTATGAAAAGAAATTGATGAAGGGATATGTTGAATTTGAATTTTCAAATATCAATTAACTAAAGTTTATAATTACCATATGATTTTTTTATAAAATGAAAACTAATTTGTCATATTTGCATTAGAATGTTAATATTAAACCAGTTAAAGAAAAATATGAGGGAAATGTTTACAATACATAGCAAATAATTTATATTCAAGGTAAAAATAAAACCAAAGGTATGTTACTACACATTGAAATAATGCATACATAATTGAAGTTATATTGAATTTGACATTTGTCTTAATTGAAATACCTCATCATCAAGGTCTCTGTCTAGCTTCACCATGCTCACGGGGCCAAAGAACAGTGTCCACTGAGTGAACATATTTTTCCCTGCCATAAAATACTCCAAACTCCCTCTCCAAACAACCCTGTCATAATTGACATGTATTTTTTTATCTATAGGAAAATGACAGCAGGAGTATGTATACAGCTATAACTATGGAATAAGGAATATTCAGGAAAATGGGCAAAGCTATTGATTTCTACACTATTGATTTTTGTGATATGCTTTAGAGTCCTTATTTCTCTACCTAAATTTACCCAATGACACTGTGTTTCTCCTGAGATGAAGATGTTAATGGCAAATGCCCACATTTTCTTTCCTGCAAAAAAATGCAAAAATTGCAAAAGAATACAAAACAATAATGACAACACCAAACCTGGCCTTTCCTTACACAACTCTATGTTACAATTTGCTGCCCAACCATAATAGTTACATAATACATGCATAAGTACACATGTGTTTGTGTGTGTGTGTGTGTGTGTGTGTGTGTGTTTTCTCTGCACACAAATCTGTGTACCACACAAGTACCCACATATCCAAGAAGAGAACATTTAATCCTTTGGACCTGTTGTTCAAAGGATTGTTAATGCCACTTGCTGGGAATTTGACACAGTCCTCTGGAAGAGCAGGAAGTGCTCTTAACTGCTGAGCCATCTCTGCAGCCTACAACAGCATTTCTGAAGCTCTTTTATCTGGTCATTACTTCTTCAGGTTCAACATGATTCTCTAAATTGTTTTCTTCTCTGGGAATTTGCTCTTTCCAACATTTTCAATTTTTGGATAGTTGTTTGAAATATTCGTAGTCTATTGCATATATACTTTGTATGACAGAGCCTAACCTGGCCTTTCTTTATAGTCGTCTCCCCTGAATGGTTGCAGATATTCTCTTAAAAATCTCTAGCAGTATCCTATCACTTCCTTAGCATTGGACATATTTCTAATAAGAGAAATCTCCATGCTGGCTGCTCAGTATCTGCCACCCAATCAAAGTACTAAATACAGTTTTCCAAAGATGAGACCCAAATGGTTGAACAAGACCTCTTAATGAAATGTTCAAGATCCTTAGTCATCAGGGGAAATTAAATCAAAACTATTTTGATATTTCATTTTACTCCAGTCAGAATGGCAAAGATCAATAAGACAAATGACAGCTCATAGTGATGAAACTGAAGGGTAAGAGAATCCCTCACACATTGCTGGTTAAAGCATAAACTGGTAGATCCAATCTGGAAATCAGTGTGACTGTTCCTCAAGAAATTGGGAATAGATCTACCTCAAGAGACAGCTTTATCACTCTTGGTCATATACTCAAACATTCCATATCCTACACAAAGAAACACCCTCATCTATGATCATCATCATTCTTGTCATAATAGCTAGCAATTGGAAAAAATATTAGTAGTCTGTCAGTGGATAAGAAACTATGACAAATTTACACAATAGAATATTACTCAGTGTTATTAAGCAATCAGGAAATTCACAGGTAAATGGGTAGAGCTACAAAATCTCATCCTCAGAAAAATAACAAATACATAAAAAGACAAATAAACTATGTTTTTGTTTATATATGGATATTAATTTTTAAGTCTTCTTTAAGCAGAATCTAAACCACGTAAACACAGAGCTTAGGAATAGAATAAGTTACTGGGAAGGGGGATCTCATGGGCTAGGGGAAATAGAATATATAGTTATGGAATGACAGACGGCAGATTGAAACAGGTAAATTAAATAAGGAAGGGGGAGGAAAGAGTGGATAAGAGGGGATATGGGAAGGAAAAACCTACATTTGAGGAATTATATAGAAACCTATTTCTGTACAAGCTTCTTAATATATATGCATATATGAAAGAAATATTTTTTCTTTTTTTATTTCTTCAAGTTACATCTCAATCGCAGTCCCCTCCCTATTCCCCCCTCCAGTCCTACCCTCCCACCCTCAACCCCCCATCCTCTTCCCTTTTTTTTAAGTTTAAGGTATATCTTATTTCCCCCTACAGTTTCCCCTTTCAGTCCAACAAATGGCTCTTTCTCTTATAATAATAAATACAATACAAAACAACAGAGGTAATTAGGCCATAGTTATGAGGGTTATATGGCTTAGCGTACATTCCCAATGTCCAGTCCATATGTATTTGGCACCTGACTTTAACATTCTACTATCTAACCATCTCCATGAGTTTAAAGTTCTATATCTAATTCAACATTCATACTAACTTGCAACACAATTTTAAAAGCATCTTCTTAGGTCTATAACACTCTCTTGACTCCTAAACAACTCAAAATTTAATTATGAGACTCTAGCTATCTGTTCTTCAACCACCTCAGAGACTTGAGAGGGATAAATATATCTGATTTTATAGGAAGTACAGGGCCTGCAGCTTCCCAAACTAAGAAAGGACATACCAGTGGCTGCCTGGAAAACTAAATCTGATCACCAAATAATGGGAGAGACAATGCACCAAATATACATATTTTTCACATCAAGTGAAGCTTCCCACGCTAGGGGTGTGTTATATCTAATGAAATTTGTGGCCCAGGAGAACCCATCAAAACTCCCAAACAACTCAGGCTATTGCCAAGGCTATAGGTTGCTCTTCACAAACTGAAAGTTCCTCTTAGTGAAGACAATGTTTTCATATCTCATTGAACATGGAAAATTCAGGCCCTCATACCTACTGACTAGTCTTTATAGTACTGGAAAGTATTTTGCATACTACCAGAAGAAAAAAATGTAAATATCAACACAGTTATAAACGTGACAATTTACAATGATGACCTTCATGCATGATACACTAGTAGAATAGCACAAATACTGTGGGAATATCCTACAACTTTCCAATTAGATATAAAATCCACTCTGTGAGATGGAACCCTTTACTGACCCTAATCAGGTGGCTGAGACCCTGAGACTAAATAAGCCACAGTCCTAGGGAAAACCAAATACTTTTTTTTTCTGATAAAGGAAACATCAATAAAATGACTCCTAATGACATTATGCTATAACCATAGGGGGGAGTTCTATATGAGATTGCAGGAGAAAAAAATTTACATAAAAGTACTCTATATGTAATTGCTTAATAATTGAATATAAAGAAACATTTATCTGTGTAAAGTAGGAAAATTTGCCCTATTTGGATTATGAACATGTGCTACACAATTAGTGCTTAAATGAGACTTTTAAATGTCAAATGTGTTTATTAACATTAAATTTTGAACTAATCTATATTATTTACTAATTGAAACTAACACAAAATTTGTCTTATTGGAAAGGTTATTATAAAATTAGAATGAATGAAGAAATAAATCTATGAACCAAATTAAAGTAGGGATTATCATTTAAGCAAAATATATAGAGTCATAAGTTCACAGACTATAAATTTTCATATTAAAGCAGGAGTAGAAGAGTTTAAGTACACATTCTATTATGCATTATTCATTCTGCGTTCAAATAGCTAAGATTTATTGATACTCTAACAAGTACAAAGTACTTTGTATTCTCTACCTATCTTATATGCAAATTGAATTAGTCGCAAGCCTATCTCTTGGTAGGAAAAGCCCCTTGCTCCAACTGTAGACAGAATGCTATCCAAAAAGGACAAAACCTGGAAGCAGGTAAGTCGATAGCCTAGCTCTGCCAAGGCAGGGTAGGTAAGTCCTTCATAACCCCTGCTCTACAATCAATGTCTGTCAGAGAAACGGGGCCAAACGACTGAAGAGCGATGCTGTAATTTATGGAGAGAAAATGGGAACTGTCCAGGCAGCCACTGGTATGTCATTTCTTAGTTTGGGAAGCTGCAGACCCTGTACTTCCTATAAAATCAGATATATTTATCCCTCTCAGGTCTCTGAGGTGGTTGAGGAACAGATAGCTAGAGTCTCATAATTTAATTTTGAGTTGTTTAGGAGTCAAGAGAGTGTTATAGATCTAAGAAGATACTTTTAAAATTGTGTTGCAATTAGTATGAATGTTGAGTCAGATATAGAACTTTAAACTCATGGAGATGTTTAGATAGTAGAATGTTAAAGTCAGGTACCAAATATATATGGACTGGTCATTGGGAATGTAAGCCATATATAAGTTATATATGAGTTATATAACCCTCATAACTGTGGCCTAATTACCTCTGTTGTACTGTATTGTATTTATTATTATAAAAGAAAGAACCATTTGTTGGACTGAAAGGAGAAACTGTAGGGGGAAATAAGATATACCTTAAACTTAAAAGAAAAAAAAAAGGGAAGAGGATGGGGGGTTGAGGGTGAGATGGTGGGACTGGAGGGGGAATAGGGAGGGGACTGCGATTGAAATGTAACTTGAAGAAATAAAAAATAAAGGAAAAGAAAAAAGAAAAAAATTTCAGACTAGCCATTATCCTTATATCATTGGTATGAAAACAAATATGAAAGAATTTTCCAAAACCATAGCCTCTGACTCTAGCAACTGGAGATTTAAAGGGGCTGTATCACGGTGGTGATACTGTTCAACATTTTCCCACTCCAGCATACAATACATTCTAGTTTATTTTTACCAGAAATATTTTAGTTAATCATTTGACTGAGAGTTGTAGTCTGATGTGTGTGTGTGTGTGTTTCTGTGTATGCATGTGTCTGTGCAAGAGTGCATGTTCACAAATCTGTGTGTTTAGAAGAGACTAGAATTTTCAAAAGATCTTGGTTTGTTTAATCAATTGTGGAGGTATGTGTTGTACCTATGTCACAAATAGTGCACTAAATAAAGTAAAGCATTGGTAAACCAATGGGGAAAAAACTATACTTGTAAACTACTCTTTGAATAATAACAAAATTTTATTTCTTAAATGGAAACTTCTAATAAATTATTCCATATATTACAAAAGAAAAAATAAAAATGAAGAAGAAATTAACAATGTGATGTGACTATACAAGAAAATAACCAAGTAATACTTCATAGTGAGTGCAATCTTCTAATAATAAAGTTCGGGTCTTTTTGCTTATGCATACATATATTCCCCTGGTATGTAATTAGCACAAGATAAGAAATAGTCAAAGAACAGTCTGAGCTATAACACTGGTGCACAGTTTGTTTTTTTCCTCACCTTTTATTTGTGAGAAGATATGCTCAAAGATCACAAAGTGCCAGATTGTTTCGTACATTTTCTTCAGAACACTGACATAATGAAAAGACAATTAACCACATGATGTTAATCACTGCAGTAATTATCACTGCAAAAATTAAGAAGAGAATTGCATATGTATGAACATTTTTTAAATTGTGTGTAATACACTATATATATATAATTTAACTATATGAATATGTGTTAATCAACTTTAAGTATACTACATATATATATATACTATACATACCTATATCTGTATACACAAACATGTTTATACATATAGGCAGAACACACACTTACACATATGTGTTTATGTATCGAGTAAAACATAGTCATAATAGCATTTGTTATAAACTGCAAATTGTGAAATAACTTTCATACTGCAATAGATAAAGAATTATTTTCATGTAATTTTCATTTTTGTTCAGTTTGTGATTAATACATATCCATGCAAAGTCTGCTCTGAAAAAGAACACTAGTTCATAGAAAATGAGCACCATAAAATGTAGATTAGGTTTATATTAAAAAAGAATTGTAACTATGATAATATTTATAAAACTGAATATAGAGATAAACACATATGTAAAGAAATGTTGTTTCATACAATACCTTTAAAGAGAAATATATTTTCACTTAACACAGTTGATTTTTCCCACCTGAATGTCAACACTATGTAAAGTATGTTTGCAGATTAATATTGAAGAGCAGATAATTCTTTTCTTCATTATTGAATATGAATTCATAGACACTGAAAATTTTTAGAATGTGTCTCTAACTTCCAGATAATCTATTATTTTGATGACAATCTTTTAAAGACAATATGATAATATAATGTGAATTTTCTTTACCCTATACAAATCAGAATTTATTGAAAAATATTGCCTTGATAGGTGAGTGGTATTCCATTGTATAAATGTACCAAAGGTTTTTAAACCCATTTTTCAGTTAAAGGGCATCTGGGTTGCTTCCAGTTTCCAGCTATTATAAATAAAGCTACTATGAACACAGTTGAGCCAATGGCCCTGTTGTTTTGTGAACAATCTTTTGGATATATGCCCAGGAATGATATGGCTGGGTGTTGAGGTAGAACTACTTACTCCCACTTTTCTGAGATATCACCAGAATGATTTCCAAAGTGATTGTAAAAATTAGCACTCCCACCAGCAATAGAAGTATGTTCCATTCTCTACATTCTCACCAGCATGTGCTATCATTGAGGTTTGTTTTCTTTTTTTTTTAATAATTTATTTTTTATTTCTTCAAGTTACATCTCAATCACAATCCCCTCCCTACTCCCCCTCCAGTCCCACCCTTCCACCCTCTTTTTCTTATAACTATAAATACAATACAAAACAACAGAAATAAATAGGCCACAATTATAAGAGTTATATGGCTTAGCATACATTCCCAATGTCCAGTCCATATGTATTTGGCACCTGACTTTAACATTCTACTATCTAACCATCTCCATGTGTTTAAAGTTCTATATCTAACTCAGCTTTCATACTAACTTGCCTCATAATTTTAAAAATATCTTCTTAGATCCAGAACACCCTCTTGATTCCTAAACAACTCAAAATTTAACTATGAGACTCTAACTATCTATTCTTCAACCGCCTCAGAGACCTGAGAGGGATAAATATATCTGATTATATAGGAAGTGCAGGGCCTGCAGCTTCCAAAACTAAGAAATGACATACCAGTGGCTGCCTGGACAGTTCCCATTTATTTAAAAATATTATCCATTCTGACAGGTGTGAGATTAAATTTCAGAGTCGTTTTGAGTTCATTTTCCATATGACTTAAGATAGTGAACAATTCTTCAAGTGTCTCTTGGCCATTAGAGATTCATCTTTTGTGAATTCTTGATTTAACTCTGTACCCCATTTTTTGATTGATGATTTTGGTTTCTTGGTGTTTAGTTTCTTGAGTTCTTTATAAATTTTGTATATTAGCCCTCTGTCCTAGGTGGGGTTGGTGAAGATCTTTTCCTAATCTGTAGGCTGATGTTTTGCTCTAATGACAGTGTCATAAGGTCCCATTTGTTGATTGTTGGTCTTAGAGCCTGAACTATTGGTGTTTTGTTCAGGAAGTTATCACCTGTGCCAATGAGTTTGAGGCTTTTCCCCATAATCTCTTCTATTAGATTTAATGTGTCTGGTCTTACATTTAGGTCTTTGATACACTTGGGCTTTGCAACCAAGTGGATGGAACTAGAAAGGTCATTCTGAGTGAGCTAACCCAGACTCAGAAAGATGTACATGATACGTATTCACTTATAACTGTATTTTAGCCATATAGTACAGGATAACTGTCCTACAACTCACAGACCCAGAGGAACAGGTACCTAACATAACTATCCTACAAGAAATTCCACACCAGCAGCAGATAAAAACAGATGCTGAGACATACAGTCAAGCAGTACATGGAATTCAATTCTGGGTGTCCTAAATAAGAGAGGAAGGAGGAATAGAGAGACCCAGAGGGGTCAAGATCAGCACAAGAAGACCAACAGAACCAACCAAACTAGGCCCTAAGAATCTTACAGCGACTGAAACACCAACCAGGAAAAGAAGAAAAAAAATATTTAGAATAGACCTAGACCCCCCTATAAAAATATAGATGATAAACAACTTCATCTTCCTACAGACCCCTTAGCAAGTAGGGGAGTGGTCTCAGTCATGGAGTTTTTTTACCTCTTAGTGGTACATATTACCCAGGCTGAGATGCCATGTCAGGCCCCAAAGCAAAAAGAAATTCTTAGCTGTCATGTGACTGATGAACTGAGGGGGGATGATATGTGGAACTCCCCTCACCCGAGGAGAAAGATAGGAGGAAGAAGGGGAAGAGGGTGGTAGGGTGACACCAGGAAGGGAGGAGAGAGGGGTCTGTGGTTGAGATGTAACATGCATTAACAAATAAATGTTAAAAAATAATAACAATGAAAGAAAAATATTACCTGTATATCAATATTTTCAAATAAATTAGAAAGCTTCATTTTAATTTTCATGAAAGATATGGTTTCTGATAGATACAATCAATGAATTATCTCTTTTTTATAAATAAATTTATTTATTTGTTACTTCAGGTTATATCTCCATCATATTGTCCACTTTCCGCCCTTCCAAGCCCCGCCTTCCCACCCTCTACCCCCTAACCCTTCCATCCTACTCCTCTGGAGTGGAGTGTCCCTACATAACAGTCCCTCAGCCCAGTTCAGAAGTCATATGAGGGCCAAGAGCCTCCTCATACTTTGGGGGCCTACAAGGCAGCACCATCAGTGAAAAGTGTCTCATTGCCAGGGAGAGAAAACTAAAAAAAAAAAAAAAAAAAAAAAAAAAAAAAAACAAACAAACAAAATAAAAAATAAAAACTCTATGACCGTGTTCCCTTTGGTGCATTGGTTGTAGTATAGATATCCTGTACTACATAGCTAAAATCCTACTATAAGTGTATAGATACTATGTGTATCCTTCTGAGTCTGTGTTAGCTCACTCAGGATGAGCTTCTCTAGTTCCATCCATTTGGCTGCAAATTGCATAATTTCATTGTTTCTGATAGCTGAGTAATATTCCATTGTGTAGATGTACCACAGTTTTTTAATCCATTCTTCAGATGAGGGACATCTGGGTTGTTTCCAGTTTCTAGCTATTACAAATAAGGCTGCTATAAACATAGATGAGGAAACTTCCTTATGATTCCTTGAGGAGTCATTTGGGAGTATACCCAGAAGTGGTATGGCTGGGTCCTGAGGCAAAGCTATTCCAAGTTTTCTAAGATATCGTCATACTGACCTCCATAGTGGTTGCACAAGCCTGCACTGCCACCAGCAATGGAGGAGTGTTCCTCTTTCTCCACACCCTCGCCAGCATGTGCTGTCATTTGAGCTCTTGATCTTAGCCATTCTGAGAGGTGTGAGATGGAATCTCAGAGTCCTCTTGAGTTGCATTTCTCTGATGATTAAGGATGTTGAGCATTTCTTCAAGTGTCTCTCAGCCATTAGGGATTCCTCATTTGTGAATTCTCTATTTAGCTTTGTCCCCCATTTTTTGAATGGATTATTTGGTTTCTTGACATTTAATTTCTTGCGTTCTTTGTACATTTTGGATATTAGCCCTCTGTCAGATGAGGGGTTGGTGAAGATTTTCTCCCAGTCTGTAGGATGCCGTTTTGTTCGAATGACAGTGTCTTTTGCCTTACAGAAGCTTTTCAGTTTCATGAGGTCCCATTTATTGATTGTTGGTCTCAGGTTCTGAGCTGTTGGTTTTCTGCTCAGGAAGTTGTCACCTGTGCCAATGAGTTCGAGGGTTTTTCCCATTTTTTCTTCTAGTAGATTTTGTGTGACCGGCCTTCTGTTAAGGTCTTTGATCCACTTGGACTTAAGTTTTGTACAAGGTGGTAAGTATGGGTCTAATTTTGAATTATCTCTTAAGAATCATGGATAGCAGCCAAACTGCACCAGTAGGTTGGCTATTGCAGTCTTTGAAAGAAGTGGGCCTGTAAATTTGTAACAATGGATCCAAAACTGGCTATATAGAAGATCCACCTGGGACACACTAAATCATAATTCTGACCATACACCGAAGATAATTTTAGAAAATACTTATTTGTAGCCTAAGTGGAGTGCTATTGTCACCCAAAGCCATTTTGAAGGATATTCTGGTCCAAATATGTGTAGTCTAAGTTTTAAGGCATTATGTGAAAATCAGCACATGCATTTGAACTTATGAATTAGCAAATGTATATTTTTAATTGACAATGCAGACTGATAATCAAATAGACAAATAGTCATATATGTTTCTTGCCTATTGCATTCTCTTGCCAGTCAAATGCATCTGAGAATATAGTGTCCTACTAAGTCTACACGCTTAAAGCTACTTCAGCTGAAGTGAATTTTGTAGTACATTAAGGCCATTTTCTATGACTACTTGGGTTTTTCCCTGTAAGAATATTATATTTCATAAAGTGTCCTTAAGGATATAATTAAAAATTTATTTACAAAATTAACTTTATAAAACCTCATCTAATAGACATATTTTATTTCATTGTATCTGGTTAAGCTTGATTCTATACAACTACTGTTGAGTGACCCAATTCTTTTTTTTCTACCCCTCACAGTCCCATCTTCCCACCCTCTTCCTTTTCTCCCTCCTATCCTACTCCTCTGGTGTGGGGTGCCCCAAAATATCAGTCCCTTTCAGTTCATCAGTCATATGAGGGCTAAGAGATTCCTTATGCACTGGGGGCCTACATGGCAGCACCACTAGGACAAAGTGTCCCACTAACAGATAACAAAGTCTATGTTCCTGCTCCTTTTGGTGTGTTGGTTGTGGTGTAGTTATCCTGTACTATATGGATTGAATTCAATTATAAGTGATTAGATGCCATGTGCGTCTTTCTGAGTCTGGGTTAACCTCCAAATGATTCATCACCAAACCACAAGGCCATCTCCTCATCTCTGTTCATAGCAGCCTGATTTGTAATAGTTAGAAACTGGAAACAACCCAGATGTCCCTCAACTAAATAATGAATTAAAGAAAAACAAAAGTGTGGTACATTTACATAATGGAATACTACTTAGCTATCAGAAACAAGGAAATCATGCAGTTTGCAGCCAAATGGATAGAACTAGAAAAGCTAACCCTGAGTGACCTAATTCTTAGGAAGATGAGAAATGTTATTTTTTTATCCCAAGCAAGGAACTTAGGACAGACCACAGTACAGAAGTCCAACATAGTCAATGAGTTTTGTTGAAGCTATTTATAGGAAGGTGAATGAACTGTTACAGAATTAGAAATAACTCAAAGAGAGTTTCATTACTAAAAACTTATCTGTACATGGTTGACAGCTCATAAAAGCTGGGAACCTGGAACACACTATGAAACTTGCTGGTAGCTCAACAGATTAAAGTGAGTCTTGTAGGTAGACTGATACTCTTTCAAGAGACTCAACTGACCTTTGCATCCTTGTAGAGACTATGCTGGTGCTGCTTGAGTAGTCTCTGTTTCTTCTAGGTAAGTCAACCTATCTGAGCCTGTTTTAGACATCAAAGTTTTTCTGAAAATGTCTCTGTAGACTTTAGTAGTTAAATATACTTGGGAGGAGGTGTCTAGTGACTCTCTTCAGTTTCAGGGAATTCCTGAGCCTTTCAGTTGTGAAATATTTAAGCTTATGAAGCTTCCATGCAGAATGAAATAGTTCACCCTCCTTTTGAACATCCTATGTCTTGACAAGCTCTCCTTCAAAAGGATTCTTTTTAAATCTTGGAGGAATTACTACAACCAAGTTCCCAAACACTAGAGAATATTTCAATAGCCAGTTATATATGCTCACACTTTTAATACAAGGACTTGGTAATCAGAGGCAGGACTCACATTATTTTATGCTAAAGATTGGATACATATTGAGCTTATTGTATTTCTGGACTGCATTATGTGACCCTTTCTCAAAGTAAACAAACTAAACAGAAGCAAGAGGAATATGAATACATGACTACATTGTTGTAGTTGTCTTTGCTAGATGCGTGAGACCCTGCCTCAAAAAAAAAAAAAAAAAACAGAGTTCTACAGTTTAGGATTTAATCAGTTTTCTTTTCTTTTCTTTTTCCAATATATTTTGAGAGAGATCTCTCAAGAGTATTTTTTTGGATTTCATGAGTATTCCCCAAACTGTTATAAATATCATCCAAAAAGTGGGCAGAGTATAGAAAAAACAAATATATGAGAGGTGTAAGAAAATTAGATAAGGGTAACAAGAAGAGTAGAAGGTTTCATTTTATAATGTTATGCTACCAACAGATGCCATACAAAACTCAGCAGACTATGTATATGTCTGGAACTGAGATGTTTTTGACTTAGTTTAGAAACAACTACCAATGGATGTGATGGTAAGTTCTTTATTTCTGCTCTCTAAATGATAATATAATACTTTGTGAGAACATGTATTTACCTCTTTTGTGATGATTCATATAATATTTGAATTCCATATACTATAATACTGAATGTGAAATAATTATAATGCACAATTATTAGAGTAAAAGTTTTACTCTAAAACGATCCATTTAAGGGCTAGTGAGAAGATCTATAGCTAAGAGCACTTGGTGTTCTAGCTGAGGACCTTGGTTTGGGCCCTAGTATTCAAGTGATCCAATGTTTTCTTCTGGACTCCGTATGGAAACTTTATGCCTACATGATATGTAAAATCTTGTTAGCAAACACAAATGTGCATAATAAAATAATAAATAAAATGTTTAATTTTATTTACACTGTCACTCTAAGTAGATCCATTATGTAGGTATACACAGGTTTTATTATACTCTATGTAATTTATTTTACATAATTAGAGAGATCATTTAATATATTATAAAATCTGTGTGACTTAAAGCTATTATTTTAATAATAAAATTGTGCATCCTTAATATGTCTAAGAATCTCCTGCTGAACATGGACACATGTTTCAAACACTTTTAACCATCTGGGGATGTAGAGTTCCACCCAGGGTATCTATTTTCCAAATGCTGACAATATGTTAGATGATTCACTTAACTTCAAGCTTCAGATTATTTTAATATTTTACGTTTTGTAGATATTAATTAACCTTGGTTATATTGAGCAAGTAGATGAATGAGGACAGAAGAATCTAGATGACTTATTTTTGCAATTTCATCTGCTTATATCTTTCTCAGAATAATAATTTTTTGTGTATATGTGTGAACTTACAGAGATATGGAAATTTACAAAATGCATCATGATATAAACATGATTAGTTTGAAGCATACTTTTTGAAAATGGGAACTGTAACAACAGTGATTTTAGTCTTCTTTGTACCTTTAAGATATTTTCACTGTCAGTCTTCATGCTTGATCTTTATTGCTATTAACTTTCATTATAAAATAATGAAAAGTTTCCACCAACTTGCTTACTTCCTGCTCTTTCAGGGTATTTGAAAGCCCAATGACATGTATTCAGCTTCTGCCTTAGTGAGGTGATTGTTGTTATTTTAAGCTCATATGGTATTTGCTTTCTCTTACACGTTACTTGACATTCTAAAATTTTTGTTGATTGAAATGTGACATCATCAAAAAAGGTTTCATTGACTTTTAGATGAAATGAATTAGTTTTCTTTAATTTTGAACAACTCTAGATTATGAGTTAAAAAGAATGAATACAAATAATTTTTATAATTTGAAATATTGAAAGGAAACATGAAGCCTAAAGTTTTTAGTGTTAAATGCATTTATAATACAATAATACTTCTCACAAGGTACATTAAAATCTGTTGATAGAGGGTAGAGAGAAGCTTGAGTATAAATTCAGGAAGAAATGATATATTCAGTAGGATTATTTCATGGAACATGTTGATATTACTTGACATCTATTCTTTAGTACTGAGTGAAAATATTAATAACTTACTAAAACACTATAGAAAAATGGAAGACTGGCTACTCTGTATTAATTAATGTCACTGTACACTTTTCTGACATCCTTGGAGTGTTTAAATATATCAGGATAATAACCAGATTCAATTCATTTCAATAAATCTCCCTGTTTAAAATATGGCCAGAGCACTCCACAAATCCACATACATATTCACCTGAATGCACTGTGAACTATCATATTTAGTTCACTAAAGGAGATTTTGAGGTACTCTTTACTTGAATTGAGAGTTAAAGCAACAGATTATATTTTGCATTGGGAGTTCTTTTGTTCAAGGGTTTATTGGCTTGTGCAGATTATTTCCTCATGTGTCTTTAAAAATAGAATAACATTTTGCTAAATTCTTGGAAATAGAATTAAATTCTCCAACTAAATCATCTTAAGTATCACTCCTAATTATGACCAGGTGGCTGTTGTCCTTCCCACTTGTGAAGGAGTGCACTTTTGTTCATATTGATATTGGACCCACCTTCCACCCAAAATGTTCAGCTACTATAAAAGTAGGTCTGAGACTCAAATGTGCTTTCCTGACATGCTTGCTTCTCCTCTGTGATTCTTTTATTCTATATTTAATAAAGACAACTTCAGGTTCTCCATGTTCTTCTGGAAATAGTCTACTTTCTCTTCTCTTCTGAATCTCAGCTACTTGGTGGAAGATAATAGTGTCCATTGATATTGATATGGGAAGCTGGAAATACTATATAATTTTATCAGTGACAGTGCCAAAACTTTCAAAATAGAAAAAATAGGAAATGTAATGACAGTGAGTAAAGTCCATTAAAAGTTAGGAAGAAAAGTAACATGCAATCAGGAAGATAAAAATTTAAAGGCTGACCAATTAAATAGGGAGTTCTAATGGTACTAATTTCGAACATCTTCTCACCCTATTATGAATTTAGAAAGATGAGAAAAATAAGAAACCAGTTAGGTTTTGAGTAAGATTGAGTAAGATTGAGGAAGTTTTTAAAATGAGATTGTTTCCCTTGTAAAAGAATCTCAATATCATAAAATAGGAAAAAACCAAAAACAAAAAGAATGTCAGGGATCTATGAATAAGCTCAAGAATGTGGCTATCTTTAATAATCTCTTCATGAACTCTTTAAAAAAAATCTCAAAACACATGCCAGAATGTCAAAGAAAATAAAGTATCCTCAAAAGATGAATTTCTCTTAAATCCTGTCAGCTTAAGGCTTTTATTTTATTTATTTTTATCCTTTTTATGTATTTTTCTGTCTATATCTTTCTCTACTTCAGTCCCTTCAAGTTCACTATCCTTTTGTTGCATGCTAATTAGTGTAAGAGCTAAATTCAGGTCCTAAATATTATATTTCTAAAATCATTTCTAGAATAAACAATGTTATGAAGAAAATTTTCAATCAATCTTAGTTTCTTTGCAATGTCAAGATGTACTAAATGACAGAAAATTAATTCTTTGATTTTTCTAAAATTGAATGGCTTTTAAATAGGCACATAGGAAGACAACAAACTTTTGAAAGCATTTATATTAAGTTGAAAACCAGAAACAGAAGCAATTTAATATACTGTGTCTTTATATCCTTTTAACTTTTCCTGATGGCAGTAACTAGAATGAAAATACTATTAAAGACATTGACTAGTTCTTAAATCCAAAAAAGAAAAATATACAAAAGTGGTAACATCCATTGATGAGAGGAGCCTAAACTTATTCAGTTGAATAATTAAAATATCAGGGTGTTAAAGGAAGGAAAATGGGAAGGAATGAGAAATGAAAAAGAGAGAGAGACATAGGGAGACAAGGAGAGAGTCACAAAAGGGAGAGAGAGAGAGAGAGAGAGAGAGAGAGAGAAAGAAAGACCGACACTTAAATGGGAAGAAAGCCCTTTGTTTCAGCAGCTGGGAACTTAAGCCAGGCAATGACCCATCAGTATCTTGAAGCTCAATATGTCATCGACTAATTAAGTATGAAATCTTCATTTTATGTAAATTTTAATTTTTAATTAAATTTAACTTAATTACTAATATTCTGCTAATAATCAAATATAATTCTAGAAAAAGTAATTAAACTATTACCACTATTTATATTAAAGTTAATTGGTCTGCAGTGTTAATCTTTAACACACAATTATAAATAAACATACAGAGATCTGATGGATTTTAACAAGCCTTAGCCCAGATTGTGCAATCTTGGCCCATCTACTCTAGCTTATTCTATTTCCCAAATAAGACCTCATATATACTTATGTCCCCTTGTGCTGTTATTCTCCACTCTATGCCAATGTTCCAGGCCATGTGTTATGACCTTGGTCCTTTCTGCTCCTCCAGAACCTACCAACCTTTTCCCCACCTACATCACTCTCTGCCCAATCAGAGGCCTCAGCATTTTATTAAAGCCATTCAGAAACAGTGGTTAACAAGCAAAGTAACAGACGGGAAGCAGGACTCTGGGAACAATTCATTAACACTAACAGATCACTGCATCATTTAATGGCCAATTTAGCATTTAAATTATTGTTTTCATTTTGTATCATAAAGCTCATCTAGGGATGCTCTAGTTTTTTAAAACAATTTAGCGAATCAATTAATTTAATCCAAAGGCAATGGATTCAGTTTAGTACTCTAAGCAGAGTACTGGGATGAACCATTGAGAATATGATTGCCTACAGAGTTAGAAAATAAAGTAGTCTTTTGTCTTACAGAGCTTTTCAGTTTCATGAGGTCCCATTTATTGATTGTTGGTATTAGAGCCTGAGCTGTTTGTGTTCTGTTCAGGAAGTTGTTACCTATGCCAAAGAGTTCAAGAATTTTCCCTACTTTCTCTTCTACTAGATTTAGTGTGTCTGGCTTTATGTTAAGGTCTTTGATCCACTTGGACTTAAGTTTTGTGCAGGGTGATAAATATGGGTCTATTTGCATTCTTTTACATGTTGATATCCAGTTAGACCAGCACCATTTGTTGAAGATGCTGTCCTTTTTCCATTAGAAGGTTTTGGATTCTTGTCAAAAATTAAGTGAGCATAGGTGTGTGGGTTCATTTCTGGCACTTCAATTAGATTCCATTGAACAACTGGTCTGTTTCAATACCATTACTATGGTGTTTTTATTACTATTGCTCTGTAGTATAGCTTGAAATCCTGATGTCATTTGAACAAAATGGCAACCTACAGATTGGGAAAAGATCTTTACCAATACATCTGACAGAGGGCTAATATCCAAAATTTGTAAAGAACTCAAGAAATTAAACACCAAGAAACCAAATAATCCAATAAATAAAAGGGAAATACAGCTCAATCGAGAATTCACAAAAGAATCTCTAATGGCAAGGTTGGGGAGAAAGGGGAACACTGCTCCATTGTTGGTGGGAATGCAAACTTGTAAAACCACTATTGGAATCAGGTGTCAATATCTTAGAAAACTTGGAATAGCTCTACCTCAAGACCCAGCCATACTTCTGGGTATACATCCAAATGATTCCTCACCAAACCACATGATTCCTCATCTATGTTCATAGCAAACTTAATTTGTAATAGCTAGACAGTGGAAACAACCCAGCTGTCCCTCAACCAAGGAATAGATAAACAAACAAACAAACAAAAAAACAAAACAACAACAAAACTGTGGTACATCTGCACAATGGAATACTACTCAGCCATCAGAAACAATGAAATCATGCAATTTGCAGCCAAATCAATGGGAGTAGAAAAACTCATATTTACTGAGCTAAACCAGACTCAGAAAGATGCACATTGCATCCATTCCATTATAATTGGATTTTAGCCATATAGTACAGGATAACTATACTATAACCAAAGCACTAAAGTGAACAGGAACATAGACTTTGTTACCTGTAAATGAGACACTTTGCCCTAATGGTGCTTCCGTGTAGTCCCCCCAGTGTATGAGGATGCTCTTAGCCCTCATATGACTACTGAACTGGGGCAGGGGACTGATATGTAGGGAAAGAAACTCCATTCTGGAGGAGTTGGACAGAAGGGAGAGTGGGTAGAGTGTGGGAGGATGGGATTGGGAGTGGTGGGAAGAGGGCACTGTGATGGAGATGTAACTTGAAGTAATAAATGAACATTAAAAATAATATAAACTAGTTATTGATAAATTATGGTAAAGTAATGAAATAAAATTACATTGATAATACTAATTTTAACTTTTTTCTGAATAAAATGCTAATTATCTCCCTGAGAATTAGCTTGTCAATAACTGAGGTTTTATCTTTATTTTTAAGACAAAACATTTTTACAAATTTTATAAACTGATATTCAGAATTTAACTGTTATATTTTCCCAACTATATCATAACACACTTACAACAGTAGTAAGGATATTTTTCAATACTTATCTATGATTTATCAAAGTTTTTATTTATTTGAGTTGACTAAATTCAAATTTTACTTTGCTTGTGTGCATGTGTATATGTACATGTAATACATATGCATATATATGTGTGTGTGTATTTATATACATATGATATATGTCATATCAATAATATATTTATACATTTATACACATGGATATATGTGTATATAAATACCATATCAGTATGTGTATATATAATATGAATATTTTCCTTGATACATGGTTAATATCATTCCTGAACATAACTGTGCTCAATATGAAGACACTACACATAAGAGCATTTTGTTTTTATAGCTAAGGTTATAATACAACATTATAGTTATCATTTGCCATATGTCAATTAGAGGACTAAACTACTTTATAGACATTATATAGTTTAGTCTTCATATAGACAAGGATTATAATATTATTTATAGTCAGCTATATTTGATAAACTTGAGGTTGAAGGATTAATGAGATAGTCTGAAGTGCACAGGGAAACTTAAAAAATCCTTTGACAAGGTTGAGGCTATGATCCCAGGGTCACTGAGGCTATTACACTCTACCACATTCCATGTTTGGCCCCAGTGAGAATTAACTTATGAATAAACATTCCTAAACAATCATTTTATCTCTATCTTGGTATTATCAATTTCTCCATATACTAAATAAAAATATACAATGTGATTGATGTAAACTGTATAGTTATATGTTCCTTAGGTATACTTATAAAAGTCTGTCTCATTGCATAAGTCAGAGAAAACAGCCATTACTCATTTATCAAATTAGAAGTCAATGTCCAATAGAATGGGAAATGGGGTAATATTTGTCAAAATATTGCAATGTTTCAGATATGCAAGGTGAAAAGTTCTAGAATTTCAAAGCATGACATATTTGTAAAGTTTGTAGCATTCTAGTATATAACTGAAATTGTTAAAATGATAGCTTTTAAATTAAACATCAAACATGCACACACACACACAATGATAACTCTGTAAAGTCACAGGATTTGTCAAGCAGTTGTCAGTGTTCATCTGTATATAATTTGTAATATCCATCAAAATATCCACTTGTATATCTTTGAAAATTATAGAACTTTATAGAACACTATCTCAAGATTTTATAAAGCATCCTTGGGTAGGAAGATAGCTAGTACTTATCACAAAGAAATGTGGTTAATCCCAAGAATGTACAAAGATATAAATTAGGCATAGTGATATGATTTGTAATCCCATGGCCCAGTTCTAGACCAGTAGATTCTAGCCACAGAGTGGCTCATGTTCCAGGTAGCATTACCAATATGATGAGCAAAAGGCCAGTAAGAATGTTTCCTTTTAAAAGGCCATGTGACCAAGGGAGCCGACCTGGGGCAAGATTGAGGTTGAGAAGTGTCCAAATCCTAAATATCTCACCTTGAGACTCGCAGTAGTAAGGATTGCTATCGCCCTGTTCTGGGCCTGCATGACCTGGTATACATAATCCTGTATGTCTGAGGTAGTCCAGATAACCAAATTATAGGTTTAGTTTCCTCTCTCCTGATATGACATGTCTATCAGGCACCTGGAATTCTTATTCATGTAAATTAAGAATTCCAAGTACCTCAGCCCCAGGCAATAATGTACACTCATCTGGAAAACCCCTACCCATTCCCCAAGGTTTATATAGTCCTTATTCACCACAAATAAAGGAGAGCTGTTTCACTTTCCCCCAGTGAAGAAGAACTGTAAGAATGAAAACCTTCTTAGAGAAGGCCTTCTCCCCCTGGCACACTCAGTCGCTGGAATGAGATGTGACAGACCCACTTGTTCTGGCTCAGCTTCATCCTTTCCAGTCCAGTATGCAATAGTGTCTGGACACCCCTAGGGAAGAGGCAGGACAAGGAACAACAGCACACAATTTCTCACACAAAAATATCTCCTGTTCAATACAGGTTTGCAGCATTTATACACATCTTGATGGTAAATAATAATAATAATATTAATAATAATAATAGTAATAATAATAATAATAATAAAATACTTTGTAACCAACGAATTTCTTCCAAAACTTAATCAGTAATTTTTTGTTTCAGTTTGATAGTTATCAACTTTCTCCTGATAGTTGCATAGTGAGAAATCTTTGAAATGTGTGGATGATTTAACTCAATGTTCTTACTATGTTTGACATTTTCTTGATCACTGTGATGGATTTTCTCACTTGAATGAAAGGAAGCTGAAATAGAAAGGATAAGAGCTCTGTGAGTTGCATAATCAACTGTCAGAACAGGGGGAAAAAGCTAATATAACTCTTTTTTTTAAGAAACAGACTTTTATCACAGAAGAGTCTAACTGCATAGTTCAGATAGAAAATAATCTATCAAAGATAATCTTTCTTACTTGGAATTTTAAAATATTTATAAAAAGCAGTAAAAATGAAATTATTAAGTAAAATATCATGTTTTGCACAGATTCATAATGCACAAAGTCCTCATGTACATCACAATTAATTATAAGGGTTATTTTAAATATAAAATTAGAGAAATTATGGCTTCAAAATATGCCAAGGCATTGTTAAGAAGCAAATGTGTCATCAGAATGGAATTTCAATATAAACTTAGGTGTTGATTTCACAGGCCACTCAGTTGACATTTGTGTGTATTTATGCTTCAAATTCAAAGGTCATGTATACAAAGCCTAGATTATTTTTCATACTTTATTCAAATAAAATACAGCTATTTATGAAGACAAGAATGATTGTTATAAAACAGAATTCAATAAGTTTATATTTTATAATGCTATTTCAGTCTTTTTATTGTTTCTTTTACTTTTTGAGATTGTAATTATGTGATTTCTATGTTTCCTTTCCACCCGTTAAAGCCATATCCTTCCTTGCTCATTTTTTTTCATTTTTTAAAATATCTATTTATTACTTCATTATGTCTTCATTGCCACCCTCTCCCTCCACACCCTCCTGCACCCTATCTCCCACCTTGTACCTCTCCTCTCACCTATCCCATCCCTCTGGTGTGGAGTGTCTCCGTGTATCAGCACCCCTCAGTTTGTTAGTCAAATGAGGTCTAAGAGCTTCTTCTTGCACAGAAGGCATACATGGCAGTTCCACTAGGATGGAGTGTTCCAGTGACAGGTAACCAAGTCCCTGTTCCTGCTCTTTTGGATCTATTAATTGTAGGATGATTATCCTATACTATAATGGCTAAAGTCCAGTTATAAGTGAATATATGCCATGTGTATCTTTCTGAGTATGAGTTAGCTCACTCATGATGAGCTTTTCAAGTTCCATCCATTTGGTTACAAATTGCATGATTGCCTTGTTTCTGATAGCTGAGTAGTATTCCATTGTGTAAATGTACGATAGTATTTTAATCCATTCTTTGGTAGAAGAACATCTGGGTTGTTTCCAGTTTCCAGCTATTAAAAATTAAATGGAGAGAAACTTTAAGCATTTCTCCTAAAATCAGGGACAAGGCAAGGATGCCCACTATACCCATACCTCTTCAACATTGTACTTGAAGTTCTTGCCAGAGCAATAAGGCAACTAAAGGAAATCAAGGGGATACAAATAGGAAAGGAAGAAGATAAACTATCCCTATTTACAGATGATATGATTGTATATGTTAGTGTCCCCAAAAATTCCACCAGAGAACACTGACAACTGATAGACTCATTCAGCAAGGTGGCTGGATACAAAATTAACTAAAGGAAATATGTAGCCCTTCTTTACACAAAAGGCAAATGGGCTGAGAAAGAAATTAGGGAAACAACATGTTTCACAATAGGTAAAAATAATATAAAATACCTCTTTGCTCATTTTAAAAATCCATACCCTCTTTTTACTAAGTGTTTATATATATGTGTGTGTGTGTGTGTGTGTGTGTGTGTGTGTGTGTGTGTGTGTGTAAATATACATTCCTGAATAGATACATACAACCTGGTCTGTAGAATTTTACTTGAAGGTGTGTTTTCAGGGATTATTATGTGAAGAAAGACAACAATAATAGTCATTCTAACATGGACATAATAAAGCCCACTGGACCCAACCCTACACAAAGAACTATATGGAATTGAAGACTGTCCAAAACAAGAGTAATAGTCTTCTCTAGGGAAGATCATACCAATTTGTAATTTTAGTCCTGAAGACTAGATTCCAAAATGAGAAACACTATATGGTATTTGCAACAAGGGAACTGACCAATAGTGACAAGGAATTGTCCTTCATATCTTCAGGTTGATTAGATTATTTATTTTAGTCTGAGGCTAATGAGGATCCTTGAATTTCTCAATGTTTGAGGGTTTTTTATCACTTTCAAAGGAGAAAAAATAATAATAGAATTATTAATTTAATAGTTTTTAAAATAGTAAAACAGCCATATTTATGCATAATACCTAAAAGGTTCTTAAGTAATCATTTTGCTACACACATAACTTTATATGATATCTGTGAAGTTGACTTCCAGATGTGTTAGGTGTCATTTTGTATTGCTTCTTGACAAAATACTGCAAACCAGGCTGAAGGATATGTTATGCATTCTAAATATTAATTAACTCCTCCCAGAGACCTGCTTGCTGTACATCAAGAAATGCTGTGTTACCTTGCTTTCTAATCATTATCTCTGATTGGCTTTGATGAAATACCAAAGCCTGTGATTGAGCAAAGAGAAAGGTAGGAGAGGCAAATGTTCACTGGGTTCTGGAGCAAACAGAGAGGATCTTGGGGAGAAGAAAGGAAGCTAGAGGAGTAAGAAGGAGGACACATACCATGGGTTTGAGAAAATAACTTCATTCTATGTGGCCTGTAATATCAGTATAGCATGGAAAATAACAGTCCAAGGGATGGATGTATATATAGAATTTTATTTGGGGATTAGAATAAGCTACCTTAGGTGGGTTAAGATTGTGCAATACAGGCTAAGGCTTGTCAAAATCCATCATTTGTCTGTGTGTTTATTTATAATGTTGGACTAAAGATTAACACAACTGACTAACTATAATATAAATACTGGTAAATAATTTAATTAATTATTTCTACACCAGTTTAATACAGTCTACTAATCATGCATTAGAGTCTATCATTAAAGATTCAGACCTGGAAGGGTACCCAGAGGCAACTGTATAGTGAGCAGCCAGTTGTATTCCTTTATGGTATACAGGTAGCTTTTTCATGGCTTGCCTCTTGTTGGAAAAACACATTCCCTTTCAAATTTATGATTTAGGAACTTTATGAGGACTGCCTTACATAGACCAGTCTCAATTCCTTGAGTCAACTTCTTATGAATAGTGAGGTTCTTTCAGTGATTCTCTCACAATACAGCAGGAACTCCTTTGCTTTTCTGAGGCGTCTTATGTGACTTCACATGATCAGGTTAGTCACACCTAATTTTTGTTGTATTATGTTCACTAGGAGTAAAGCACAGCTTCCTCTCATAATCAATCAGAAAGTATAGATCAACACTGCAACTCACATGCATTATGCTTCAGTGGATTTCTATCCTGTTATGAAGAATCAAATTTGAAAAAAAAAATTCTCAGATTTGTGTTTATATTTTCATGATTCAATTTTGATTATTCACATAAACAATCTTAATTAAATATATTTTTGAGATAAGCTATTGTTGTCTTTGTCAGGGAGCTTCTAAAAAAACATGACATAAATTACTAATTCCATGATGCAAAACTCTAAGTACTTTCCCTAACCAACTCAAATTCTTGCTTCATGAGGCTTTTTCATTTTGATGAGCATTTTTCCACTCCAAAAAAAAACAGCCACATTAACAGATAGATAGTGTTAGGGCAAAAGGTATCAGAGGAAGTCCTACACCACCTCACTTGCCTTTTTCTTTCTCTTCTAGGCCAAAAAGACTTGTATAAAATAGTATTGCACAGAAGAATTTTTGTCACACTTATATATTTAACTCTGTCCATGTCCATGTACAAGTGTAGTATAACATACTCTTTCTTTTTTATTGAAAAAAAACCCTTTATTTTGTGAATATCATATCATGCACCTTGTTCCTTCTCATCTCCTACCTCCCCTCAGACCCACCCTCCACCCTTGGAATCTGTCCCAAAATAAAAAATAAAATCTCATTGTAGAAGTGGCACTGTGTCTCAATGTGTCCCACCATATTCCCTTTTGTCCACATATTTTGCTTGCAAATATTCATTACAGTGATTCCTTGGTCTGGTATGAGGCCTCTGGTTTCTGCTACTTTGTCAGTACTCGAACCTCACTGGAACTCCTCTCAGATATGCTGTAATTGTCCTGTGTAATGGAGATCCTGCAGTCCTGGGTTGTGGAACTGACCTCTTCTTGCATTTCAGCAGTTCATCCATGAGGTATGTGTTGACATGGAACAATTTAAAGCCCTGGTTCTGGACCTGCAGGGCCAGTTCTACTATGGAAAGGTGCAGGGCCTGCTTTCCAAAGTTCTGCAGTATGTGAGGGGCAGGGATAGCTCTCCTGCTCTTGTGACCCCATCTGGACCAGATCTCCTGTTGTGCAATATTAGTGAGGGCAAAAGGGAATGGGTGCATCTCTCCCAAGCCAACACCAACACATAGCAGAGAGAAAGCAGACTGCCTCTCTCACAATCATTCACTCAGGGCTGGCTCAGCCACAACTCCCATATCTAGGAGCAGTTGTAGTGTGCTATCAAGCCAAGGTGCAGGGCCTGCTCTCCAGAATGCTGCAGCATGTGAGGGGAAGGGACAGCTCTCCTGCTCTTGTGACCCCACCTGGGCCAGATCTCCTGTTGTCCAATAATGGTGAGGGCAAAAGGGAGGGGGTGCATCTCTCCCTAGCCCAACATCACCACACAGTAGACAGAAAGCGGGGCTGGCTCTCCCACACTCCCTCCCTGAGGGCTTGTTCACCCACAACCCCCACATCCAGGGCCAGGAAGAGTTCTTCTAGTTTCTGACTTATTTCCTGTCCTGAGAGCTGCTTTGGTGCTTTCTTGGTATTGAAGTGGTAGTTATCACAGGCTACCCCATGGTGCTAAAGTGGTGTTGGTACCCAGCCTGCTTTTTTTCCAGAAATGTTAGCCTACTATTCATTCAGATGTTCATAGGTTAAAAAAAAAAAAAACCAAGAAACAAAAAACACTCAATGTAGATATAGCCTCTCTCCTCTGTGCCACCTACTGATGTACATGTAACATAGCAATCACATCTGCAAAGTCTGTAGGGACAGGATAACATATTCTTTTAAGTAAAATCTTAATTTTGTTAGCCTATTGTTAAGTAAGTGTCACATCTTTTGAAGTTGGTGGTCAGTGAGGTATAACATGCCTCTTCAAACATTGCATACCATTATGATTTCTCTTGAATACCCTATAGAACTAGATACTCAGACCTAATTGTTGAAAACCACAAATTTGAGTCATAGGACACAGAGAAGCAAGTTGGTACAGATTTGGAAGATTCATACCAAATGGCTGCATTTATAGTGCTATAAGATTCAAAACGTGCTATCAGAAGTGATAAGTAATCAACAGTCTTATCTGACTGTGAATCCTGCAAGGTACAATAATGGTTTCCTGGCAAGATATGCTTATGGGTGCAATAGTGACACAAATATGGGAATAACCCATACTTTCTGATTGGATTTTTAACTCACTATACAAAATAGAACTCAAAACTATTTAAGATAATTGCCAAAAATTATGGTTGTATAGTCCATAAGCACTATGGGAGGACATATTATTTCTTTGTTAAATGGATAACCTGCCCTCTGAGTTCACTTTTACATTCATAAATTATTGCATCTTCAAATCCTCAAAAGAAAAGCATTATTTATAGTAGATAACACTTATTATAGAGACCTACAACCAATCAACAGGAACAGAAGAAGAAACTGTAAAGTACTTAGCCCTGACTAGGACAACTATATCATTCCCCCACTCTCAAGTCTCAGGAATCAACAATAATGATGAGCCTGAAAGAATGAAATAACCAGTGGCACCAGACATCTACAGTCAAACAATATTTCTAAGATAATATTTGAGATGACCAAAACTTTTAAAGAATAATGAACACACTACAATCCATGTGTCTTGTAAAATAGCATTGATAATGGAGTACATGTAACATTTCCTCATTTCCAGATCAGTCTTTTTTTTTCTAATAATAGTGTTTTTTTTTTAAATCTTCAAGCATCACTTAGTTTTAACAGCTTCAATTATTTAAGAGTTTTATCAGCTTTTTTACCTAAAAAAGTAATACCATTACTGAATTTAAAGTAACATACCACAAAACATTTATTTAAAAATTTATTTACTACATTAAAATGTAATTTTAAACATGAAATTTCCTTTATATCTAATGTGCTTAAAAAAGTGACAGTGAGTTCTTCATTATCTCTTCTGAGCACAGCAATATGATCAAAGTTTAAAAAATTAACACAGGTGATGGAGTGGTGTTAAGCATTCTACATGTTAAATAATTGGTCCTGCTAGCTGTCTTTTACTTCCATTGACTTTGATTGGTTAAATAAAATGCTGAGGCCTGAGACTGGGCAAAGACAGAGAAAGGTGGGACTTCCTGAGATTAGAACAGGAAGCCTGCACTTTAGAGGGAGAATTAATGCATTCCAGCCAGGAGCAGCAGGAAGGAGGGCACATACCATGGGTTAGAAAAAAGAACCTCATTCCACAGGGCCAGAAACATCGACATATTGTGGAGAATGGCAGTCCAAGGGGACGTGTATATATATGGGGTCATATTTGGGTAATAGAATTAAGAGCTAGCTTAGATAGGCTAAGCTTGCACAATTCAGGTCAAGGCCTGTAAAAATCCATGCAGTTTCTGTGTGATTATTTATAATGTTTGGTTAAGGACTAGCTGCTGAACCAATTAAATATAATATAAATACTAGTAAATAATTTAATTATTTCTACAAATGGCACCCAACATAATTTAACTAATTTTTTTTTTTTTTTTTACATATGGCGCCCAAGGTGGGGCAATTAGAATCCAAGCTAGCAGTGTGAGAAGGCCCGGGTGAAACCAGTTTCCTAGCCAAAGAGCAGGGAACTGAACCCAAATGCATTTCAAACGTTCTGCTACCTTAACTAAAGCTGTTGCCTTGCAGCAAAGGCAGGGAGCTAAAGCGTAACTCTCCTTACATACGAAAAAACTGGCAGTCTTCTAAACAGAGGTTCAGAACAGAATTAAAAATGGAGGAATTCATGATGCCTCAATACTTTTGGATTCCAATTGAGTTTGTTCCTCTTAGCATGCAAATGATTTTTACCCTGACAATTGTGGTTCTGTGTATCTTTTTTGAGAATGTTCAGATTAGGATAGTCTTAAAGAAAAGAATTTACAGATGGAATGCTAAATTGCCAACAATGATAATGAAGGAAAGAGGGAGGCCTTTCCTGATAAATAAGGCAAAATTGATGGCAGCTGGAGACAAGAGCTCTCTGGCTATGAGATGCTTCTCAGGGCTATCTGGTAAAGGTTCACCAATGAAATACACTCTCAATTAGATATCAAGGAATAATGAACAAAGCTTTAATTGCAACATGGGATGGCATGGTTAGACATGCCAAGGCTCTTGGAATGTTGTTTCTTTGCTTGATTTTTGTTTAGATGGCTTTGATTTTCCTATACTGAGAGGTAGAAAGGATATTTTTCTGGTTTGCATTGCTAAAACATAAGAGATTTTTGAAGATTTTGGGCAGATTTCAAATTGTTACTATAGTTCAAGTTGCTCTCTAGGTTACAGAGTTACTAATATCTGGAATTTAAGTTAAATACTTGAGAAGGTTGGTACTGGCACATGCCCTTAATCCCATTACACTAAAGGAAAAAACAGGCAGATTTCTAAATTCAAGACCAGACTCATTTAAACAATGAAGGTAGGGCAGAACCCTGCTGATAAGATAAGACTGCTTACTAAAGACAGTCAAGAATTAAAAAATGACACATTTTATTCCTTGATGCTAATTTTAACAATGTCCTTACTGATCTAATGGATAAATGCACATGATCTTAAATTTATTTGAAGAGAAAGGGGTCATAAGCCAGTCTCTTTAAGTGTGGAGCTCACACTGGACAACTGGTTTCAAGAGTCATTTTACCCCTAAAAGAGATATGTTCATCCCTGGGCATGGTGGTTCATGCCTTTAATCCCAGCATTTGGGAAACAAAGACAGGTGGATCCTTGACCTTCACCAAGGTCAGCCTGGTTTACAAAGTGAGTCCAGGACAAGGATACACAGAGGAAAAGGAAAGGAAAGAGAGAGAGAGATTCTGTTAACCAATGTAAGAACCCAGAGTTACCCTGGGGAAGGACATGCAAACATCATTCCTCCCACAGCCAACAGTTAAGAAAAGCTAACATAGACTTGAGAGGGATAAATATATCTGATTATATAGGAAGTGCATGGCCTGCAGCTTCCAAAACTAAAAAATATCATACCAGTGGCTGCCTGGACAGTTCCCATTTTCTCTCCATACATTACAGCATCAATCTTCAGCCATTTGGCCCCATTTCTCTGACAGACATAGATAGCTAGAGTCTCATAGTTAAATTTTGAGTTATTTAGGAATCAAGAGGGTGTTCTGGATCTAAGAAGATATTTTTAAAATTATGAGGCAAGTTAGTTTGAAAGCTGAGTTAGATATAGAACTTTAAACTCATGGAGATGGTTAGATAGTAGAATGTTAAAGTCAGGTGCCAAATACATATGAACTGGACATTGGGAATGTATGCTAAGCCATATAACTCTTATAATTGTGGCCTATTTATTTCTGTTGTTTTGTATTGTATTTATAGTTATAAGAAAAAGAACCATTTTTTGGACTGAAAGGGAGAGCTGTTGGGGTGAAAAAAGAAATACCTTAAACTAAAAAAAAAAAAAAAAAAAAAGAAGGGAAGAGGATGGGGGGTTGAGGGGGAGGAGGGTGGAAGGGTGGGACTGGAGGGGGGAGTAGGGAGGGGATTGTGATTGAGATGTAACTTGAAGAAATAAAAAATAAATTATTAAAAAAAAAGAAAAGCTAACATAAAAAGCATATCATGCTATTCTACACAGATCTCCTTAAGAATGGAGTTTCCTTGGGAGAAATGGAACTCAAACTAATACAAAATGGTTTAATTAATGTTATTGTTTAATAAGGGAAATTTAATAATTTAAATTCATACCTTGATCTCAAAACTTGAGAGACAAGGACAAAACAGGTTCTTTGTGTGTTACAGGCCAGTCTACTCTACAGAGCTCTACAGAGAAAATCAAGACAGCCCAAGCTACAAAGAGAAACCCTGTCTCAATAAGGATACAATTATCCACATAGAAATTGAATCTCCAAAGAAAGGAGAAAAGGAAAGAAAAAAATATAAATGCATACTTTTGATCTCAAAACATTGGAGACAAAGACAGAGCCAGATTAGTTCCTTTTGAGTTTGAAGCCAACCTAATCTATAAAAAAAAAAAAAAAAAAAAAACAGAACAACACAGAATAAACCTGTTTTATTCAATTAATAAATTTATATCAACTGTAGAGGAAAATACTTAAACTCCATAAGTCTTATACTGTATTTTCAATTTAAAATAGATTATATGTAGCATATATATGTAATACTATTACATACCATGTTTTTATATTGCGTGAATGGAGACTTGCAAATATCTTTCTGCTGTTCAAAGAACAGAAAATATTCCTTAATTGATTTGTGCTTCCTGCACATCCAAGGCATTTTGGTAATTGCAAAACTATATGTTACTTGTGAGAAATTATATATTTTCAGAACAAAGGGACCAGAGTCCAAAGAAGACAAGTAACCCAAATGATTCAACCTCATAGACTGTCTCAATAGCTGTTTCCTCAAAAATCTGCATCCAGAACAACTTCAAACAGCTTGCTGAGATGGCCCAGCCTCAAAGACTGCTCCAGACATGACTTCAATAAAGCCCTGAACTTTCCTACCAAAGTCCAGTTTTGAACTACAAATTGCTCAGAACACTCAAATTGCTGAGCACATAGAGACTGGACAAAAAAAGTTACAATTTACTTGCTTAACCTTTCTTTTTTTTTTTTTTTTTTTCATTTTATTGGGACCCCTAAACAGGTTTTCTGCATCCCAATTCAGCAGGAAGCAGTTTTAAGAGAGCAACGTCCCATTCCCAAAGAGTGGGGTGGATGATTCTTTGGTTATTTGATGTGTTATAAATGGTGTTTATGGGTAATGGTTCCAAATTATTATAAGATCTTGTTAAGCAAGGTATAGAAAGTTAGACTAGAAAGTTAGACTTGGAGATTTCTCTTTCTTTTCTCTATCCTTCTTTCTCTCTTATATAGGGGGAAAAGACTTGAAAAGAAAAAGAGGGGAATATATGTATATAATATAGAAATGACAAGATTATAAGAATAGATTATTGAATCTGCTCTGAAATTCAAAACTATTGTTATTCTTTAAATAAGGTTATCTTTTGATACATTGGTATAAAATTTTGTATATTGATACAAAAATAAGATTAAGTCTGATTCATTAGTATAGAATCTTATATTTTGACACATAATATGTGTACTTCAACTCTTATATAAGGTATTGTGCCTATACAACTCATTTAAAAGTAGTGGTTTACTTCCGATCCTTTCATGGGTTGCTATTGCAATCTATTTAGGAGTCTGGATAATACAAGTTGACTGGCCAGTCAAGCTTCCTGTAATGTCAAATACTAGTATTAATTCATCACAAAATAGACTTAATATGTTAACCAGATAGGAAATCGTTAAAAATATACAGTTTCTTTGTTCATAGATAGATATAAGATAGATAGATAGATTTATAAATAAAATAGATGTCTTCAAAACCCTCAGAGGCATACAGAAAATGGCATTTAACGATGCTTTTATTATTTTAAGAATTGCTTGACTTAAGAGAGTCAGCTCCTGACAGCCCCCATTTGACTTGGAAGAAGACAATGAGCATCAAAAAGAAATCTCCTATCAGGAGATTATTCCTCAAAAAGAAATCTCCTATCAGGAGATAATTCCTCAAAAAAAAAATCTCCAATCAGAGATAATTCCTCAAAAAGAAATCTCCTCTCAGGAGATAATTCCTATTGGGAAAAAATGCCCCTGCTCTCTCAACAGACTATATACAGTCCAAAGATGGACCAGAACTTAAATGCAGGTAAGTCGATGTCCTGATTGTGCAGAGACAGAATGAGAAAATCCTTATTTTCTTCTGCACAATTTAGTCTGTGAAAAATGTTTGGCAAGAAGGCTGAAGATGATGCTCCAAAGATATCAAGAGATATTTGGCCACAAACTCTCATATTTCTTTTTGGAAGCTGCTCTCCTATGCTTCCTACTCAATAAAATTATAACTTTATCCCTTCTTATGTCTTTGATGGGGTTGAATGCATAATAGTTATAAAATTTCAATTGAACTTGGGTTGTTTAGGATTTAAAAGGATATTTTCAGCTCTAAATAAAATCTTTAATTTTATAAATATAGGATATGATAGAAATAAGTTAGGTTCAGAACTTTAGACACACCAAGATAGTTGATTTTTTTCTTCTTCAAGATTGCCTGATACAAATAGGCTAAACATTATGTGCATAACTTTTATATATGATTTTCTTGATTGTTTCATGTTTGTTCTTATTGTTTTTAAAATACAAGTTAAAAAATTAGCCAATTTATTAGACAAAAGAAGGGAATTGGTGGGGTAGTGTTAAGCATTCTAAATATTAATTATTTTGTCCTGCTTGCTGTCTGTTACTTACATTGACTCTAATTGGTTAAATAAAATGCTGAGGCCTGAGATTGGGCAAAGACAGAGAAAGGTGGGACTTCCTGAGTTTAGAACAGGAAGCCTGCACTTTCGACAGAGGATTAATGCATTCCAGCCAGGAGCAGCAGGAAGGAGGATGCATATCATGGGTTAGAAAAAAGAACCTCATTCCACATGGCCAGAAACATCGACATATTGTGGAGAATGGCAGTCCAAGGGGACGAGTATATATATGGGGTCATATTTGAGTAATAGAATTAAGAGCTAGCTTAGATGGGCTAGGATTGCACAATTCAGGCCAAGGCTTGTATAATCGACGTGGTGTCTGTGTGTATTCATTATAAATGGCTTCTTAAAGATTAACAGCTGCGAACCAATTAACAATAAGATAAATACTGGGTAAACAATTTAATTAAAAATTTTTTTCTACACACAGGAGGTTTTGACTTGAGAACTATCTAAGGTGACATTTATAGAACAGAAGTTCCTCTTGTTTAGAAGTATCTGGAGCAGAATTATTTCAGCGGTTAAGATGGGGTGATGATACAACTCGGTAACCTCACAAGTTTAAGGTCAGAAAGTAATGTCTTATGTTGGTTTAAAAATAATTCAGTTTTGTAACCTTGTAAGTCATTCAGTTTTTCTGGATCCTATGTCTCTACACTACAAATTAAATGTTAAAAATGAATTTTTCAATAGATGGCAAAATTGAAATAGGTGATCTTAACCTCTGTGTGCTACTGCTGCCGTTGTCTTTCTCACACCTTTCTCAAAAATGGCACTGACTTTAAAAGAACTTAGGTTGTTAAAGATTATGAAAGTGAAAACTAAATCTAACAGTATCTTCCTTTTCTTTTCCTCAAAAATAACATAAGAAAAGGCTGAGCTAGTTCAGTAGCAGAGTGTTTGCTTAGCATACCCAGTACAAAAAGTAGAAAAAAGAGGAAGAGATCACAAGATTCTTGGACCATCCATATACATTTAATTTACAAAGATTCTGTGTCTGCCTGATTATGGACAGACAATTCTAAAAGAAACAAAATAGACAAGACAAGTTCTGTATTTAATTTTTCGCTTGCAGGTGCACTACAACAGTTAAGAATGGATAGTGCTTTTGTAAAGACCGAGTTCAGATGCCAGTGTTTATACCAGGCAGCTTACAACAGCTTTCAACTCCAGCTCCAGAAGATCCAGTGCCCTTCCCTAGCTTCTGAAGTCACCAGCATGCTCATGCATCTACACACATGGATACACATATGGATGTAAAGATACTTATTGTAATACCTGGTAGTACAGGGCCCAGTATATTTAGTGCCCTCCTGTAGTTTCCAAAGTCACAGAATATCCATGTTCCTACACACATGGAAACATGTGCACCTGTAAATGCAATTAACATATATCTTTTATAAAAATTAAATGCACAGAGAAAATAGAGCTGTGCTGCTATAATTCATTATGTGCTGAGGTGGGATAGATGATAAGTTCTTATTTTTCCAAAGTCAAATCTTTTTTCTTGTTATTCTAATTTGTGAGAAAAAATATTGAAGCAATTGAAACTATATTAGATTTCAATTAATCCTTGCCTCAACATTTCAGGGGAACCCCAATTCATACATTTAAATCCATGACAGTTAATCTGTAGAAATATTTTCCAAATGCCAACTGTGCAGCCAAAGGTAGTGCATCTGCAAGCAAACAATTAGACACAGAGCACACTTTATCTTTCCTGTCTCTGGAAGCATTCTCGATACACAGTGTCTATTCACTGAATTGAGCATACAGACACACACGGTTCATGGAACATAGATATATAATGATGATGAAGATTCCTTTTGGGTAAAGGCCTTATCATTCCCAGGATATCTTACAAGGAGAATGTAGTGGGATTAATTGCTCTATCATGTAGAGGCATATTTTTGACCTCTCTCCCCAGGGGTGGAGGTGGCAGACCTCCCTGCCTTCTTCTTAAGCAAGCACTGATTAAACTCCTCTCAAGGAGCCAGTTTAAGACATTATTATAGATCAAGACTTCCATTTCAGGCAGTAATCTATTTTCTTCATGTTTCCCTTTTTGTATTTTTTTTTTCCGCTCCAGAGAAAGCTATCAAGAGGCTGCTTTACCTTGAATTAGACTCTCTGTCGTTACCTGATCTTTAGTGGGACCTGTTCGCACTTTCTTATACAAGGCTTTGACTCTGCAGACTCCAGGGTTATGTTACTAAAGTTATTACTGAATGCAGAAGTAAAACTTTCCTTAACATATCTATGAAAAGACAAAAGGCAGCTTCATAAAGTTGTACCACTGTGTTTGGTGTAGCAGCTCTTAATATCAATTATTACAAAAAAGATTACTGTGAGTTTTATAAAAGTATCTAACAGGTGATACTAGCCTTTTTCTCCCCTATGTCTCTATTATGAGACAAAAATATTTTTGACAATGTTTTGTAAATGTGGGTTCCAACTCAAAGATATGAAATGAATTCTGAGTCTCACTTCCCAAAGGGGTCAGAACTGAGAAGGGTTTACAAACACTCAGGTCCTCTGCCTGACTACTTGTGTAATTCCCTCAACCCTTCACCTTCATTGTACAATCTCACAAACCTCTGTTTCCACATGGCATGCTCATTCAGTCATGTTACTCAGGGAATTTCCAGAACTGCTCAAATTTTGCATTTTACTTCTGACTAATCTTTATTTATTACTCTTCATTCATGATTTATAGGATTCATCCTAAATAGTACTGGGCATCTCAGTCAGTAAGTAATATGCTGTGATTTACTGAAAAATCTGTAATAGATGCAAATGGGCAGCTATATTCATGAAGTACAGCTCAGTAAATAACAAGACTATATTAACTGGAAGGCATTCTGGGTCTTTTTCTCTATTCCATTTCAAAAAGTTTTGATGAGGTTATAATATAATTGCATCATTTCTCCCTTTCTTCACCCATTCCAACCTCTTCAATGTATACTTCCATTGGTATATGTCAAATTAATGTCCATTTTCTTTAGTTTATTTTAATGTAATTTAATAACAAACACATATGTACATTATAACACCACTCAGCAATTCTCTACATGTTTGTGTTTTAACTTCAAAATAATAGAGACTCCTTTTTTTCCCATAGTATATTCTCCAATTTCACAATAGGTAATCTTTTTTAAAATAATTTATTTTTTATTTCTTCAAGTTATTTCTCAATCACAATCCCCTCCCTACTCCCCCCTCCAGTCTCACAGTCTCACCCTTCCACCCTCCTCCCCCTCAACCCCCCATGCTCTTACTTTTTTTTTTTTTTTTTTTAGTTTAAGGTATTTCTTTTTCCCCCCATACACTCTCCCTTTCAGTCCAAAAAATGGTTCTTTTTCTTATAACTATAAATACAATACAAAACAACAGAAATAAATAGGCCACAATTATAAGAGTTATATGGCTTAGCATATATTCCCAATGTCCAGTTCATATGTATTTGGCACCTGACTTTAACATTCTACTATCTAACCATCTCCATGAGTTTAAAGTTCTATATCTAACTCAGCTTTCATACTAACTTGCCTTATAATTTTAAAAATATCTTCTTAGATCCAGAACACCCTCTTGATTCCTAAACAACTCAAAATTTAGCTATGAGACTCTAGCTATCTATTCTTCAACCACCTCAGAGACCTGAGAGGGATAAATATATCTGATTATAGAGTAAGTGCAGGGCCTGCAGCTTCCAAAACTAAGAAATGACATACCAGTGGCTGCCTGGACAGTTCCCATTTTCTCTCCATAAATTACAGCATCAATCTTCAGCCATTTGGTCCCGTTTCTCTGACAGACATTGATTGTAGAGCAGGAATTATGAAGGACTTACCTACCCTGTCTTGGCAGAGCTAGGCTGTCGACTTATCTGCTTCCAAGTTTGACCTTTTTGGACAGAAGTCTGTCTACAGTTGAAGCAAGGGGTTTTTCTTGCCAAGAGAAAGGCTTACCACCAACTCAATCATCTCCCACTGGAGATTCTTCGATGCTCATCTTCTACTTGGAGTAGAATAGGGAGTGCTGTCAGGATCTGACATGTCTCGATATCAAAAAATCTTAAGTTAAGAAAACATCTTTGAATGCCATATTCTGCAGATCTCTTGAGGTTTTTGAAGATGCCCTATCTATCTCTTATATTTAGATAAGCAAATATTGCTTGTCTCTTAGCAACTTGATTTCTGAATAGCTTAGAAAATAACTGTGATAGACTGTCATAGTAACTAACAAAATGACACGTTTTCATGACTATTAGTTTCCGTTTCTTAATTATCCTAAACAGTTTATGTCAGTTGATAGCAAGAGGTCAAAACAGTTTGCAACCTGTGTTGGTCATGTCTATCTTTCTATGATTTTATTTTAAAATATATATTTTAGTGTTATTGAAAATGTTTATTTATTTTTCTATTTATCTGTTCTACCTTAATATTGTAATATAATTACATTTTTCTTTCCTATTCTACTTCTATAAACTCCCATCAACCTCTCTTCCTTCACTTTCAAATTGACAATCTCATTTGATTAATTATTATTGCCTGCATATATATTCCTGTATATATATTCTGAAATATAACTTGCTCAGTTGATAAAATGTTACTTGTTTGTCTCTGCACAAGTTAGTTGATATACTGTTACTTGTTTGTCTGTGCCCAAGTTAGTTGATATAATGTTACTTGTTTGTCTGGGACAAGGATGATAGAAATATTCAATTCTCTATAGCTAAAGTTTTGGATGACTGTGAGTCACCTGATATGGGTACTATGATAAAACATGGCTCCTGTGCAAGATAGTACATATCCTTATCTGATTATCCATTTCATCAGCCTCCTCTTTCTGATAATTTTAATAAATATTATTAAAGGAGAATATAACTGGATGTTTTTCAGCTTTATTCACCCATTAAGGGTTTTAGACAGATAAACTATTATTCTAAACATTAGAGAAATTTTTTCTTTTGAGTGCTAGAGATATTAAAATACTAGGATAAATTCTTCACATTGTGTAGTGATGTCTTGACATAATTATTTTCTGATTCAACACAAATACAAAGTTTTAGAATGATATATATGGAAAAAATGGAGGAACGAAGGAGAAAAAGATGAAAGGAGGGAAGGAGAACAGAAGGAAGGTAAACAGGAGAGTATTATAGCAACAAATATAGAAATTTAGAGAAACATTTCTTTTTCTTTATTATAATATTTATTTATTACATCTAGTTACATCTCCATCATAGTACCCTCTTTCCAGCCCTCCCAGCTTCACCCTCACATCTTCTCCTCCCTCTCAACCCATCCCAATCCTCCGATGTGGAGTGTCTCTAAATAATCAGCCCCTCTCAGTTCAACAGTCATATGAGGGCTGAGGTCCCCTCTTGCACTGGGGGCCTACATGGTAGTATCCCTAAGGGAAATTGTCCCATTGATAGATAACAAAGTCTATGTTTCTGATCCTTTTGGTGTGTTGGTTGTAGGATAATTATCCTTTACTATATGGCTAAAATCCAATTATAAGTAAGTAGATGCCTTGTGCATCTTTCTTAGTCTGGATTAGCTCACACTGGATGAGCTTCTCTAGTTACATCCATTTGGCTGTGAATTGCATGATTTCCTTGTTTCTGATAGCTGAGTAGTATGCTATTATGTAAATGTACCACAATTTTTTTTTTTTGTCCATTCGTCAGTTGAAGGACATCTGGGTTGTTTCCAGTGTCTAGCTATTACAAATAAGGCTGCCATGAACACAGATGAGGATAAGTCTTTGTGATTTGTTGAGGAATCATTTGGGTGGATACCCAGAAGTGGTATTGCTGGGTCTTGAGGTAGGGATATTTCAAGTTTTCTAAGGTATCGCCAGACTGACCTCCATAGTTGTTGTACAAGTTTGCACTGCCACCAGCAATGGAGGAGTGCTCCCCTTTATCCACAACCTCACCAGCATGTGCTGTCATTTCAGTTTTTGATCTTAACCATTCTGACAGGTATGAGATGGAATCTCAAAATCATCTTGAGTTGTGTTTCGGTGATGATTAAGGATGTTGAGCATTTCTTCAAATGTTTCCCTGCCATTAGAGATTCCACCGTTGTGAATTCCATTGTGCGGTTTTGGCTTCTTTGTCAAAAATTAGGTGACCATAGGTGTGTGAGTTCATTTCTGGGTCTTCAATTCGATTTCATTGATCCACTGGTCTGTTTCTACACCAGTACCATGCTGTTTTTATTACTATTGCTCTGTAGTACAGCTTGAAATCTGGGATGGTGATACCTCCAGATTTTTTTTTCATTGTATTGGATTGATTTAGCTATTCTGGGTGTTTTGTTGTTACATATGAAATTAAGAATAGCTTTAGGCTGTTCTTGTATCTGTTGAGACATGCTTTGAGACCAACTATATGGTCTATTTTAGGGAAGGTTCTATGCAGTACTGAAAAAGAAGGTGTACTCTTTTGCGTTTGGGTGAAACGTTCTGTAGATATCTGTTAGGTCCATTTGCTTCATGACCTCTGTTAGACTCATTATATTTCTGGTTTCTGTCTTGATGACCTGTCCATTGTTATGAGTATGGTGTTGAAGTCTCCCACTACTAATGTGTAGGGATCGATGTGTGGTTTAAGCTTCAGGAGAGTTTCTTTGACAAATGTGGGTGCCTTTGTATTTTGGGCATAGATATTCAGTATTGAGATGTCATCTTGATGAATATTTCTTTAACTAGTATGTAGTGCCCTACCCTATCGTTTTATATTAACCTCAGTTGAAACTCAATTTTATTTGATATTAAGATGGCTACTCCAACTTTCTTCCTGGGTCGATTTGCTTGGAAAACCTTTTCCCAGCCCTTTACTCTGAGGTAGCATCTATCTTTGTTAGTGAGATGTTTTTCTTGTATGCAGCAAAATGTTGGGTCTTGTTTAAGGATCCATTCTCTAAGCCTTTGTCTTTTTGTTGGGGAGTTGAATACAATGATGTTGATGGATATTAATGCTCAAAGGTTGTTTTATCCTGTTATTTTGATGTAGGTGGTAGTTGTGAGTTTCTTTTGGTTTAGCTGCAGTGGAGTTTTTTGCTTACTCTGTTTTCTTGCATGTAGTTATCTTCTCTGGGTTGGAAGTTTCCTTCTAGGATTTTCTGTAGGGCTATATTTTGGGTAAATACTGTTTAAATTCGATTTTGTCATGGAATATCTTGTTTTCTCCATCTATGTTGATAGAGAGTTTTGCTGGGTATAGTAGTCTGGCTGGGCACCTATGTTCTCTCAGGGCTTTTATGGTGTCTGCTCAGGCCCTTCTGGCTTTTAAAGTTTCTGAGGAGAAGCCAGGTATAATAATGATGGGTCTGCCATTATATGTTACTTGACCATTTTCTCTTACAGCTTTTAATATTCTTTATCTGTACATTTGGAGTTTTAATTGTTATGAGGCAACAGGAGTTTCTTTTGTGGTCTAATGTGTTTGGTGTTCTGTCTGCCCCTTGGAATTTTGCCAGCATCTCTTTTTTTTTTAGGTTTGGGAAGTTTTCTTCTATGATTTTGTTGAAGATGTTTCCTGGATCTTAGAGTCAGGAGTCTTCTCTTTCCTCTGTGCCTATAATTCGTAGGTCCTGTCTTTTCATTGAGTCCTTGATTTCTTGGATGTTGTGAGAACTTTTTTTTAGATTTCTCATTTTCTTTGGTTATTGTAATGATTTCTTCAGTCAAATCATCCATGCCTGAGATTTTGTCTTCCATCTCTTGTATCCTATTTTTGATAGTTATGTATGTTGTTCCTATTCTGATCCCTTGATTTTCCACCTCCAGAATTGTCTCTGCTTGTGTTTTCTTTATTGCTCCTACCTCCAATTTCAAGTCTTTAACAATTTAATTCATTTTATGTGTTTCCTGTTCCAATTTGCTTGTCTTTGTCTGGAAATCTTTCAAATCTTTTATTGCCTTGTATCTTTCCCATTTATGTTGGGCTAGGTTGGCTTGGAGGTCTCTAATGGTATTCTCCATTGCTTTCATTTGTAAAATTGAGGGTTCTTTATATTATTTCATGGACTTAATTTCTACTTGTAAGGACTCCATCATTTTCCTATGTATATATTGGTTATCATTTTCATTTGTTTCAGCTGTGGTGGGATGCTCAGACCTTCTGTGTTAACCTCGCTGAATATTTTTGAGTCATATTTCCCTGATTTTTGTCAGTTTTGTTGTTTTGCTGACCTTTAGCCATCAGGTTGCCTTAAGCTGATTGTTCCTGATATCTTCTGGACCTTTTCTGTGGCACTTCGGGTACTCTTTAGGGTTGCCATGAATGTGTGAATGCAGTGGACTCAGGTAACCTGGAGGTACTTCCATCTGGCAGTGATAAGGCCTGAAGGACACTGTACTGGTGCAGGGTACAGGAAGAGCAGCCCTCTGCCCTGTATGGGTGCAATGTTCTTCCAAGTGATTGTATATCCAGTAGAGGGACCTTTAGGTCCAACATATTGCTACATAAGCCCAGATATGCTTGTATCTCCCAGACAGTCACTCCACTGAAGATAAATCTTGGTGAACCTGCAGGTCTCCTGTATGGAATGCTGGTGTAGAAGCTGGGCGCTCAGGAGGCTGGTTAATACCCCTCTCTGAGGTTTGGAGCCACTCATTAATTATTTCTCTGGCTCCACAATGGCCTCTGTTCTGTGCTAGGCTCCCCGCTGGCTTCTGCTCTAGGCTCTAGGCCCCTGCTCTGCACAGCTGTCCTCTACTTTGGGCCCTGAGCCTCTGCCTCGTGCCTCTGCTTTGATCCCCAGGTCTGTGCCCTGCACTGCTGGCCTCTGCTTTGGACTCTGAACCTGTTTCCTGTGCTGCTGGCCTCTCCTGTGGGATTCAGGCCTGTGCTTCCTGCCACTGGCCTCTGCTCTGGACCCTGGACCTCTGCCCCAGGTCGCTGACCTCTGTTTTGGGCCTGAGCCTGGGCCCCGTGCTGCTGACCTCTGCCTTGGGCCCTGGGCCTCTGCCCCAAGCTGCTGTCTTCAGGTCCAGGCCTCTGCTCAGCAGCTGGTAGGTCTATTTCCCTGAGTCTGTGGGACTTCCTGGGTTTGCTGGGTAAAACCCCACGCGTTCAAGCTTCTCGGGTTGTTGCTTAATTTGTTTATATTTCTGAAATGTTGTAGTTATTGTCCCTGTGCTCAAAATGTGTCCCTTCCATCTGTTGTTATCTTGGATTCCTCAAAAAAAATGTCTTAACCCTCAATACTTCAATCCTCTAGGTTTGATGCTGGCAAAAACATAAGAAAAAATGAATAGATAATGGTTTACATTTTCTATTGGAATGAGTTATGCATGAAGCATAGTTTCTGGAAATGAAAGTACAGTTCTTGACCATGCATTTAATGCTAGCTATAGAGAAATTATTATTCTTTTAAATTTGTAAAGGATACAGTCTTAATTTTGATGCTTTTTATGCCTCACACATATTGTAAGTCACATTTAACTATTCTAATAAATGTCATCCAGTAAAGAAAACATATTTATAAAACTTGAAATGACCCAGGTAATCAAAGAGAGGACTGATATATCAGAATGTTCTTTCTTAAAATTGTAATAGTAAATCCATTTTTTGGAATTTGACTGAAAGGCAGTTTTTACTTTAAGGCTAAAGTTCATGATATATACTTTGATATAGAGGATGATAAGAATATGCAGTCCAAAGGTACAAGTTAAAAAAAGTGGTAAAGTGAGAGTAATCATAATCTAGAAGTTTCAATTTAATGTTCATTACCTTTTCTTTGTGAAGTAAACACACAGGAAATATTAATAAAACATAAGATATCCACTTTGTATTTTAAGTTGAAGTCATATAACAAAAACGTGAATCAATACTCTGCGCTGACAAAAACACTGATTATATACCATTACCATACAATGGGTAGCTTGCATGTCACTAAGTACTAAAAACTTTGTAGCACATTTTGAGTTTGCTCTTTTCCACTAATCAATGCCATTTGTGAAGTTCATGGTGTGGTACATGTGATAATAATCCATTCATTTTTATTATTTTATAATCATCAATGAATTAAAATTAGCTGAACTAATTTATCTATAACAATGTTGACAGAAATATGTTTCCAATTTTAGCAGAATCCAAAAATCATGCAGTAGAAACTGGTGTGCCTTAGTTAAGACACAAAATCATCATTTAGTGATTCTGTGCCAGGAATGCAGAAATCAGCATAATCAAAACTCACTGGGCAACTAGTAAGATAAGTAAGATATACTATGTATTATATGTATTAAAAGAAAGTCATTGAATATTGTTGAGTTTAGAAGATCTATAGTGTAAACTCTGTTAACACTCAGTTTAGCTAATGAAGTACATGACAAGAGGGCTGTCAGAAAAAAAATTACAGCACAGTCATAAAAGTTGTGTGTATGAATATAAGATAAACAAATATAACATTTCTTCTAGTGACAAAAAAAGACAAGGTAAATTCCAAATCTACTTCTATCAGAGACTACCTTGGTCATTTGATTTCTCTTTATTTATTCAACTTCATTCTTTGATTAGCTTCTTCTGGTCAGAACTTAATGTGCATGTGCATGTACATGTGTGAGTACATAGTGTATGCACATGTGTGCATATGGAAATATGTGAGTATGTACACCCAGACATCTGTTGAGTGTATTTACTGATAGCTTTTACCTTAATTTTTTGGAGACAGGGTCTTTCTCTGAAATTCACTGAATGACAGGCTGTCTGAAAAATAAGATCCGATGTTTCCACATATGTATTCAGCACAGGGGTTATAAATTTGTCCCTCTGTGTATTTTGTGTGTGCCCAGTTACTCATGCTTGCATTGAGCGACTTTACTGACTGAGCTATTTTGTTAGCACATTCTTTGTATTCTCACATCTTTATCAACTGCTTTCTTAAATACTAATACTCTGTTTAGGATTATAAATCTCTTTCTTATATATGGGCTGAGCTTATCTAACATCTCCAGATACTATTAACATAATGATACAAGTTCAATAGAGAAAACATGTTTCAGATCTTCAAATATGCCAAACTTAGTTCTTCCTCAAACATTTCAGTCTCAGAAATTTTCCTTGTAGATAATTGTGCTCATGTTAGGGGTTCATAGCTAGATATTGCTTTCTTTGAAAAACCTTCCAATTCTAATAAGAATTTTTATAAATGTAGAGTTCCTTTGCTTATTTATGAATGTTGTGTGTGTGTTTGTGTATGTGTGTGTTGTATATATACACACTGGAATGTTTTCAAAATTACACTAAAATATAAAATGGAAAGACAGTATTTTTGTGTAGGGAAATGGAGGAGCAGTGGATCCAGGGGAGAAGGGAGGTGGATAGGCTGGCAAGAGTGGAGAGAGAGGAGGTTGTAGTTCAGATGTATTGTATATGAGAAGAATAAAAAACGTGAACTGCAGTACAACAGAAAATATTTAAATGTCTAGGGTAGCTGGTCTCTTGGTACCTTCCTAAGACAGACTATGAATTTTACTTAACTTTTCAGAAGTAATCACAGATGATTCTATTTTTCATATTGTTTGTGAATAAAGGTCAGTAAGAAATCACAATGTAATCCATGAATTATTTTATGGTTTTCCATCATTTAATTACATTTATAGTAGCATTTTCTTAGATCTGCCTGAGGTATAAATAATGACACAGAGACTTACAAAGTTAAACTTTAGGCCTTTAGCTGAGGCAGATTCCCAGGTACCATTTAAACATAACCCATTCTACCTGTGACTTGACATGTGGCTAGCTTTGTACCTCTCCATCCTGACCCCATCCATCTATTCTCTTCTGTGCCTGGCTCCATATCTCCAGCGTTTAATTTCTTCTCCCAGTGCCCTCACTCTCCATGAAGTTATGTCCTCAACTTCCTGTTCCAGCTATTGGCAGTCAGACTTTCTTACAACCATTCAGTGAGAAGCTTCCTGGCTTTCAAGTATCTGAGCAGGTGTGGAAAGACAAATATTGAGTCACATAAAGCCAGTGAGGGACCATAAAAATTACAATACCAGAATCCTGCAAGCATTCTTTACATTGTGACCATCTGTTCATTTCTGTAAAGTTTTATTGCTGTTTCTTTGTTTGTTTACTCAAGACACTGTTTCTCTGTGTAGTCCTGGTTCTCATGGAAATTCCTTTGTAGACCAGGCTGGCCTCATACTCAGAGCTCCACCTGTCTCTGCCTCTCAAGTAGTGAGATCACAGGAATGCAATACAACAGTACACCACACCCAACTTCTCTAAAGTTTTGGCGTTGATTTTAAAAGAAAGATTTTTTGATCAGCGGTGAGAGCTAAACTTATTTGTGGATATTAGACCATTTAGAATGGAGTTAGAAATGATACTAATTTAGGAAAGTTGCAGTAGTAGATTCTGTTCTAGGGACCATAACCTCACTATCCTAGGGTAACTGGCTAGAAGTACAGAATATGTCAGGAATTCTATCTTTTTCAGTTGGTTTAATTCTGATTAAATAGAGTTGGTTATGTTCAGAATATAAGTACCTCTGCTGCATAGTTTCTTCAGGCACTTTGAGACCTTCTCTTTAGGTGGTAGTATTCCAGGTCAATTTCACCTTGAGACCTCCAAACCTGAAATGTGTGATGTCTTCAGTAATGAGTTCTTACTTTCAAGATCAGACCTATAAAATGGGGAGAATGAAACAGTTATCAAGAGCTTTGCAGCATAAACTGCACATCTGGGACTAAACCTTAAAGTGAGAGGATAGTACAGGGAAAATCAGGGTCAGTAGAACTCAGGAAACAAAGGCTGTCTGGAGCTGGTCCTGTGACTTTGTAATTATATCTATGAGTATGAGGATGTCATCCAGGCAGGTGAGGGTCCTGGATCCTCTGTATTTTTGATAACAAATTCTGAAAATGTCATGTCTAATATCTCAGAGATCAACATTTATAGTTGTCACCCTTTATTAAACTCTTTGTTCTCAACTATATCTTACTTGCTGTAGATTGTGGGGAAAAACAGTAGCTCAAATGGACAGAACATGTTAAATTATCAATATCCAATAAGGTTCGGAGTGAACACAGACACCAGTATAGAACAGTTGTGGTTTCTATGTGATCTACATTGGGCACTTATTGATGTTTTCCATACTAGAAGTTTAAAATGATGTGGAATAACATGTTGATATAATAACTTATTTTGACTAAATGATAAATGTCCCAGTTAAGTACATGTATTTGAACAGTTGGTCCTCATGGTGTTGTTTAGGAATGTTATGAAATGCTTAGGAGGAGCAATACAGCTTGAGGTAGTTCATCACTGAGGGTAAGCTTTGATGGTTTATAGCCTTTCCCTACTTCCTTCTGGCTCTGCCTTTGCTTCTTGTTTAGACTGAAATGAGACCTGTCTCATGCTGACCTGCTACCTGTTTTCCTTCCCATGATTCTTCCTATTCTTTTGAAACCATGAGCCAAAATTTACCCTTGTTTTCCTAAGTTTCTTTTGGTCATGATATTTTATCATAACTGTAGTAAATAATCAAGTATACAATCCAGCAAGTAAATAACAAACCATTATAAAATTTCAGAAGAAACATACACTATAAATTAGTGCTTTCCCACTCAAACACAATGCATCATGCACTAAAAAATATCATCACATTTACAGTTTTACATTTTATATAAAGAATTTACAAGGTTCTTTACTTCAATTGTTTTTCTATTTATCCTGTGGTAATGATAGTATTTCTTATATTTTGACTATCCTTTTGCCTTTCTAGCATTATTGAAAGCTATAAAGTTATGAATACAATAAATATTTTCTCTTCTTGTTTCAAATAGTAAAATCCAAATGAAGGAAAATATTTCTCTTAAATCACATATGAATGTATATTAAAATTAAACTACACCTACTTCTGACTTTCAAATAATATATTCTGTGTTAATCAAGGTGAGCTTTTATTGTCAGCCTCAGTTAATGGCCTTATACCACAGGATTTTAAAGCATTTAAGCTCAAATATTGATCCACATACCACAAAATATATATTCAAAATATTTAATTTTATTTTAAGATATTAATACTGGTGTCTTCTTTTGTTTGGCTTCTTTTTCATGTTTTTTTCTTAGTGAAATATAAAATGGTGATGATTGTACTTAGAAGAGCTAGGTAGTCAAACCAAAGATACAATGTTTTTTTCTGTTTGGTTTCAACTCTTATTCAACTGTACAGCAACCATACACAGAAATTAGTTGAATTTCCAACTGTATATGGAATACATTTGGGAAGAAATCATACATTCATTCAAATCCATGTGTAAACAAAGCTGTTAGAAGGTATTATAATTGTGTTGCCTTAGTTGTACACACACACACACACACACACACACACACACAATAAGCAAAGACTCTACTTACTAACTTTTTTGTTGGGAAAGTTAAAATACTAGGAGATAATTAGTATCATTTAAAATCACTGATTGTGATGGGAACCCAAGATGGCGGCAGATGAACTCGGGGAAAACAGCCATAAAGCCACAGAGTTATAAGACACTGAACAAAAATCTGAGTGACTTGATCCCCCTGGGTTTCATCCAGCTACCCAGGGACATTTAAAAGTCTCTAGGCAGGACTCTCCTACCCTCTCTTAGACACTCATGGAAGCTGCTGCATCCGGGAATCAGGTAACCTCACCAGGAGAGACAAAGGATAAGAACCACTCTAGTACCCATCAGGCAGATTCAAACCCCATGCAGGGTTACTCACCAGCCTACTGAGCCTCCAGGTCCCATGCAGGCATTCTGGCTCTTTAGCAAAAGGTTGCAGACCCATGGGAGCGCTGTGCACTCTTAGCAGCGCCACAGCAGGGGGATGCAGAGTGATGACAACTGGTCAGCTCAGCAGCCAGCAGGTCCACAGCTGCATATTGGAAAGCACAAATTTTGTGCTTACCCAGAGGGGTGTTGGACATATGTACAGGCCCCTCTATTGGATTTAGTCATTGGAAAAAACACTGCAGCTGGACTGAGCAGCAGGATACACTTCAGGCAGCAGGTTACATGGCAGCTCGAATGCTGTGTACCAGAACTTGGAAGACAATGGCCCCATTTGCCTGTATCCAAAGACAGCTCCATACACACATAGGTGGAGCTGTCAGGGAGACAGAAAGGGTGGCCAGGTTGGAAGGCAGATTTGTCCTCCACTGGGGCAAAGCCCTGTGTAAATTGTGGAGTTATTATTAGACACTTTTGCTAGTGCTGGCCCTTCCGGTGGGAAACCAGAGCTTAAGCATATAAAGTTCCACCCCTGGATCAGTGAGGTTTCGACCTGGGGGACACTACTGAGTGACTGACCTTAAGGGTGGGCATGGAGTCGGGTCCTTTCAAGACTCCAGCAGGCAGTCTCAACCCCCAAACTTAGGACCTCCAGAGTCCACAGAACCTGTGGCTGGACACAAAGGACTATACCAGCAGAGGCGCTGCAGGCTGAACACTCAGTATGCAGCATAGAGAGCACTGACTTGTGAACAGTGAAATAATCCTGGGTCATTCCTCATTTCCTGGGAATAGGCTGCACCACCTCACACTGCTTCTGGCTATTAGATGCATATTGACCCTGAGAAACCCCTGTGAGCAGCTGGGGAGGATCACAAACATGGTCCTACACATAAGTTGCAGGGGAGCTACAACCCCACCCAACAGCCTGTGGCCTACGAACCTGCACTGTCATCCATAGGAAGACCAGTTGGATCCCAGAAACCTACAGGAACACATCCCCATCACAACCCCTCACCTGAAACCCCAATTGGGGCAAAACAGGAAGGGATGAGCTCTCAGAGACACACTGAGAACCTCCACACAAGGCCCCATCCAGCCAGTAGAAAGCGACTGATCACCAAGCAATACAACTGCTACACCAAAGCGCCCATTTGGCTCCAAGTCCAGAAGGCAACAGGAACAAACAGCTAAGAATAACCAAACGGCAAAAGGACAGTGAAAAAGCAGAAAAAAGAAACAAAACCCAGGGAATTATGACCCAGACAAAATGCAATGATGCCAGTACAAGCACTGACCACTTCACCACAACTGAAACACATGAAAATGATGACAATTCTACACTCTGGAAAATGATAGAGTCTTTCAAGAAAAATTTAAATCTCTGAATGAATTCAAAGAGTCCACAATTTTACAAGGGAAAGCAATGTATAATACTATTAGAGAGCTCCAAGAAAAAGTGGCTCAACTTAAATAGGAAAGAGACAAGGCAATGAAAGATTTAAAAGAGATGAAAGATTTCCAGGCAAAGACAAGTAAGTTGGAGAATGAAATATACAAAACAAATAAAATCTTTCAAGACATGAAACTGGAATCAATAAAGAAAATACAGCCAGAGTTAAGAGTGGAAATGGAGAATCAAGGGAAGAAAACAGGAACTACAGTCATGAGTATCAAAAATAGGATACAAGAGATGGAAGACAGAATCTCAGACATGGAAGATTCAATGGAAGAAATCAGTACAACAGCCAAAGAAAATGAGAAAGCTAAAAAAAAAAAAAAAATTCTCACTCAAAATATCCAAGAAATCAAGGACTCAATGAAAAGATGGAACCTAAGAATTATAGGCCTAGAGGAAAGAGAAGACTACCGACTTCAAGGTGCAGGAAACATCTTCAACAAAATCATAGAAGAAGACTTTCCAAACCTAAAGAAAGAGATGCCAATAAAATTCCAAGAGGCTTACAGAACACCAAACAGATTAGATCAGAAAAGAAACTCCTCTCGCCACATAATAATTGAAACTCCAAATGTACAGAACAAAGAAAGAATATTAAAAGCCATAAGAGAAATAGGTCAATTAACATATAATGGCAGACCCATCAGAATTACACCTGACTTCTCAGAAAATCTAAAAGATAGAAGGACCTGGACAGATACCCTACAAGCCCTGAGAGAACATAGGTGCCCAGCCAGACTATTATACCCAATAAAACTCTCTATCAACATAGATGGAGAAAACAAGGTATTCCATGACAAAATCAAATTTAAACAATATCTACCCACAAATCCAGCCCTACAGGAGATCCTGGAAGGAAAATTCCAACCCAGAGAAGATAAATACACCCAGGAAAACAGAGGAAACAGAAAACTCCATGGCAAACAAACCAAAAGAAACACATGACCACCACCTATACCAAAATAATGCGAAATAACAACCTCTGGTCACGAATATCCATAAACATCAATGGACTCAACTCCCCAATAAAAAGACACAGACTTACAGATTGTATCCGTAAACAAGACCCATCATTTTTCTGCTTACAAAAAAAAAAAAAAAAAAAAAAACTCCTAACAAAGATAGACACTATCTCAGAGTAAAGGGCTGGGAAAAGGTTTTCCAAGCAAATGGACCCAGGAAGCAAGCTGGAGTAGCCCTCCTAATTTCAAGCAAAATAGACTTCCAACTGAAGTTAATTAAAAAAGATAGAGAAGGGCATTGCATATTCGTTAAAGGAAATATTTATCAAGAGGATATCTCAATATTGAACACCTATGCCCCAAATACAAAGGCACCTACATTTGTAAAAGAAACTCTCCTAAAACTTAAATCGCACATCCATCCCCACACATTAGTAGTTGGAGACTTAACCACCCACTCACAACAATGGACAGATCATCAAGACAGAAACCAAACAGAGAAATAATGAGTCTAACAGAGCTCTTGAACCAAACAGACCTAACAGATATCTACAGAACATTTCACCCAAACACAAAAGAATACACCTTCTTCTCAGTACCTCATGGAACCTTCTTCAAAATTGACCATATAGTCAGATACAAAGATAGCCTCAACAGATGCAAGAAAATGGAAATAAACCTTTGCATCTTATCAGATCACCATGGAATAAAATTGGATTTCAATGGTAACAGAATCAAGAGAAAGCCTACACACACATGGAAATTGAACAACTTTTACTGGATGACTACTCTTTCAGGGAAGAAATAAAGAAGGAACTCAAAGACTTCTTAAAAACCAATGAAAATGAAGGCACAACATACCCAAATCTATGGGACACAATGAAAGCTATGCTACGAGGAAAGTTCATAGCACTACGTGCCTTCAAAAAGAAAATTGTGACAGAGCACATAAGCGAATTAACACCCAAACTGGATGAATTGGGGAAAAGGGGAAGCAAACAATCCCAAGAGGAGCAGAAGACAGGAAATCATCAAACTTAGGGCTGAAATCAATAACTTAGAAAAAAAAGAATGATACAAAGAATCAATGAAACCAATAGTTGGTTCTTCAAGAAAATCAACAAAATAGACAAACCCTTAGCCAAATTAACTAAAAGACAGAGGGGAACAATATCAGAAATGAAAAGTGAGAAATAACAACAGACATTGAAGAAATCCAGAGAATATTAAAAATCTATACTCCATCAAATATGAAAACTTAAGTGAAATGGACAATTTTCATAATAGATTCTACCTACAGAAGCTAAACCAGGATCAGGTTAACAGATTAAACAGGCCTATAACCCCTAGAGAAATAGAAGCAGTCATTAAAAATCTCCCAAACAAAAAAAGCCCAGGGCCAGACAGTTTCAGCACAGAATTCTACAAGACCTTCAAAGAAGAGCTAATACCAATACTCTTCAAACTCTTTCACCAAATAGAATAAGAAAGAACAGTGCCAAACTCATTCTATGAGGCCATCGTTACCCTGATTTCTAAGCCACATAAAGACCCAACAAAGAAAGTGAACTTCAGACCAATCTCCCTCATGAACATAGATGCAGAAATACTTAATAAAATACTAGCAAACTGAATCCAAGAACACATCAAAAATATCATGCATCATGATCAAGTAGGCTTCATCCCAGGAATGCAGGGATGGTTTAACATATAAAAATCCATCAACATAATTCACCACATAAACAAGATGAAAGAAAAAAACCACATGATTATCTCGCTAGATGCGGAAAAAGCATTTGACTACATCCAACACCACTTCATGCTAAAAGTTCTGGAGAGAACGGGTATACAAGATCATATCTGGAAATAATAAAGACAATATGCAGCAAGCCAGTAGCCAACATCAAAGTAAATGAAGAGAAAATTGAAACATTTCCTCTAAATTCAGGGACAAGACAAGGATACCCACTCTCGCCATATCTCTTCAACATAGTACTTGAAGTTCTTGCTAGAACAATAAGACAACTAAAGGAGATCAAGGGGATAAATATTGGAAACAAAGAAGTCAATTTATCCCTATTTACAGACGATATGATAGTATACATAAGCAAACCCAAAAATTCCACCAGAGACCTCTTACAGCTGATAAACACCTTCAACAAGGTGGCTGGATACAAAATTAATTCAAAAAAAAAATCAGAAGCTCTTCTTTATACAACAAATAAATGGGCTGAGAAAGAAATTAGGGAAGCAACTCCCTTCAAAATTGTCACAAACAATAGAAAATACCTTGGGTAACTCTAACCAAGCAAGTAAAGAACCTGTACAACAAGAACTTCAAGCCCTTGAAGAAAGAAATTAAAGAGGCCATCAGAAGATGGGAAGATCTCCCATGCTCATAGATAAGTAGGATCAACATAATAAAAATGTCCATCTTACCAAAAGCAATATACAGATTCAATGTGCTTCCTATCCAAATACCAACTCAATTTTTTATTGACTTGGAAAAAGCTCTTCTCAATTTCATATGGAACAATAAAAAATACCCAGAATATCTAAATCAATCCTGTACAATAAAAAAACATCTGGAGGTGTCACATCCCAGATTTCAAGCTGTACTACACAGCAATAGTTATAAGAACAGCATGGTACTGGTATAGAAACAGACCAGTGGATCAACAGAATCGAATTGAAGACCCAGAAATGAACCCACATGTAGAGAGCTGCGATGTGCTGCGCCCTAAAGATGGCGCTGGTCTCCGCCTTCCACCAGCCCGACGGTGAGTGCTCTTGATGATAATAAGTTCATATTTGGCAAAGACCACTGATCTGGCTTGCTTCCGCATACATGGTCCTCTAAGATAGCACCACTTGGCTTTACTTGACTGGCTGTTCATTTTAGTATTTAGCCTGTGGGTTGGGTCTGCCCGGGCATTCGGAATTCGGAATTCAGAAGACTGTTTTCAAGGGACCTGAATGAACTGCTGGAGAAGAGCTTTTGTGAGTTGTGTCATCCTTGCTGGTCGAGGGGGACGCAACAAAGTGGTGGCCCGTACGGGGACCCAGAAAAGACTCAGAACTCCTGCAGTCAGGTGCAGCGATGGTAAGTTCCTGGGATAAATCAGGACAATAAAGTTTCACGGAAATAGCGAACACAAGGTAAAGTTTCGCGGAGATAGCGAACAAAAGGTAAAGTTTCGCGGAGAGAGTGAACAAAAGGTAAAGTTTCGCGGGAAGTTGCGAACTAAAGGTAAAGTTTCGGGGGGAAGCAGCGAACCGAAAGTAAAATTTTTAAACATGGGATTGTCTGAGTCACACCCAATTTTTCTGGCTCTTCAGGAGCTACTTTTTGCTAGGAATTTGAAGATTAAGAAGTCTACCCTAGAACGATTTTTAAATGAATGTGATTCCGTGGCTCCGTGGTTTGCAGTGTCCGGGAATCTTACGGTATCCTGCTGGGACAAATTAGGCAGGGATGTGGATTTTGCCTGGGAGCAAAGTACATTGCAGGGAGGAGCACGGCCTATTTGGAGACTTGTTCGGAGTTGTTTAGGGGATCAGAGATATTGCAAGGCAGTGGAAAAAGGACAAAAGGCATTAGAACAGTTAAAAGAGGAGCACTTGGTCAAATCTGGGAAAGATACTTTGGAAGAGGATAGCTCAGAGTTTAAAGAGAAACTTAAAATGTTAACAAAGAAAATGAAGAAGTCATCTTTGAGGAAGAGTTCTGACTGCACCCGGATAGAGCCCTCAGGTCCGGGGCCGCCTGTGCTGGCCCCGCCTTCATATAATGAGACTTCCCCTCTGAGTGATCCTAGTGGGCGGTCATTCTGTCCAAATTTCTGGAGGGAAGTGAGACATGAGCTGTACTACCCTGTCTTTCAGGATGGAGGGGGAAATTGTTATCATGAACCTCTTGATTTTAAGGTAATTAAAGCACTCGCTGAGTCTGTCCACACTTATGGGATTAATGCTGCTTTCACTGTAGCTCAGGTGGAAGCTCTTAGTCATTATTGCATGACTCCTAGTGACTGGATGAGCTTGGCACGTGCCTGCCTGTCCTCTGGGCAGTATTTAGATTGGAAGGCTTTCTTGATTGAGTTTGCTAATGAACAAGCTGCTGCTAATCGTGCAGCAGAAAACCCAGCCTGGGATGTGGTCATGCTTCTTGGACAAGGTCGATATGCTCAACAATAAACTGGGTATCGGGCTCAGGTGTTTGAGCAAATCAATTTAATCGCAACCAGAGCTTGGAAATCATTGCCTAACAAAGGGGAAGTGAATGGCAATCTAACCAAGGTTATTCAGGATTCCCGGGAGCCTTTCTCAGACTTCATGGCTATAATGGTTGAAGCAGCTGGAAGGGTATTTGGAGACCCTGATTTGGCAATGCCCTTAATTAAACAACTTGTGTATGAGCAATGTACAAAGGAGTGTAAAGCAGCTATCACCCCTTATAAGAACAAGGGGTTGGAAGCCTGGATGCCTCAGTGCAGACTGCCGCTACCTTGAATAATTTGTCAGCCAATGTAGCCACGGCCTTGGATGTATTGTGGCAGGTGGCCCAGATTGACTGTGAGTGGAAAATGACTGGTTTGTGTGTGACCTCTGTGCCATATCAAAATTATACTGTAGCTGCAAATTTGTCTAAGCAACTCTCTCAGTATCTTACAGGAAATTGGTCTGGCGAGTTTGATAAGCTGATGCAGAATCTGAGAACTGCCATCGTGCATGTGAATTCCACCTGGGTTGATGTCTCTGTTGCTGAAGGACTGTCGACATGGATCCTCCGAGCCATGAATCATCTGAGGGAATGGGTGCCCTAGGAGGCATGCTCTTCCTAGTCAGTTTCATTGCCCTATGGTGTATCTGTAAGATGAGGATTTCACAGAGGAGAAGTAATGCCATGCTGGTGCAAGCCTTTGCTGCCTTGGAGGCTAGACAGCTACGCTGGGCACCTTTTTGTAGAGGATCCACACGAAGGGAAGGACCTTTTCCCTGGACTGGATGTCAGGAGTGCAGAGCAGTTTGGGTTCAACAAGATTATTTTTCCTTTAGCCCCATGATTAGTAATATAGTGAATAAGTCTTGTACAGGAATGCTTGATATATCTACTAGGGATCCTCAGCAGACTGCCACCAATCCTTTTGATTTGTGGCTTTTGTGTGGAGTAAATGGAAGTTGCATGGACTTGGGACCTGTCATTATGCTTGGAGGAGGAATTTATCAGAGAGGTAATTTTTCCCTAGGGTCCGCTACCAATCTGGATTTCTCTAGCAGTAGTGGCTCTGGTACTTGGAATTCTTTGTTTCATTCTTACCGCAACAAGAACTTTTCAGCCTCGCCAGTATGTCTCTGGCTTCCTTTTCTGTGGATTGTAAGTAATGGGAGTACATCCTTGGGTGAAGAAAAGTTAGTATGCACTCCAGGCACATGTTTTTATGCCCTATGCTGGAATGCCACAGACTTTCCTGTGGCTGTGGTGACTAGAATGCCTCGATATGTACCAGTTCCTGTAGAGGCCCCTAATACCATGATGCTATTCAGGTTTAAAAGAGATTTTGGCATCACTGCAGCTATTGTTACTGCTATCACTGTTGCTGCTGTGGGAGCTACTGCCTCAGCTATTGCCTTGTCTAGTTCTATACAGACTGCCAATGCCCTGAATAACATCTCAGCCACTGTGGCACAGGCATTGGATACTCTGACCTCTATGAATTCTCATCTCAAAGGAGGTCTTATGATAGTTAATCAACGCATAGATTTAATACAAGAACAGATTGATTCTCTTTGGCAACTAGCACAATTGGGGTGTGAGTGGAAATTGCAAGGTTTGTGTGTTACTTCCGTACAATATCAAAATTATACAAAGGCTGCTAATTTGTCTAGACAATTGTCAAAGTTCCTCTTACAGGATTGGTCGGCTGAATTTGAAAATTTGATGAGAGAGCTGAGAGCGACAATCATCCACATCAACTCCACTCGGGTGGATCTGAGCCTGGCTACTGGCTTGAATTCCTGGATACAGACGGCTATGGATCATCTTAAGGAGTGGGCGGGCGTAGGCTCTTTGGTGATACTAATGATACTAGCCTCTCTGGTTTGCCTATGGTGCATCTACAAAATGAGAGCCACACAAAAGCGTAATGCAGCCATGATTATACAAGCCCTTGTCGCCATTGAGGTGGGCCAGTCCCCTCAGGCATGGCTCGCTGCCGTGAAGTAAATCTTCACTAAGCATAGTCCCTGCCCACTGAGGTATTCGTTCCACGGATATCAGGGTCTGGCAAGTCAGTGACGGAGTTGACGGGTAAGTCTCGGCCACCTAAGACAGGGCAGTCCGGAGTGGGGAGGCTGACCCAGAGATGGATAAGAGTTTGATCACCGCCCTCCTACAGGCTCAGGTCCACCGTGAGATCCCCAGATAGAGGGATTACGAAGCCTTTCCAGGGACTTCTACCAACTTTAGAAAAAATAAAAAAGGGGGAACTGTAGAGAGCTGCGATGTGCCGCGCCCTAAAGATGGCGCTGGTCTCCGCCTTCCACCAGCCCGACGGTGAGCGCTCTTGATGATAATAAGTTCATATTTGGCAAAGACCGCTGATCTGGCTTGCTTCCGCATACGTGGGCCTCTAAGATAGCACCACTTGGCTTTACTTGACTGGCTGTTCATTTTAGTATTTAGCCTGTGGGTTGGGTCTGCCTGGGCATTCGGAATTCGGAATTCAGAAGACTGTTTTCAAGGGACCTGAATAAACTGCTGGAGAAGAGCTTTTGTGAGTTGCGTCATCCTTGCTGGTCGAGGGGGACGCGACACCCACACACCTATGGTCAACTAATTTTTGACAAAGAAGCCAAAACCACACAATGGAAAAAGGACAGCATCTTCAACAAATGGTGCTGGTCCAACTGGATGTCCACTTGTAAAATAATGAAATTAGACCCATACTTATCACCTTGTATAAAACTTAAGTCCAAATGGATCAAAGTCTTTAACATAAGCCTGGTCACACTAAATCTACTAGAAGAGAAAGTGGGAAAAACCCTCGTAATCATTCGCACAGGTTACAACTACCTGAACAGAACACCAACAGCTCAGGTCCTGAGACCAACAATCGATAAATGGGACCTTATGAAACTGAAAAGCTTCTGTAATGCAAAAGACACTGTCATTCGAACAAAATGGCAGCTTACAGATTGGGAAAGAATCTTCACCAACCCCACATCTGACAAAGGGCTAATATCCAAAATTTACAAAGAACCCAAGAAATTAAATGCAAAGAAACCAAATAATCCAATTTAAAAATGGGGAAAAGAGCTCAACAGAGAATTCACAAAGGAGGAATTCCTAATGGCCTAGAGACACTTGAAGAAATGCTCAGCATCCTTAATCATCAGAGAAATGCAACACAAGACCACTCTAAGATTCCATCTCACACCTGTCAGAATGGCTAAGATCAAAAGCTCAAATGACAGCACATGCTGGCAATGGTGTGGAGAAAGGGGAACCCTCCTCCATTGCTGGTGGGAGTGCAGGCTTGTACAACCACTATGGAGGTCAGCCTGGCAATATCTTGGATAACTTGGAATAGCTCTGCCTTGGGACCCAGTCATACCACTTCTGGGTATACATCCAAATGACTCCTCACCAAATCACAAGGTAGTTGCCTCATCTATGTTCATAGCAGCCTTATTTGTAATATCTAGAAAGTGGAAACAACCCAGATGTCAGTCATGCAAGAAGATACATAAATATGAGATGCAAGAATTTTTGGTAAGCAAACACAAGCTGTTTTCATACACCCTACCTGTGGTAAGTTCATGACAAAAATGATGAATATAAAACATGCTGGTACAGTATTTACATATTAATATAATATGTTACAGTTTTTTAACATTTTCCTCTTAAGCTTTCATAGGCATCCATAATTAGTGAATAGTTATACCCTATATTTTTCTTAAGGTCTTGCATATATCACTAACTACACGCAGTGCTGTATATGAGAAACTCAATAAACACAATGCTTAGATGATGAATGTTTACAATTTATTCTTTTATTGCTGCAGTATCCTAACCGAAAAAAAATGTGAAAAGTGAATTTAAATTTAAAATACTATAAATGTTTCTGCCCCCAACAGAATATTTTCTTTAGTATTAAATACCATAACATGTATGTTAGGGAGAAGTTTCAATAAACTTTGTGACAGAATGCAGTAATTAAAAAAATATATAACAAAAGCAATAGTAAAATACAAAGGAATACAGTCAGGAATTTTGGGAATCTGTTTAACCTACTGTGCTTATTTCATTTGCTTTATGATGTAGTATCTCACAGTAGACCTGGCTGTTTTTGAATTTTCAGTGGCAATCCTCCTGGCTGAACTTCTCACATGTTGGAGAAAATATTTATATGGATAAAATGAATTCTTAGAGTCACATATTTTCTGTTGAGTAGCTATATAAAGTCCCACATACTTTTTAAGGGTAAGGCAACATAAAATGCATTTTAAATCTGACAAGGAATGGTCATTATCCATGACAACTTCTCAAAGCCTCTAAAATCAACTTGTCTCCACATTGGGAAAACTGAAATATAATGAAAATAGTAAAATTGTTCCTATGTCTCTTCTCAAATTTTTAGTTTCTTATAGTAACAAGGCATTCAGAGGATTTCACTGTTATTATTTTAAAAGTGAGAGTTTTTTATGAACAATGAAAAGACTGTATGATTACATCAACAATTACATATTGTTGATCTTCATCTATTGTTAATACAAAAGTGTCTCCAATATTTACCTCACAATGTAAATTGGACTGTGCCTTTTCCTTGAGGTTGTGTTTGCCATTTGTTGAACCAGATGTTAATTCAAGCATTGCTTAGAATGTTAAGCAGTGATTAAGGTGTCTTAATAAAGTAGCATTCAAGATCAGGCCACACTGGGTGCGTTTTACTCAATGGTTATACCTCAAAGGCCAAGGTTACATTGGACTTTTAGCATTTAAAATTATAATAAAAAGTGATCACATTGTAGTAAAATGTGATCATTTCTCTATCTCTATTTAGAATATAATTTACTATGAATTTTATTAAGCATATATCCCCTTATTAATTTTTAAGGGAAGACCAAATAAAATAATATCAAACAAGTTCAAAAAGGGAGAGACATGATGAAAATAAACTTAGAGATTTAATCTCTAAGACACATTATCTCACGTCATTGAATTATCAATGATGTATTTCGCTCATCTTTAGTGAGAAGTCATTCATAACTAAGTTTGCAAACTATACCATAATATTTTATATTTGCAAAACACTTCAAAATGTTTATTATGGACAACATGCACCTATATCCTGATTGCTTTCCTCTGTGTTGTTTAGCTTAACCATATCAGAAAGCAGAGCAGTTAATTTATGAGAAACAAACAAAACTTCAAGCTAAATTTTAAAATTTTGTCTATTTCTGTCCTACTTAAGTACAAAAATCGCACAACCACTATTTAAGTTTCTCTACTTAAGTTCCATTTTCTTAGTATCTTAAGGCATATTACACTGTACAATCAGCATTTTCACCTCATGACCCAGCTAGACAATTACTGTGCAATACTAAAATCACTCTACAGTCTACCATAATAATACTTTCATATCCATATTGCTACTCTTTTTATAGTAATAAGTGAACAATATCAACCTACATGTTAAATTAGCAGATAACTAGATAACAAAAATATGTTACCCCACACATTCTAATTCTATATTCAGCCATAAAGAAAAATGACAAGTTTGCAAGAACATGGATGGAAATGGAAAATAATATGTTAAATAAGGTAACTCAGGCTGAATAACACATATACTGCATATTATCTCTTATGTACATATCTTTGCTTCTAATTTTTTGTATGCATAATTTTTGTTGAGGAAGTAGGACAGAGTTTGTTAATCCAAAAAATTTGTCATATTTTAAAATGTGTTGAGGATTATGGTATTCAATTAACACAGAATAAAAAAAACCTGACTTACTTGAAACATTGAGTTTGAAGTTTTGCTTGTTTCTCCTAAGTTAACTGGTCTGGTTTCTGATATGGCTAAGATAAACTATTATTATATGATGATTCAAATCCTGTATAGACTTCAAAAGTAGGCATCTGAGCCTGTGCTACCTTTATGGATATTGACACAGAAAGACTTTAAAAGTACATTCTCGTTAACATGAAAACCAGCACTTCTGAGCACTAATTGTATTACCATGATTCTAAAACCTACAGCTGATGTAATAAAAATTGCTAGGTTATTTATGGTATGGTATGTAGGTGACAATTATCCTGAAAGCATTTGATTTTACCCATTCATATTAATGACACAGTCTTCACTTCTGTTTGTAAACATATCAGACTCTATTACATACTGACTTATTTTACTTGTTGACAGCATACATTATCTTTTGTTTTATGGCCCACTCAATGTGAACCAAGCAAGGAAGCACTGAAAGAAATAGTCAAAATGCTTGCCTTGCCAAATGTAAAAATCATGCTTAAGCACCAGAGGGAAGATGGCAGGCACTGCTCACTTCTTTGTGATTTGAATTAATTCATAAATTCTCCAAATAAACTAATAATCCTGTTATGAAAAATGTCAGAAAACAAGGCAGGAACTAGCTAGTGTAAGGGCTGGATTCAATACCCCCAACATTAATAATCTAGGTAAAAGTATGACAGTCTCTGAACTAAGTATGATTGTTATAAGCTAACAATTCTACTAACAAAATTGTGAGCTCTTAAAAGAGACACTTAAATGTATATACAGATAATTAGTACATAATCCTTATACATTGTATTAAGTTCATAATCAATGCAATCAGGCCTTGAATTGTTTTCTCTAAGTTTTATTGTAACCATTTCTATGTGTTCTTACTTGAAGATAGTCTTTTCATTAGAAATTACATAACATATAACTGGTAAGGTACATCCTAACTCAAGGTGATTCACATTTAATAAGAATATAATATGAAAACGATAGTGAGGAAGCCATAGAAATAGAGACAAGAGATTGATAGGATATGACTGTTAGCCAACAAATACTAGGTATTGGTGGCCACCAGGGAAGCTAGGGAGGGCAAGGGAATGATTCCACTCTGGATTTTGGGAGGAGAATGTTCAACCAACAGTCTGGTTTCAGATTTTGACCATCCAGATCTCTGTTCAAGTAAGTACTATTGTTTTAATCCATTCATTTCTTGCAATTGCACAAATTTCAAAGTGAAGTTTACATTGTAAAGTAACAAAATATTATTATTAGTTTTATATTTTCAAACATTTTAGTTAGACTAAAACAGGAGATGGTAACATTAAATGTAAATGAGTTAAAATAACATTTAGTTACTGTTACATATTACAAGAAATAGAAGAATGGAAGGAAAGAGAGAGAGAGAGACTGTGTGGGTGTGTCTTTACTTTTTTCTATGTATTTCTATGCCATGTGTGCAGGAGCATACGGCGGCAAGAAAGCTGAATGCTGAATTAGTTACTCTGGAATTGCAGTTACGTGTAATTCTAAGATGCCTGATGTAGTTGTTGGAAATGAAGTCAAATTGCTGTGAATTGACCTTAAGTCCTCTAAAAGAACAAAAAGAATTGATAACTGGTGAGCCATCTCTATCTCCATGAAGAGGGGACTTTTATTTTTAAAGCATATATTGTTAGTAAATAAAATCTGTGTTGTTAAACAGGTTAATTTTTCAATATGCATATTATTTAAAATGCTACATTGTAATTTACAATTTTATATAAATATGTACCAATAAAATATTTTAATAAGATAGAAAATATAAGGAAATGGTAGTAATTGAACTATATTTGTAGCTGAATTTAATTGTTGGATTTGTTTTCAATTATCATGAAACTTCCATGCATTTGAAGCAAGAGTTCACATTTTTGCATCAATAACAGATGATGCATACTAACACAGTATGATACATATTTTATTTGCTTTCTCTCTCTCTGCATGTGTTATGCAATTTTTATACTTAATTTTTGTTACTACCTGTGTCTTGGCATGTATGTCTGCCTGCATGTGTGTGGTTTTTGTACTTAAGTATTATTGATCAATACTTGTAACTCATGTGTGTGTGTGCAAGTTTTGTACTTAAGTATTATTGATTACTATTTTCACAGCAGCCTAAAGAATGATTTCCAGAAATATGTGTTCAGAGGCTTTAGCTTTGAACTTAATTCTATAACTTGAATCAGCATGCAAAATCACATTTTAAAGTCTTGGATAATAGTAAAAACAAGAAAATAGGAAAGCATTCTGGAAGAATCAAGATGTGAAAAAGCTAAAACTATTTAAACTTGATGGAATTATTCTTTTAAATGCTAAAAAACATAACTAAGAAGTTCATTAGATATTAACAAACAAATTATTACATTTGATATTCTATTGCATGGAAAATTCTGAAAAGTTTCAGGCTATTATAAGATCAATATTCATTAATAATACATGATATATCAGCTTGCATTCTATTTTTGACTGAATATTTTATAGACTGTACATTGCATTGGTGCTGTGTTTAGTGTTAGGTAAAAATAAATATGCAAAATGTAAAAATAAATATATTTATGTAGGTTATATAGAGTATGCTTTTGAAGTATGCTCCATTGCATGTTTATTCTCCACAAAGAGTGATAAATTGAAAATATTTTTTCAAACATAGCCAGAATTAACATTATCATAATAGTTCTGTGTCTCTGTACTCTGAGTGTCATGTAGATAAAATACCTACAAAATATTACTTAGGGTTTAAAGAGATTCAGAAAATAATTCTAGTGAGAACTGGAATTTCTACAGAAATATTTATATGTTCATCAAAACATATGATATTATAGGCTGTAAAAGATGCATGAGTACTTAAGTGTTTAGCATAGATTTCATCATCAAACAAAACTATCCACTTTTAAATTTTTTGCTGTATCATTGTAAAAATATTTAAAATATACCCATTTAATAAAATTCTCAAATGAAATACAGTTTTACATTTTTAGTCTTCATTATGTACGTGAGTTGTCTAGATTTGTTTACCTAGTATATCTGCTATTTTTAATCCAACAAGTGTTACATCTCTGTAATTATCCAGAACTACTGGTTATTATTTTCATTTAGTATACTTACTAATATAGTGTTTTTAATTCTGATATTTTTAAAAGTTATTTATTTTTTCAGGTTACTTCTCAATCCCAGCCCCCTCACTCCTCTCCTCTCAGTCCTTCCCTCCCATCCACTTTCCCCTCATCATCCTCTCCTTTTCCTTGAATGAGGGGAGCCCCCACAAATAACCTCCCTCAATTCATCAGTCACACTAGGGCTAAGAGCTTTCTCTTGCACTGAAGCCTAATATGGCAGTCTAGCTAGAGTAATGTGTTCCCCTAACAGACAAAAGAGTCCTTGTATTTTCCTGACATTGCCTGGCCTATTTCACTTGCTGGTAAGTCTGATAATGTCCTTCTGGTTAATCTGCCCTTTCAAGTGTCACGATCTCTGTTTAGAGTTGAATAATATTCCTCAGTATGTGATTGGCATCTTTAAGGCACTACTTGATGGATGGATCCTTTCCACATCTTGCTTGTTATATAAAATGCTGCAATGAACTTGTTATTGAAGAAATTCTATGAACTGTGCCTTAAGAAAAATGTGTCCTTAATTGTTTTACTTTAATCTTTTTCATAAGCCTTTGTACGATCTTCTCAAAAATCAGTATCCTCACCACTATTATTAGGGATTCATAATCTCTATATTCTCACCGATGTTCATTACTGCTTAAATTTCTGATATAACTCTGATGATGGTATAAGGTGACATTCAACAGTGATTTTTATTATTGCTTCTCTGAAACTGATTATTCTAAATAAGTTTTAATAGCTGTACTCTCCATTATGTGTTCAACATAAAATCCTGGAGAAATATTTATTCAGATTATATATTTATTTTATATGTTTATTAGATTTACTTGATTTGTTTTACTACTTAACTGTATGAGATTTTATAACTTTAAATGGAAATCTCATTTTCCCTTACATGGTTTGTAATTTTCAAAAATGCATATGTACTTGTCATTTCATTTTGTTGTTTATTTTGAAGATGTTATGCTTTATAATTCATTTCAGTAAATTGATATAACATTAATCTTGACTCTACATATGTATGTATATATCCATAGAAAAAATATACTCATAATTTTAGAGAACCCTCTCTTTCCAGTGAACAGTCATGGATGCACAGAGTGTGCAATATGTTGACAATGAGGAATTCATAATCTACCTTAAACAAGACACCAATACTATACTTTCTAAGGCTCTGGGATCATAGTGCTGGTGGTAGAAATCATTTAAAAGTCAGAAAATAGGGATAAGAGGTAGAATTGTTATCTTCTGGGCAATACATAGACACTGCAATTATAAACTCAGAGTAGCTGTGGATTCCTGTACTATATCTGCAAAGAATGGATTCATTCATAGTCAAGAGTAGACAAAGGAAGGACTCAGGTCACCTAACCCTCTCTGCTTAATTGTTTGCTAAAGATTCAAAAATGTGTAGTTATTACTTTTAGTTGTATACTCTGCTGAGTTGTTTTTTTATTTTGTTCTTGTTGCCTCTTATTAAAAATCAGCTTGTGACTTATGCTAGAGTCACATGAGAAGATGAGAAAATATCTCCATAAGAACAGTCAGTAGGAAAACCTTTGAGGCTCTTTATTAATCATTGTATGATGGTCTACACCACTATGCCAGATGCTACCTCTAGCTAAATGGTCATTAAGTGTACAAGAAGACAATCTAAGGAAACAAGGAGGAGCAGGACTCTGTGGTCTCTGAATCACACCTTCCTTCCTTCAGGTTTGTTTTTAGAATTCCTCCCCAGGCTTCCCTCCCTGGATGGTGGATCACAAGGTCAAAAATTATTAAATAGATGATTTCCTCCCCAAATGATTTTGGCCATAGAGTGTTTTTGCTTATTTGTTTGTTTGTTTTTTTTTTTCACAAAAACACAACCCTAACTAAGGCATGTACTCACTGATGATCCAAGTTATTCACTATATAATTCCAACCCAATAATCACTTGGATGTCTCTGATTCAAGTAAACTGGTCATAGAAACTAAAAATTATGAACCTTGGGATGTGGTTTGAGTATTGATATGAGTGAGAGGAGACTTGTGGTAGAAGGGGAGAATAATTAGGATGCATTATATGCAGACTTGATACTGTTAAAGGAAAGTCAATTTTAAAAGTCAAATTTATTTTTCTCATGTAAATCTAGGCTTTTGTTTGATGTATAAATATTTTTGTCAGTCTACTTTCCAAAAGTTTTACCATGTGTTTTTGTTATGATTTAAATGTATTACCTTAAATGTATGAGCTAGCACCATAATCTTGCCATGAGTACTCTGAGAAAAACTGGTCTTCAGGAACTTGATCAGATATGAATGCTACAGTGTCTTGAAATAATGAATGTTGTCACAAGAAGGACTTGAAGGACAGTCCTCACTCTCTAGATTCCTGTCTCTTCATGTATGAACACAAGAATATTCTTAGAACTTACCAAACTTTGATGTAGGTTTTCCTATACTCCAAAATTGTTAACCATTGGTCTTCACATATTTCTCAATCTAAGGTATTTTATATCAGTGTAAAGTAGATGGATACATTTTAGGCCCTCAGTTCTCTATCAATCACAAGAGAGTATAAATATCATATGCAATTATGAGAAAGAAAACAAGTCTGATTTCCATGTAAATTATAAAACTGTGGCAACTGATATTGAATAGTGTTACAGAAATAAATGAATACATATATTGGTGGCACAAAGTAGAGAAACCTCAAATATGCTCAAAAACCTGGTCAACTACATTTCAACATGGATGTCAAGGCCATGAGAGATAATGGTTTGGTATTTAAATAATATTCAACCCTTTTACATAAAATGTCTCAGAGCAGATAAAATCTCTCTTTTTATATGGCAAACTTTCCTAGACTGAAATGAGCCCTCTTAGAAGGTGGAGGCAGGCTCAAATGATACATCACTCATTAGGTCACACATCGGGGTGTATAAGCAAAGCATATTTGCTATAGGACAGGAGTCCTTCTGGCAGATCTTCCTGAAAGTTACACAGTAATCTTCAGTGGTGCAGTTATCTTAAGGTACTTATGTGTCTGTAAATAATCCAGAATAAGGGTCCTGACTGACCACGTACTATGGGGATAGAACTTAATTCTTTAGTGTTTAGACCTTACTTAAGATGAGTGGAACTTTGTTCATGTCCACTAGAAAATTCATTTAATGACATAAGACCTGAACTCATAAATATCTAAGTTTATGCTTATCTATGGCAGTGCGTTATAGAAAGATTCTAAACTTATTTTTAGAACTCTAAGACATAGAGCTTGTTTCTGAGGATCATATTTTATGAAAATTAGTATGGTAAAAGCATAATAAAATATTTATATTTGATTTATAAATATGCTAAGCTATGTGCCTATTTATGTGTAAATGTGATTGCAAACTTTCTATTACAGATTCAATCTCCAGAAGATAAATGAGAACTTTAAACCATATTACTATATGTTTCATACATAAAATAATAAAATGAAAAAACACTATAAACTAAAAAAAAGTATTGATAAATTTATTATTCACCTGAACCATACATGCCTATTGTGTAGCTATTTAATCCTGATTTTAACATTCTTTTCAGGAAGCAGTCAGGAGGCTCATAAGTCTTGAGATTATTATGGAACTTACAAGACTCAAAGAGCTCATAAAAATGACATGAATCACAAGGCCCCTCCTTTAGGTGACGTAAGCTGTAATAAGTGTCTAGAAAGAGGCTCTTCAGTGCTTCTGTCTATAGTGTGGTAAGAAGTTTCAGGGATGTATTCTTCATGAATCCTTAATTGTGGTGTGTTGAATTATTTTCAGTGATGGAACTGCTATTGATTGACCCATTGTCCCAGTTTGATTTATTTCTGTGTAAAACATTATGACCAAAAACAACTTGGAGAGGAAAGAGGTTACTTCATCTTACAGGTTGCAATACATAATGAAAGGCTATCAGGGCCAACAAAGTCTCAAGAAAATAACTTAAGTTAGGAACCTGGAGTAAATTAAATCAGAGACCCCAAGAGAAAGCTTCTTATTTGCTTGCTTTCCTGGATTTCTCAGTTATCATTTTTATAAAACATAGGCACACACGCCAAGAGGTGACAAGGCTCACAATGTGTTAGAGCCTCCAGCATTTCACATCATCATTAATTAAGAAAATTTTCCAGAGTTGTCTATAAGCTAATATGATGGAGGCAACTTCTCCATTGATGTTCCTTTTTCCCAGGTAAATCGAACATGTGCAAATTCAATAACAGTAGTGGTGATGATGATGATGATAATGACGACGATGATGATGATGATGATGATGATGACTATGAAGATTCATATTTACATAAAAAACAACAAACTTTGTTCATTAAACTAGACTTAAGGTGGATAGATATTTGTTTATATCTCCTGAGGAAAAGATACATAATTTTTCCCCTCTATAAAATAATAAAATAATATCATGTGCATGGACACTATAGAATCTGTTGCATCACCACAACTCTCATAGTAGATTACCACAAATTTTTATTCACAAATTATGATTTGCTACCCATACATGAATAAATTTTTGATATTTTTTGAAAAATAATTCCTCTTATGAGATTACATCCATAGTAATTTTTATTCATCTATTAATTCAGAGTTTTGGTTCTTTTTATGGTACATTTTTTAAAATTTATTTTTTAATTCTTCAAGTTACATCTCAATCACAATCCTGTCCCTGCTCCCCACCCCCTTCCCACCATCCCACCCTGTGCCCCTTCAACCCAACCATCAATTTCTTTTTTTTTTTTTTTAAGTTTAAGGTATAACTTTTCTCTCCCAATGGCTCACAATTTCAATCCAACAAATGGCTCTTTCTCTTATAACAACAAATACAATACAAAACAACAGAAATAATTAGGCCACAGTTACGAGAGTTATATGGATTAGCATACATTCCCAATGTCCAGTCCATACATATTTGAAACCTGACTTTAACATTCTACTATCTAAACATCTCCATGAGTTTAAAGTTCTATATCCAACTCAGCTTTCATCCTAACTTGCATGATAATTTTAAGAATATCATCTTGGATCCAGAACACACTCTTAATTCCTAAACAACTCAAAATTTAACTATGAGACTCTAGCTATCTACTCTTCAACTACCTCAGAGACCTGAGAGGGATAAATATATCTGCTTATACAGGAAGTGCAGGGCCCGCTGCTTTCAAAACTAAGAAATGACATACCAGTGGCTGCCTGGACAGTTCCCATTTTCTTTCCATGTGTTACAGCATCAATCTTCAGCCATTTGGCCCCATTTCTCTGACAGACATTGATTGTAAAGCAGGAATTATGAAGGACTTGCCTATCCTGTTTGGCAGAACTATGCTGTCAACTTACCTGCTTCCAATTTTGTCCTGTTTGGACAGCATTCTGTCAACAGTTGAAGCAGGGATTTTTCTTGCCAAGAGATAGGCATGTCACTAATTCAACCATCTCCAATTGGAGATTCTTTGATGCTCATCTCCTACTTGGAGTAGAATAGGGGGTGTTGTCAGGAACTGACATGTCTCAATATCAAAAAAAAATCTTGAGTTAAGAAAACATCTTTGAATGTCATATTCTGCAGATCTCTTGAAGTTTTTTGAAGACCACCTATCTGTCGCCTTATATTTGGATAAGCAAATGTTGCTTGTCTCTTAGCAACTTGATTTCTGATTAGCGTAGAAAATAACTGTGATAGACTGTCCTACTGTCCTACCACCTAACAAAATGACATGCTTTAATGACTGTTAGTTTGTATTTCTTAATTATCCTGAACATTTTATGACAGTTGATAGCAAAAGGCCAAAGTTTTAAATTTCATTTTTAAGTGCTACATAGGTATAATACCTTAAAAAGAGTTAACCCTAATTTTCTTTCTATCAATATATAAAGATCATACTAATGTGGCCCAATATAATCTTAATTCTGTATCAATATACAAAGGTCAATACTGATGTAGCCCAATACAATCTTAATTTTGCATCAGTATACAAAGATCAATATCAATTTAGCCAAATATAATCTTAATTTTGTATCAATATACAAAGGTATAAGGGCATATTCAATAATCTGTCCTTTTTTCATGATCATTCCTATATCATGTCTATGTCCCATTTTTTCTCAAGTCTGTTCACCCCTACATAGGATAGAAAGAAGGATACGGAAAAGAAAAAGAGAGAAGTCTCTGGGTCTAACCTCCAAAACCTATTTAACAAGACCATTTAACAGCTTGTAATCTCTCCCCCTAAATAACAAGATTATCTATAACCCATCAAATGACCAAAAGGGGGAAAAACACCCACCCCACCTTCTGGGATGGTACGTCGCTCTCTTAAAATTACTTCCTGCTGATTTTGGACATAGTAAACCTGTTTGGGGCCCAAATAATAATAGAAAAAAGGTTTAAAATGTTAACAGAATCATTTGATGTTAAATCTGTTTGTGCTCAACTACTTAAATGCTCTAAGAAGTTTGTAGACAGAAGCTGTACTTCAGAGATTTACTGAAGTTCTGACAGGAACAGTCTGTGGAGCTGAACAATCTTAGCGATTTTGAATTGTTGTGGTTGTAGACTTTTGAGGAAACAGCTATTGAGGAGGTCTGCAAGGCTGGATCATCTGGGCTACTAGTCTTCTTTTTTGCCTGATCTGTTTTCTTCTGAGGTTTCAGTTGTCTAGTTGTCCCTGAATTCCTTAGATGGATGCTATGAATCTCCTGGAAAGATTAGAACAGAGCCTTGCCCTAATCCTAACTCTGGAACACTACATTTTTTTTGGGGGGAGGGGGGTCAGGTAATATCTTTCCTGGAGCAAATTTGGTTTTTTGACATTTATAAAAAGTATTATCTTTCAATTGATATTTAAAAAGAAATTATTTATATATTTTGGAACTAAGCAGACCTTTAAGTGTGTATATTTTGAGATCTCAAAGGACAATACACTTTGAATTTCAGCATCATTTGTGAGTAGCTTTTAAACTTATATCTTTCCAAATCCTATGTGCCTGTCTCTGCATTCTAAGTATTGGGATAAAAGGCACGTGGTTCCCAACTGATGGGATTAAAGATGTGCTCCACCACCCCTGGATCAAAGTTTTTCTATATTTAGAGCTTGATTTGTGTCAGGCTGACCTTGAACTCTGAGATCTGAAGGTTTCTGTCTCTAGAAGGGTGTATCCTTCTCAAACGATGGGATTAAGGGTCTATACCATCACCACCCTATTCCTTGTAACTCTAGAATTTGTAAGATAACAATGCTATAATGATCCTCCTGTCTCTGCTGGAGTTAAAGGCATGGGCTAACACCACACATTTCTTATATTTTACCTTAGCTCCAATTTTTTTCAGTTCTTGGAGGTTTAGAAAACTAGGTTGAACTGCAGTAACCTTTAATTTATTTACAGTATTTCAAACCTCTTACCTGCTTTTTGATGCCAAACCATGAAAATTTCCTTTATATCTAAAAAAAAAAAAAAACTTTTAAGATGCTATCAAGTTTGTGTAAGCTATTGGCCACCTGCAGTCTAACATTAATCTGAAATTAAGGCCATTTTCCTTTCATGCCAGTAAGGCAATTATACCTTTGTTAAATTATAGTTTGAATTTTTTATATTGTATTATTGTTATATTTTCTAAGCTTATTAACTTTTTTCTTAAAAAGTATTATTTTGTTTTCTCAAGTTACTTCTAGAACTTAGTTTCCTACTTCCTCCCCTCCTGGCCTCTCCCTTCCTCTCTCTTTCTCTCCCTCCCTTCCTCTCTCCCTCCCTCCCTCCCTCATTGTTTCTCCACTTGGTACTCTCCTTCTCCTCATATGAAGTAGGCCCTCACATATCATACTCCCTCAGAATTTCAGTCATGTGAGGGCCAAGAGCTTCCACTTGTACTGGGACTTATTATGGCAGACCATCTAGGGCAAGGTGTTCCATTAACCTGCAGCAGATTCCATGACTCACTGGTGGGTGAAATTTTTCCTAGGATAGAAATGCTAGGTTCCTATCTATTTGGGTCTGTGGATTGTAGGATAGTTTTCCTGTGATGTATGGTTAATATCCATTTATAAGAGTACATACCATGCTTATCTTTCTGGGACTGAGTCAGCTCACTTAGGATGATTTTTTTAGCTCCATCCATTTGTTTTCAAAGTGCATGATTTCCTCATTTCTGATAGCTGTGCAGTATTCCATTGTATAAATGTACCACAGGTTTTTTTTTTTTTTTTTTTTTACACATTCTTCAGTTGAAGGACATCTGGGTAGCTTCCAGTTTCTGGCTATTATAAATAAAGCTGCTATGGACATTGTTTAGGCAATGTCCTTGTGGTTTCATCTTGAAACTTTTAGATATATGCCCAAGAGGGGTATGGCTAAGTCTTGAGGTAGAATTATTTCTAATTTTCTAAGATATCTCCAGATTAATTTCCAAAGAGATTGCACAAGTTTGCTCTTCCTCCAGCAATGAGGGAGTGTTCCTCTTTCTCCATATCCTCACCAGCATGTGCTAACATTTGAGTTTTTGATGTTAGCCATTCTGACATGTGTAAGATGGAATCTCAGAGATGTTTTTAGGTGCATTACCCTGATGACCAAAGATATTGAACATTTCTTCAAGTTCCTCTCGGCCATTGGAGATTCCTCTTCTGTAAATTCTCAGTTTAGCTCTGTACCCCATTTATTGATGGGGTTCTTTGATTTTTTGGTGTTTAATTTCTTCACTTCTTTATATATTTTCAATAATAGCCCTCTGTCAGACGTTGGGTTGGTGAAGACCCTTTCCCAGTCTGTAGGCTGCCATTTTGTTCTAAGGACAGTGTCCTTTGCCTTACAGATGCTTTTCAATTTCATAAGGTCCCATTTATTGATCGTTTGTTTTAGCGCCTGAGCTGTTGGTGTTTTGTTTAGTAAGTTTCTACCAGTGCCAATGAGTTCAAGGCTTTTCCCCACTTTCTCTTCTATTAATGTTAGTGTGTCGGATTTATGTTCAGGTCTTTGCTACACTTAGACTTAAGTTTTGTACAGTGTGATAAGTATGGATCTATTTGCATTCTTCTACATGTTAGACCAGCACCATTTATTGAAGATGCTTTCCTTTCTCCTTTGTATGTTTATGGCTTCTTTGTCAAAAATTAAGTGACTTTAGGTGTGTAGGTTTGTTTCTGGGTCTTCAATTTGATTACATTGGTCAACTGGTCTGTTTCTATACCACTAACATGCTGTTTTTTATTACTATTGCTCTGTAGTAGAGCTTGAAATACAGGATGGTGATACCTCCAGATGTTCTCTTATTGTACATGATTATTTTAGCTATTCTGGGTTTTTTGTTATTCCATATGAAGTTGGGAATTGTTTTTTTCCAGATCTGTAAAATTTGAGTTGGTATTTGGATAGGAATCGCATTGAATCTGTATATTGCTATTGGTAAGATGGCCATTTTTCTTATGTTGATCCTTCCTATCCCTGAGCAAGGGAGATCTTTCCATCTTCTGAAATCTTCTTCAATTTCTTTCTTCAGGGACTTGAAGTTATTATCATACAGGTCTTTCACTTGCTTGGTTAGAGTTACCTGAGGCATTTTATATTATATGTGGCTATTGTGAAGGGTGTTGATTCTCTTATATCTTTTTCAGTCCATTTATCTTTTGTGTAAATAAGGGTTACTTATTTTTTGAATTGATTTTGTATCTGGCCACATTGCTGAAGGAATTTATCAGCTGTAGGAGTTCCCTGGTGAAATTTTTGGGGTCACTTATGAATACTATCATATCATCTGCAAATAGGAATACTTTGACTTCTTCCACTCCAATTTGTATCCCCTTGATCTCCTTTAGTTGTCTTATTGCTCTAGTTAAAACTTCAAGTACTATGTTGAAGAGATATGGAGAGAGTGGGCAGCCTTGCCTTGTCCATGATTTTAGAGGAAATGCTTTAAGTTTCTCTCCATTTAGTTTGGTATTGGCTATTGGCTTGTTGTAAGTTGCCTTTATTATGTTTAAGTATGGTCCTTGTATGCCTGATCTCTCCAAAACTTTTAACATGAAGGGGTTCTGTACTTTGTCAAAAGCTTTTTCAGCATCCAATGAGATTATCATGTGGTTCTTTTCTTTCAGCTTGTTCATGTGCTGGATTACATTGATGGATTTTCTAATGTTGAACCATCCCTGCATCCCTGGGATGAAGCCTACTTGATCATGGTGTATGATACTTTTGATGTGGTCTTGGATCCGGTGTGCAAGTATTTTATTAAGTATTTTTGCATCCATGTTCATAAGGGAAATTGGACTGACATTTTCTTTTTCCATTGGGTCTTCATGAGGTTTAGGTATCAGGGTGACCGTGGCCCCATAGAATGTGTTTGGCAGTATTCCTTCTGTTTCTATGTTGTGGAAGAGTTTGAAGAATATTGGTGTTAGCTCTTCTTTGGATGTCTGGTAGAATTCTGTACTGAAACCATCTGGCCCTGGACTTTATTTGGTTGGAAGGTTTCTAATGACTTCTTCTATTTCCTTAAGGGTTATAGGACTGTTTAATTTGTTTACCTGCTCTTGATTTAACCTCGGAGAGTGAAATCTATCAAGAAAATTGTCCATTTCATTTAGATTTTTCCAATTTTGTGGAATACAAGTTTTTAAAGTAGGACCTAATGATTCTTTAGATTTCCTCAATGTCTGTTGTTTTTTTCCTCTTTTCATTTCTGAATTTGTTGATTTGGCTATATTGTCTCTTCCTTTTAGTTACTTTAGCTAAGGGCTTGTCTATTTTGTTGATTTTTTCAAAGAACCAACTCTTGGTTTTGTCGATTCTTTGTTCTTTTTGTTTCTAAGTTGTTGATTTCAGCCCTGAGTTTGATAATTTCCTCTTGTCTGCTCCTCTTGGGAGTATTTTTTTATGTTTCTTCTAGCTCTTTCAGGTGTGCTTTTAGGTGGCTAGTATGGGAACTCTCCAGTTTCTTTTTGAAGGCACTTAGTGCTATAAACTTTCCTCTTAGCACTGCTTTCAATCTGTCCCATAAGTTTGGGTATGTTGTGCCTTCCTTTTATTGTGTTCTAAGAAGATTTTAATTTCTTTTTTTTTTAATTTATTTCCTGACCCAGAGGTCATTAGGTCATTAAGTAGAGAGTTGTTCAGTTTCCATGTTTTTGTAGGCTCTCTGTTGTTTTGTTATTGTTGTAGTCTAGCTTTATTCCATGATAGTCTGATAAGTTACAAAGGGTAATTTCAATTTTCCTGTATCTATTGAGGTTTGCTTTGTGACCTACTATATGGTCAATTTTGGAGAAGGTTCCATGTGGTGCTGAGAAGAAAGTGTATTCTTTTTTATTGGGGTGAAATGTTCTGTAGATATCAATTAGGTTCATTTGATTCGTGACATCTGTGAGGTTCATTATTTCTCTATTTGGTTTCTGTATCATTGATCTGTCCAGTAGTGAGAGTGGTGTGTTGAAGTCTCCAACTATTATTGTGTGAGGTTCAATATGGGATTTGAACTTCAGTACTGTTTCTTTAACGAATATGGGTAGTCTTACATATGGGGCATAGATGTTCAGTATTGAGATTTCATCGTGGTGGATTTTTCCTGTGATGAATATGGAGTGTCCTTCCCCATACCTTTTGATTAATGTTGGTTGAAAGTCTAATTTATTGGATATTAGAATGGCCAGTCCAGCTTGCTTCTTGGGTCCATTTTCTTCATATATCTAATTCCAGACCTTTTCTTGGAGATGATGCCTATCTTTTTTGGTGAGGTGTGTTTCTTGTAAGCAGCAGATTCTGTTTTCACATCCATTCTGTTAGCCTGTGTCCTTTTATTGGGGAATTGAGTCCATTGATGTTAAGAGATATTAATGACCAGTGATTGTTACTTCCTGCCATCTTGATGTTGGTGGAAATAGTGTGTGAGTGAGCTTCTCTTCTTTTGGTTTTGCTGCAGGCATGTTATTTATTCCTTTGCTTTCTTGTGCATAGTTAATCTCTTTGTGTTGGAGTTTTCCTTCTAACATCTTCTATAGAGCTGAATTTGTGCATAGATATTGTTAGAATTTAGCTTTGTCATGGAATATCTTGTTTTCTCCATCTATGTTGATTGAAAATTTTGCTGGGAATAGTAGTCTGGCCTGGCATTTGTAGTTTTTTTAGGGTCTGCAAGATGTCTGTCCAGGCCCTTCTGGCTTTTAGAGTCTCTGAAGAAAAGTCAGGTGTGATTCTGATAGGTTTGACATTATATGTTTCTTGACCCTTTTCCCTAGCAGCTTTTAAAATTCTTTCTTTGTTCTCTATATTTTGTGTTTTGATTATTATGTGGCAGGAAGATTTTCTTTTCTGGTCTAATCTATTTGGATTTCTGTAACTTCTTGTATAGTTATAGGCATCTCTCTCTCTCCTTTTTTTTAGATTAGGGAGACTCTCTTCAATGATTTTGTTGAAGATGGACCATGGAGCTGGGAATGGAGCTGAGAATCTACTCTTTCTTCTATTCCTATTATTCTGAGATTTTGTCTTTTCATTGTGTCCTTGATTTCCTGAAGGTTTTGTGTCAGGACTTTTTTAGATTTGACATTTTCTTTGACAGATGTATCAATTTCTTCAATTTTATTTTCTGTGCCTGAAATGCTTTCTTCCATCTCTTTTATTCTGTTGGTGATACTAGTGTCTGTAGTTCCTGTTCTTTTCTTAAGGTTTTCCAGTTCTATGGATGTCTCAGATTGGATTTTCTTCATTGCTTCAACTTCCCTTTTCAGGTCTTCCATTCTTTAAGTGCTTTATTCATTTCCATCGCCTCTTTTGCAGTACTTTGTTGTTGCTCTCTGAGATATTTGATTTCCTCCCTTAAGCCTTCTATTATCAATATAAGCATAGGATTAAGGTCATTTTCCTTTGTTTCAATAGTGTTAGGATGTTCAGAGTTGTCTGTAGCATTATAGCTAGGTTCTGGAGACATCATGTTGCCTTTTTGTTGTTGTTTGTTTTGTTTTTACCATGCTTTTGCGCTGACTTATTGTGTTGTCTGTTTGTTTCTTTTGTCAGTTGACCTTGGTGCTCAGGAAAAGTCCCTGCTCTGGGTTTTGGCTAATCCTGAGATCCTGGTGTTCACCTCCAGATGGTGGGAAGGTTCCTGTAATAGACTGGCTCTCAGAGAGGAGAGTGACTGCTGCTCTCCTCAACTGGTTGTGACTGAATTAGACCAATATACTGGGGTTTGGAGCCTGAAGGGGGCTATTCTCTCAGGACCTGGGAGCTGGCAGGTCTCCTCAGAAAGGCAGGTAGAGTTGTAATTGGGCCTGTGTTCTCCCCTCACTGACACAGTCGTTCTGGTTTAGCAGCTAGGCTGACCATGCAGGCAGGGAGCTCCACCCAAGATGGGTGCCAGCCTCAATGTGCCTGTTGCTGACTGCCTCAAATGCTTGGGTGCTAGGGTGAGTGACCCTATTTGTGGAGAACACACAGTGGCCTGCTCTGTTTGCAGTCAATCTTGGCTCCTAATTGCTTTGCTGTGACTGGGTTAGGTCTCTGCCTCTCAGCTACAGTGTACACTGTGCCACCATGTTGGAAACTCCAGAAAAATAAATACTCTTATTTACCTTTGCTCTTGTGGTCCGGCTGTTTGTCTCTGTTGAGTGTACAGGTTGGTGTGTAGGCTGGATATCAGGCTGACAGGCAGGGCCACTGATCTGTGGCTGGAGCCATGGGCTGAATCAGCTCATGGGCTAGATCTGCTTTAGCTGGCGCTCCTCCCTGGACAGGTTTTCAAGCTGGCTGATCTCGGGGGGTGGGGGGGGGGGGAACTGTGTGAGCTGATTTACGTGGTGACCAGTCTCAGTGTTCACTGAGGGAATTCAGACACCATCTGTGTTTCACAGTCGGCTAAGGGACCTCACATTCACTCCACAGTGACTAATCTCGTTCACTTACTACTCAGATACAATGCTCTATGGCAGGTGCCATTTTGGATCTCCAGCGTTTTGGTTCTTATAAGAATTCCAGAAAAAATTCTCAGCATTCTCTGTTGTTTTTCAACAATATGCTACTTTTTCGTTTTGGTTCAAATTATAAAATTTTCAGAGGAATATTCTCTGGATTCTCTGTATAAAGACTAATGCTAAACCATTAGAACCCTGAGAAGAAACTTGAATAGAAGAAGCACATTTATTTTAGGAACACCTACTTTACATCATTTAAAAGAGATTTTACTATTTAAATAGTTGAACATTACTGTTTTTAGAGAATATTTTCTACTTGTAAGCATTTATTTTAAGCATTGTTCAATATTTCTTTTACTATACTTTGTTATAACACCTCCTAATTACTATGTAAAGGAAAGATTAACAAGATATGATAGCACATTGATTCTGCTCTAGGATCATACTTGGCCATAATTGGATGATGATGACTGTTAGCTGACAGGAGATTAAGTTTTCAATAATTGTCATTGTCAAAAGCATTTCATTAACCACATCTTACTCTCTTCTTTCAGTATTAGTTTTTGGTCAACATTAGTATATAAGAGAATTTGTCTCAAAATAGGACAACACTGAACACTTGCCTCTCACTGACAATTTCATTTCCCTCCTTCTCAGTTCCCTTTCTCAACATAAACTTTCCACAATTGCCTTATAATATCTATCTCTCCATCCATATATTCTTTCCAGGATGTTACTCATAGATAGCAGACTTTCAACTAAACCACCTGTTATCCTACTGAGCACAAAGAATCTTTACAATGGTAGGTGGAGTATTGTATGTCACGCAATGGGAGTTAGATTTCTTTAGTGGATGTGTGGGGGCTTCTGAAAGACAGTCTCTTAAAAGGAGAACCATGATGTGGAAATACCTGGCAGTGCACATGATACTGGGCAACTGATGAGATGGCACTCTGTATAAGAAAGAAAGCCCCAGAAACTGGAAAGGGCTTTTGGCTTGGCACTGCTTCTCAACCCTCTTCAGTTTCCAGCTACTGTCACTTTGAAAGATGCTAGAAAGATAGCAGCAAAAAGTGGTTGGGTCCCAGATTGGGAAGAATCCAGGTGAACCCTAGTTTTGGAGCCTTAAAAACTGGGACCTGTGAGAGACTCACAGATAATGCCCCACTGAGGGTCATGGATGCCGGGACCTCAAGAAATCACCCTACTGAAGGATGTGGCTATGAAAAGGCAGGGAAACAACAACAGTGAAAGTGTGGACCACAAGAACAGTGCCCTGTGAGAGAGCATGGCCAGGGTACACAGAAAAGGCCACAAGCCCCCAATTACTACAAGGGCAATGCCCTACTAATGGACAAGGCTGCAGAGTCTGTGAGAGAAGCAAATCATGGAAGTATGAAGTGTATGTATGCCAATTGCTGATGCTGAGGCCAAGAAAAGGCTGATGAAAGGATCTGTTGCCACAGTCAGATGAAGAAAGCCAAGAAAAGGCCATGGAAACCTCTTCATGCCATAAGTAAGGTTGGGTTGGCACAAGAGGTGTGGAATAGGACCTGCTCACAGAAACTTTTTGAGAACCAGATGCTGAAGATAGCCATGGTGGGAGCAGAGTAGCCTGAGGCTATTTTGTACATGGGCCAGCAGTCAATGAGCAAGTGAGTGAGGTGAGAGGTGTAAGAGGTTGGTGAAGAGACTGTGACCTCAAGTGGAGCTGGCAATGTCTGGATTGTAGGCTGCATGAATACTGCCCCATCCCCTGAGGTGGCATGCTCAGGTGGCCAGACCCTGGGCTGTCAGTTGAGTGCAGAAGCCTCAGTGCCAAGGAGAAGGCAGATCTGCAGAGCACATAGTCTCAGTTAACTAAAGATGCATTGGGCTCAAACTGAAGTGAGGCTGCCATAGCCAGGTGACTGCTGAACAACTGCTATTTCGGTGTTCCTTCAGACTAACTGTTGACCAGTTGCCCTCAATGGACCTGCACTTGAGGATTGGTATCCTTCTAAAGGGTTAGGATTTGTAGGGTTGTAGGAATCAATAATTATTAATAAATATATTTAAAAAGACACTTTGTTACAGTGTCATATGGTTGATTTCAGGAAAATAAATGAGAGACAGCATGAATACTGGATAAGTTGAGGTACTGATAAAAATGAATGGATGAATAAATACTGAATTGGGCATTTGAGATGTTGCAGAACCAGTGAGTTGATACAAATGATTATTTTTCTGTGTGTCCTAGAGAAGATCGCCAACATAGTTTATCACTACAATCACCAGGCCACTGTGATAAAATAAATAAACAAACAAATAAATAAATATAGAAATAATATCTAAATATTAAATAATATCTAAATTAATTATCATTAATTGGTTTTGGGGCTGTTAATCTTTAATTCACCATCATAAATAAATACACACAGAGACCGCATGGATTTTAACAAGCCTTGGCCTAATTTGAGCAATCTTGGCTCATCTAAGCTAGCTCATAATTATATTACCCAAATATGATCCTATATATACATACATCCCCTTGGACTGCTATTCTCCACGATATGTCAATGTTCTTGGCCATGTGGAATGAGGTTTTTTTCTCTAATTCATGGTGTGTGCCTCCTCTTTCCTACTGCTCCTGGAATATCTTCATCTTCCTGCTGCTAGCTGGAATGTATTAATCCTCTGTCTAAAGTGCAGGCTTCCTGTTCTAATCTCAGAAAGTCCCGTCTTTCTCTGTCTTTGCCCAATCTCAGGCCTCAGCATTTTATTTAACCAATCAGAGTCAATATAAGTAATACACAGCAAACAGAACCAATTAACACTTAGAATGCTTAACATTACCCCATCATAGCATGAGATAACATCTGATTTAGGCTCAAAACACATTGTAACCTGTAACCTGCTTGAACCAGTTAAAGAAGAAAAGGATACATATATTAGGTGGTAAAATACATCCATCTCTCTGAGAAGGTGCTTTATTAATGGTTATGAAATCATATACTGAAACCAAAGTAGCTTATTAATGTGAAAATAATTTGTTTAAATAGTTTCAGTGTTTGGCAAACACTATAAGAGAATGTTTTAGCATAATTAAAGATCAATGTACAGAACATTGGACAAAGCCAAAACCCACATTAAATATAGCTGACCCCCATGACAGAAAATTAGATGGGTTTGTAAAGCCTTGATTGATGTCTAAATAAATAAAGATACAAGAATTGAAAAAGTGCTTAGATGTGGTTGTTCTTAGATGATCAGAGGTGATGGCATGAGATATTTAACTTCATATGGGTTACCTGTTAAATATTGAGATACTAGGAGTACAAAATGCATTTAAGGGAAGGAAAGAAAGCTTAGTGAGTAAACATTTTGTTATACAAATATGAGAATTAATGTTCAGATCCCCAGCTTCCATTTAAATGTCAGACAAATCTAGTTCCTTATGTGTAATCATAATTCTTTGGAAGATCAACTTGTTAAATAGACAACCATTATTACAGCTGTGTTTAGTAAGAGATCAGTATACAAGGTGAGGAGTCATTGAGAAAGATTCACTGAATGCCAACCAATAGCACACATGCACACACACACACACACACACACACACACACACACACACACACACAGACACACACACAACACTACGACCACCAAACTCATACACATGCCTACTTGATACACACATGTGGCCATAAACCAATATAAAAAAAATAAAAGTTATAGACTAAATATAGTGTTAAAAATCAGAAGCATGAAAACAAAGGTTGGAACGACAGTCAATGATCCTGACCTTGAAAGGATGTACAAAAGTTGCATAACAAGGAGCAATATGTACATTATATATATTCTATATAATATATACATATATAGTCAATGAGAAAACAGCTTACTTTATCTAATCAAAAGGAGTTTAGAATACATGAAAGAAGGGATATTGTCTCATAATTTTTACATCAGACAGCTTTCTGAATATTATTATGGCATAAATGACCTAATTTGCACATTTGGTCTTAACCAATTATGATTTTTTTCAAGTCACTTTGTACTCCTTTCTTCTTTGAAAGTAAGCTTTAAAGACATGACATAAATATCACTAAATGTTTCTATATGATGAATGAACAGTACATAAGTATCTGTCATGTGGTAAAGTAAATTTATCTTCACTGTAAATAAAGAAAGGGTGCACTCCCATTCTGGCCAGTGTTATAATAATAAACTTTTATTAGTTTATAACACTACGTATAACGACAATACCAAGCACAAAAATCATTTGTTGTCTTCTTAACCAAAGCTCTTGTTTCTCTTATCTTTCATAGTTCAGAAGGAATAGATACTGACAATATATTAACAACCTTGAAGGATACCAAAAACAGTTAACTCCCTAGTATATCATACACAGCCTAATACAGGTGGTCATTTTAAAAATAAAATAAAACCTATGGTTACTGTAAGTTAAATGATAAGAAAGAATAGTGTTTGCTGGCTTGTTCAGCTTCCATTGTTTTACAAATACCACTGATATTTGCATATCAGTGGCACCACCTTATGGGCCTTCCAATCTCAAGAATTAATCAAGAAAATGCTTTCACAGTCTTGTCTATAGAAAATCTTAAGGGAAACAGTCCTTAAATTAGTGATTATCATCACAAATGACTATTTTTATGTGAAGTTAGTGAAATATACCTATTACAACACAGTTTTATGAAGTTTTCCATTAGTATAATGTTGCCATGAATTGACCAGATATAATTCTTGGAGAATATTCTCAAGAACACTCTTAATGTGTGTTTGGGCCTCAATGTGGCTCATATCTCATCAGATCTTCTAATATTGTATTTCAAAATAAAATAGCTCTTACATTAATGTGTGTTTGGGCCTCAGTGTGGCTCATATCTCATCAGACCTTCTAATATGGTATTTCAAAATAAAATAGCTTTTACATTACCTTTCTCTGAATATATAGGTGGAGTCTTTAGCTTTATTAGAATGTAATAATGTAATAGAATATAATGTTTTAATTCTATTCCTTTAGATGAACATTTCTGAAGTTTGACTCATAAAGAATATTCAAGCATTATTCAATTAAATTTGTACATAACTAAAGCACACACTATATTTAGGATACTGCTTATTGCTCACCATTTTTGTTCTTCAAATTAACTAACTTTGTAATGGAAATAATAGCTAACATACAAATGTTTTCAAAGTCAGAATATAGCTCAGTTGAAAACATCCTCCACTAAACCTCTCAGTGTCTTGTTCTGGTGCTGTGGAGAATTGTTAGCTTGTTCAGTTGTGGCAATGTTCAGTATTATTACAGTCCTAAAGAATAAACTTAAAAGAATAGTTTTGAGTTTTCCTTGTAAAAAGGAAATGAGTTGGCCATGATAAAGATAAAAGTATCCTTCTAGGAGTAATGGACATAAAATGATTTTCACTCTGGTTCACTGAGTTTTAGTTTTAAGCCATGTTGGGAACTGTGAATTATCACAGTCCATGATGAAAATATTTTCATGCTCTTTATTCCCATAAAAATGTGTATGTTAGATTTTAGATATTAGCATTTAAAATTCAATCAGATGATATCAAGGACACATCTATCAATTACATTACTGGGAACCATGAAAAAGTGATAGGCTTGCTGAGTGGTGGTGGTGCACTATTTTAATCCCAGTATTTGGGAGGCAGAGGCAGGCAGATCTCTGAGATCCAGGCTAGCCTTGTTTACCGAGTGAGTTAAGAAGAGTCAAGGCTACATAGAGAAACCCTGTTTCAACAAACAAACAAACAAACATGACAGGTTTTGTCTCAAAGGGAAGTTTGCTGAACCAGGCAAATACATTAAGGTGCTTGTGACTTTTAATGGAAAGGACAGTATGATGATCCTGTTCTGTGTATTTTTCATCTATAGTTCAACTAATGTCAACAGAGAGTCTCATCCATCTGGATGTTTAGTCTCTACTCACTTAATTTTTTTTTAATTTTTGATTGAAATTTTCATGCATTTCAATACATTTTCCAGCAAATTAGCATTCTATCCCTCCTCTCCAACTTATCTCACATCCTACCACCACTGTTTTTCCCAATTTCGTGTGTTGTTCCTATTTTTTAAGCTCAAGGAGTTAACTTAGTAATGCCATTATATGTATGGGAAAAGTGTCATCCACTGCACCACAGGTAGCTTCTCAGGAGCTACATTCTCCCCCTCTCAGCAGCCACAAATTTCAAATATTTCTTTAGATAAAGGTTTTACTTCCTGAATATCTTCTTTGTCAATTGTGTGATTTTTGGTTGGCTGGAACTATACTAACAATCAGCCTTGGAAAATATGCCTACTTGCGCAATAATGATATGGATTTGTGGGAGTAAACAACATATTCATGATTGGATTAATGCCCATTAAATTAAGACTAAACTCATATTTAGCATCGTTCCTGAAGACAAGAGTCAGAGATTAGTTGTAGCTCATGGACCATAGAAAATAATATACTACTATTTTTCTGTTAAATGTACAAAATATTAAATCAAAACCCAGAAGACTTATTATTATAGCCATAAATAAGTGCATCTCTCAACTCTCATCAAAGACATATTTTACCATTTATTCATTTCTTCAAATTATATCATAGTCCCCTCCCTTCTCCCCTTTCTGGTCCCACCCTCTTACCCTCTTCCCTCTCACCCTCTTATTTGCGTTTTTTTTTTTTTTAATTTAAGGTGTATCTTTTCCTCCTAGTAGCCCCTCCATTTAGTTCAATAAAAGGTTATTTTTCTTACAACAATAAAGACAATACAAAACAATAAGAACAATTAGGACACAATTATGAAAGTTATAAGGCATAACATACATTCCCAATGTCTAGTCCATATGTATTTGGCAACTGATATTGATATTCTATTATCTATCTATCTTGATGAGTTTAAAGTTTCATAGCTAACTCAAATTTCATCCTAACTTGCACTACCAACTTAAAAACATCTTCTTAGTTCTATAACATATTTTAATTCCCAAACAACTTAACATTTAACTGTGAGACTATAACTATCTAGTCTTCAACCACATCAGAGACCTGAGAGGGATAAATATATCTGAATAAACTTGAAATCAAGTTGTTAAGAGACAAGCAACATTTGCTTATCCAAATATATGGAGATAGATATGTGGTCTTCAAACATTTTAAGAGATCTGTAGAATATGGCATTCAAAGATGTTTTCTTAAGATTTTTTTTGATATGGAGACATGTCAGCTCCTGATAGAACCCCCCCCCCCCCATTCTTCTCCAAGTAGATGATGAGCATTGAAAAATCACCATTTGGAGATGGCTGTATTAGTGGCAAGCTTGTCACAGGGCAAGAGAAATCTCTTGCTTCAACTGTAGACAGAATGCTGTCCTAAAAAGGACAAAACTTGGAAACAGGTAAGTACACAGACTACCTCTGCCAAGACAGGTTAGGCAAGTCCTTCATAATTCCTGCTTTACAATTAATGTCTGTCAGAGATACTGGGCCAAAAGGCTGAAGATAGATGTTCCAATGAGAGAAACTGGGAACTGTCCAGGCGGCCAGTTATCTGTCATTTCTTGTTTTCAGAAGCTTCTGGCTCTGCACTTCCAGTTTATTTAGATATATTTATCCATCAAAGAATTTTTGAAGTAGAAAGTGATAACACATTGATTCACGACACAACTTGTCAACAGTCAGATATATCTATATCACAAACCATCTTCCAAAATCTCAGAGACTATTACAGAAAACATGGAAGAAGACTATAGGGACTAGAGATAGTGGGTATCACAGTGAAGCAGTACTTTACAGGCACAACAGGACAGTTAGTACATAGAATTGACAGTAGATGAGACTGCATGTACAACTGCATGCCTACACAAAAGCAATCCATCTAAAAATCTCACCTGTTTTTCTATGTCGTCTTCTAGAAAAGTTTACAGGTACTCAGTGGTCACTCATGACTTTCTCACCTATTAACCACACTTTCAGTTCTGAGAACTCTATAAAACCCAAAAGGTAAAAACTTTTAATTAAAACCATTTTTAGGATTAAGTAGCTCAATTAGTAGAATACTTACCTAGAATTATTGGAGCATTGGGACTGATCCTTAGAACAGAATGACTAGATGGAATGATGTAACTCTTTAATCCTAGCATTTTAGAGGTAGAGACAGAAGGATCAAGGAATTTCAGGCTACTCTCTGTTGCTTAAGGGATTCCAGGAAAGCCTTGGCTATCTAAGACTGTGTCTTAAAGGAAAGAATTCAAGTGACAGCACTTCTCCATTGATGGTGGGAGTTCAAACTTGTACAACTTTGGGAATCAATCTGGTGGTTACTCATAAAATTGGGAATGATTCTACCTCATGACCCAGCAATACCACTCCTGGATATATACCTAAAAGATGGTCCACCAAACTACAAGGACATTGGCTCAACTATGTTCATAGCAGCTTTATTCATAAATAGCCAGAATCTGGAAGCAACACAGATGTCCCTCAACTGAAGAATGAATAAAGAAATTGCAATACATATACACAATGAAACACTACTCACCTATTAAAAACAAGGAAATCATGCAATCTGCAGACAAATGGATGGAACTAGAAAAGACCATCCTGAATGAGGTAACTCAGAATTAGAAAGATACACATGATATATACTCACTTATAAGCTGATTGTGGTCATATAATATGGGATAACCATCCTACTATGCTTTCAGACAGGAGCCTAGCGTAATTATTCTCTGAGTGGCCCCACCTAGCATCATATAAAAACATGCTGAAACTCACAACCAACATTAGGTGTAACTTGGGGAATATTGTGGAAGAGTGGGAGGAATAACAGAGAGCTATGGAGCTCTGAATGGGACAAGAACTTCACACAAAGACCAACAGAGTCAACTAACCTAGACCCCTTGGGACTTACAGTTTGAGGCACCAACCAAAAAAAGCATGTATGGATTGGACATAGGCCCCTTATACATACGTAGCTGATCAGCAGCTTGGGCTTCATATGGATCCCCTACCAAGTAAAGCATGTCTGTGATATGGCCTCTATTGCCTATTTGTGTATCACTTTACCCTAACTGGGCTGACTTATTTGACCTCAGTTTAAGAGGATGTTCTTTGTCCTGATACAACTGGAAGCACTGGGGTTTTCCTTTTTTTTTTTTTTTTTTTTTTTTTTTGAGGAGAATGGGAGTGGAGAAATGGGGAAGAATGTAGGAGGCTGGGACTGAGTGGAGATGAGGGAGTAGGCTGCAATTGTGATGTAAATGAATGAATGAATAAATAAATAGATAAATGTAAAATAAATGAGTTATTGACAGATTTCAAATGATGTTTAAATTTTTTATTAGAAACATTGTTAGCCACCTTGAACAAAAGACAGAAAGAAAAAAACACTTTAAGAAAATAAGTTCATCTTTACTTTTTAAATTAATGTTTTACTGCTTCAACTAACCATAATCTTAAAAAAAAGTTTCCTTCAGAAAATAAAAGCACTCTCATTTGTCTCCCACTGAAATATTATTAACTTCTATCATTCATAAACTGTTTAGCTTATGGTCTAATTTATCTCAATTAGTGAGTTAGTTATGTTAATAGACAAATTCATTAATTTTAATTGGGTAATGACTGAACTGGCTAGGTATCAGTCTAAATTGTTTTACTTAATGAAATAAGTTCAATAACATTAGAACAAGCTAATTCATTTTTTAATTTAAACTCATTTTATCTGCTATAAAACATTAAAATTTATACTTCTTTTTAAAAAAATGAGCATAAATCAGGACATGGATTTCAATTATGATGTTAAAATTCAAGTATCAAAAGTTATATTATCTCAAATAATTTCGGAGAAAACTAAGTGGGAAAATAGCTCAATATTTCATTAATAATGTATGTTTACCTGTGTCCCTTGAATTATGCTCTGTCTGAAAGGGCAGTTTTAGAATAAGTAAAAAATTACATTAAAATCTTATGAAAATTTGGATGGATTATCTGATTCCTTATAGATAGGATTCCAATAGTCTCACAGGAAGATTTAGAAAAAGTTCACACTAATTACTGTCATCATCTTTATTATCATCAGTATTGTCTCAAGTTCAGTTTCGTAAAAAAATTATGAATGCAAAGCTTTATCTAAAGCATGCAATGTTAAAATTTCTTCGTTTTCATACCTATTATATAATATTCTGTAATTATTAAATTTCTGCAGTGTCTCAGTCACCAGGATGCTACAGGTTTCATACATTTTCTTTAGAAGCACATCTGTGACATTTTCCATTTTGAGTTTTAGTTCCCTAACTTTTTAACTAGGAGAAATATAAATAACAAAAAAATCATAAAATATTAGTTAGTGCAACTTTAACCAATTGTTTTTGTTTCTCAGTTTCTCTCTTAACTCGTATATCATCCAAATAATTGAGACTCCATTATATTATTTGTTAAACAATCTTGATCAAACAAAAACTGACCAATTATTCTCTATTCTTTTTTTCCTTTATTTTTTATTTCTTCAAGTTAATCTCAATCACAGTTCCCTCCCTATTCCCCCTCCAGTCCCACCCTCCCACCCTCAACCCCCCCCATCCTCTTCCCTTTTTTTTTTCTTTTAAGTTTAAGGTATATCTTATTTCCCCCTACATTTTCCCCTTTCAGTCCAACAAATGGCTCTTTCTCTTATAATAACAAATACAATACAGTACAACAGAGGTAATTAGGCCACAGTTATGAGGGTTATATGGCTTAATGTACATTCCCAATGACCAGTCCATATGTATTTGGTACCTGACTTTAACATTCTACTATCTAAGCATCTCCATGAGTTTAAAGGTCTATATCTGACTCAACATTCATACTAACTTGCAACACAATTTTAAAAGTATCTTCTTAGATCTATAACACTCTCTTGACTCCTAAATAACTCAAAATTTAATTATGAGACTCTAGCTATCTGTTCTTCAACCACCTCAGAGACCTGAGAGGGATAAATATATCTGATTTTATAGGAAGTACAGGGCCTGCAGCTTCCAAAACTAAGAAATGACATACCAGTGGCTGCCTGGACAGTTCCCATTTTCTCTCCATACATTACAGCATAGATCTTCAGTCATTTGGCCCCGTTTCTCTGACAGACATTGATTGTAGAGCAGGGGTTATGAAGGACTTACCTACCCTGTCTTGGCAGAGCTAGGCAGTCGACTTACCTGCTTCCAGGTTTTGTCCTTTTTGGACAGCATTCTGTCTACATTTGGGACAAGGGGCTTTTCCTACCAAGAGATAGGCTTGCAACTAATTCAATCATCTCCCACTGGAGATTCTTCAATGCTCATCTTCTACTTGGAGGAGAATAGGGGGTGCTGTCAGGAGTTGATATGTCTTGATATAAAAAAAATCTAAAGTTACGAAAACATCTTTGAATGCCATATTCTGCAGATCTCTTGAGGTTTTTGAAGAGGCCCTATCTGTCTCTTATATGAGGGTAAGCAGATGTTGCTTGTCTCTTGCCGGTTTATTTCTGATTAGCTTAGAAAGTAACTATAATAGGCTGTTCTTAAACCCCTAAAGTAATATTGTTTCCTCCTAATTTAAATCCCAGAGATACTTGCACTTTTTGGCTTTCCTGTTTTGATGGACTCTCTTCTGTTGTCTCCTGCACCTCTGCATGTGGCTAAAATGCCCCTACTTCTTCCTCTAACTCTTCCTCTTCTGAAGGGCAGGAAGTCAATCCCTATTCTCTCCCATGCATATGTTCAATTATTGGAAGTAATCTGCTTTATTTGTATATCAAGGAACAATTGGGGAACAGTGTTTACACAACATTCAGAAAGGAGATTCTCAGTCCAAGGACCACAAACAGATATAGGGGTGGGGGGAGTACAGAAACTAGATTTGAGTTACACAGTAACCTTACACCTATAATAAAATGTATTGTTTCATTTCAAGCCCAGAAAAATTCACATATTTCTAATTAATGTTTTTATTTATTAAAATGATATTTGAATTTATGAAGTCAGTGATCCAAAGATCCCTCTGATTCAAATTACTAGTAAATATAAAACAAAATAAAAAGAAGTATAAAATATTAAAAGTAATCATCTGTGTAGTTATACCAAATTTAATGCATTTTATCCTTTGTGTTGTTTCCAAGTTAATTTTAAATGATGTTAAACACAACTAGTAATTTATATACTTCATTCCATAATAAACTCTATATACATTTATTTCTACTCAGTTTTATCTCCAAACTTTTAAATTGTATACTAATACTTTCCAACTTTCTTTTTACTGGATCATTTCATAGTTGTGCAATAACTCTTCATGTTCTTACTGTAAAATATCCTGACAAAAGAAACTCAATAGGTTCTTTTGGCTCATACTTCCTGGGTAAGTATTCTCTGTCAGGAGAGTCTGGGAGACAGGAGTTTCAGACAGCTGGTCAAAGAACATTCACAATCAAAAAGTAGGTAGCAATTAATTCTTGTGCTGATGTCAACTACTTTTTGAAAATCACAGTACTCCAGTTCATGGGATGGTGCCATACCCAGTGGTCAGGTCTTTATACTTATGTTTTCAAGATGAACAAGATAATCTTCTCATAGCAATGACAAAAGATCTATCCAGCATATTATCCAAATGTCCTCAACTTGAATACCCGATTTACTACTATGAAAATTTGATTTCTAATTTACCCATAAGTTTCAAGGATTTTATTAATTCAAAGCCTGATGAAATCCAAATGTTAGAGAAAACAAAACTGTGTGGCTTAATGGATCTTGTTTTCTCTTAGCTCAAATTTTCCCAAGGAATTAATATTACACGAACAAATAACCACTCATCTACTATATATTAACATTCTTGTCACAGAAACAACCTGTCAACTGATTGTTGTTCCTGTGCATAGATATGAGCCCACTCTTTCTAAATTGACTTTAGCCCAGGAATGGAGTTGTAAGAGGAGTTAAATGAATATAAATTAGATTTAGTAAATATCTAGGGGTTTCTGATGCAGTCTCTTAATCCAGGACGTGAATATCAACTTGGCTGTGGGCAATTAGTTTATCAGTTTATGGACAAAAAACAAGGATGAAGCCAGGTGAAATGAGGAGAGTCTCTAAGAACTAAAAAAAAGGTTGAAGCTATATGAAACAAGGAGAGAATCTATGGACTAAAAACAAGGTTTATGACCTGGCATTGTTTTCAGCTGCTAAGAGGGCAGAGCCCAGATTAAGCTAAAGCCAGGTGGAACAAGGACAGATCCTATTTAAGGACAAGTAGATGAAGCACGGAGGGGGTGGGGGCAGGAGAGTCAGGCATGCTAGAGAGCTCCAATGCTAGAGAGTCCTCATGCTAGAAAGGACGAGAAGTATGTATCATCTGATGGAGAAAGGGCTGGTGGACTGATAGCCAGATCTCCCTGAGGCAGAAAGAAGCTGGTGAGTAGAGAAAGCGTCAGCAAACAAGCAAAAGGACAAGGACTAAACCATGTGGCTCAGCTTTTTCAAGGTGTAAGTGAGACAGAGCACTCCTAAGAACACTCCTGAGACTAGCCCAGATACTCAAAGACCCCAGGCACAATTAAGAGGAGCAAGTAAGTTGTGGAGAAATGTAAGAGAAAGAAAAACAGAAGGATTTGGGCACAAAAACAGAGACAGAACTAGAGACTTGAAGATAGTGAGGAACAACCTGATATGAGTACCTTTTGATGCCACCTAGAACTATGATAGGATCCTAGCCTTTGTTGCCACCAGGGGCCATATCTGGGTCCATGGCCCTGCAGTAACAGGGTTCTGTTGCCACCAAGAGCCAGATGAATATCCTTGGCATAGGCTGCCTCCCAGGGACATGTTGATATCAGAGGGCTATGCAGAACTGGCCCACTCTTCACCTGGGCGTCAAGAAGATTTGGCCCAAGAGGCATGAGAGTAACAAAGGTGACCCTGCCCCTAGTCAGTTCCAGTACTCCAGAGACCAGGCCCTGCACATTTTTGGAATTGAGAGTGAGCTGGCCCCAAGGATGTGAGCTTGGAAAAAATGGCACTACCATTCATCTCCCTATGGTAACATGGATGAGAGATAGATACTCTCCTCTCTCTCATCTGTCATCACCCATAGCAAGTGGGAAACCTGGCACTAGAGTCACAAGAGTAGATCTGTCCCTGCCCCTCACATGCTGTATCACTCTTGTGAGCAGATCCTGCACTTTAGCTGGGTAGCACAGTACCGCTGGCCCTAGATGTGGAGGTTGCAGGCCCAGAATACGTGCTTTGAATTGGCCCTCTCCAACATCTATCCCATGGATGAACTACTGGAGTCCATGAAGAGACTAGTTCTATATTGCTAAAACTATTTGAGAGGAGTCCCAGTAACCTTCCAGTATTGACAAAGTGTCAGAAGTCAGAAGCCTCATATCAAACCAAGGCATAATTGTAATGAGCAATTGCAAGCAAAAAAGTGTGGACAAACAAAATTAGGACACACTGTGACACACTACAGTTTCCACATGATTTTTTTTTTCTGTTGGAAGAAGTTGCAAGGGTGTATGGTGGATTTGAGGGAGGTGGGAGATGAGTGGGATCAGGGTTCATGATATGATATTCATACATATACACACAAAAAAGTAAAAATAAAAATATATTTAAAAAAATAAGTTAAGCCAAAAAAATAAAATAAAAATAAACTCAGGAATGAAGAAGACTCTGATTTTCAAATATAAGAAACATTAAGAAACAATGAAACCTATCTAGAACAAAATGAATTCTTATATTAGATAATATTTATACCAGTCTCTATTATCTAATGCAACAAGCACAAAATTCACAAAAATAAATAAAATACAATTAGAAATCAAATCAAATGTAAATAAATAAAAATAAGTTTATACAAATAAAATCTAAACAAAAGCACAGAAAATTAATGGCATTTTTAAGATTCTTATATTAGACTTAGCATGTAGGGGAATTAAAATAATTAAAATTAATTTGTTGAAAGCTCATGAAAGTATATGGCAATGAAGAACAGATTTAAATAGAAAAAATTAAATTCTAAGAATCAAAATGAAATGCTAAATCTTAACTACTGTGGTTAAATGAATTCCTTTAGTAGGCTTACAAAAGTTGATGGAGTTAACCCAGGAAAGAACAAGAATGTTTAGCATATGTCTATATAAAATTTTAATGCTGAAATTATAGTCAGTTCAGTACTGTCAACCAAGAAACATGTGTCTCGATGTCACTGTATTTTCAGCTAAATTATACAAAATTTACATGTGATATCAAGACTAGTTTATCACTTATTTGTAGATATTTGATAAAAACTAGAATGTGATTATTGGCACCAGTGACTGACGTGCTGAGTGTTTAGAGGCAGACATAAATCATCTGCTGGTTTTTATTCAGTAGCCAAAATCTCATGTTCTTTTGAGAAATCACTGTGTAAGATGAACTCACACATCTTTTTGTTGCTATTTTACCCTTTGCATACCTAGTTATGTAGATATCCCTAGGTATCCTAGGTATCCCCACTACAAAGTTTAGTCAGTTCTAAAATAAAATCTCTATACATGAAATATATTATTTCCCTAACTGTTCACATTGCTTGGTAACTACTAGCACAGAAACTATATGAATTTATTTCAAATGTGGTGAAAGAATTCTAGGAAAATTCACTTCATATTAGATTAATGTAATACTAATAACAGTTCAGAATGTTGAAATCCATTAATGATAGTTTAGAAATGATGATAGCCAATTGATACTTTTCTTAACCATTTCTGTAACTTATTATACATTTAGCTCAGCACAATACAGTTATACCTGCTTATTATAAAGTTAGAAAAATATCCATTATCATTAATATTTGATCCCAATTATTTGATATTCTGGGATGGTCATGGATTATATTAGTTACTGTATTAGTACAAAAATTTTTATTTTAATAACCACATTTAATCCTTTCTAGAACACTTTACAGATTAAATGAGACAAAATACATAAAATTAAGAATATTCATAATGTAAAATATTGAGTACTGAAAAGTATCACTTGAATGCCAGATGAATTATTGATTAAAAGTACACATAAGGTTTCAATAAAATACTATGTGATAAACATATAGAGGGGAACTGTGACTCAAAGAATTATACTAAGAATGCTTACTTTTGAAAATATACTTTTAGCATTAATATCTCTTAGATTTGCCCCTTGTTTGGATAAGGTGTAAAGTATAACAATTATAAATGTTATGCTTTACCGTCCAACATGAGTATATGCAGCGTCAAAGAATCACATTCAACTTGACACATGGTGACAGATTACAATAGAGTCCGAAGGAAGCATAAAGTTTTGTGAAATCCAAACTTTGGCAGCATTTTGGATTTTACTGCCAGTTCCTTGCCAAAATCATGTTTGATAGATGAGAACAATTTGTCTTCTTGGACATTCATGAATGAGACACTGCAGATACTGAATTATATATAGAGAGGTGAAATTTGTTTTTTCATATTTGAATTTGGTAGATGAATATGCAAGTAGAGTTAAATGTCCCAGATGTCTTACCAAATTAAACTACTATAAATCTAAATGTTCAGATTACTTCAACTAAAACACAGTATCTTATTCATAGAAATATTCCATATATGATTGCCTTTGACACTATTGTCATATGATACTACTAAGAATTCTTTAAAACTGTTCATCCCACATCATTCATTCATTCATTACGTAAAATGTTTAGTCTGAGGAGAACCTTACAGTCCCCATACTGGACGCATCCATCTGATGTGTAATTTTGAGATTTTTTTTTTTTTAACTTTGTAAGGATTTTCAAATGCAGACTGAAGTCTCAAGGATTTTCTTTTTGATAATATAAATATTTGTGAGCAGCAGAATCTCAAAAAATTATTGTTCATGTCAGGTCATTGAGAGGTTGAAAGAGTAAACATGTTTGAAAGACCAAACAACATGAAAATTATCACAGTGCAAGTATAAGTTTCAATAAAAACATACATAAAACCATACCATCCTTCTAAAGTAAACAGCATTCAAACACAGAGATCATTCTCAGTCTATAGTGAACTCTCCTAAATATCATTCATATGAAAGTCTCTAAAGCATCTATATAATCAGATACAGACTGGTATCTTGTTACTAGATGACAAGATGGCCCAATGAACTTTCTTGAGGCTTTGGTGTTACTTTTTCTAATACTTCAAAGGCTTTTACTTAGATTAATCTCAGATTGGATTTGTATTTCAGAATGTAAGTGCAGTCACAATATTTTGACCCAACAAGAATGGATAGAAAAGAATGATTTAACAATTATCAAAGGGAAAATTTAGATATTAAACTAATCTCTTAACAAAATTTAATTCAATTAAAATATTTAAGACATAAATGAGGACTAAAATGACAGGAATTCATAAAAATATTAAGGGCCGAAGATTAAGGAAATGGGAAATATGAAGAAAATGTGTTTATGTAATGAATTCTTATAAAAATATTCACTTAATTTACTTTTACTATTTCAAATTCGCCTCTATATTGGACTATTGAAAGAAGACATATAGAACAATTTCATATTTCAGAAGCAAATGACAAAGTAGATTTTGTTTACATGATTATCATCCACAAATGAAATACGTAGGAATTTTTAACTTAATAAAATACATATTTAAACTACATGAAGATTAAAAAAGAAAACATAATTTACATTCAGTAAGAGTGAACATCTATAAAATATTGTCCTTGAAACTATGAAGATGAAGAAGCTGTGATAGAGAGGAGGGAGCTTTCCAGTCCTACAGAAAGATATTGCATTAGATTAACCAAGTTTAACAGTTTCTAAATGGAGATACAAAACAGAATGAAGAAAAACTAAGAGGTCATCTGGCAAAATTGTTTACAAAGGTAAGCTTCATTGTCAACTGCCAATTTTGAAATATTTTTGATATCCTCCATATGAACATATGGTAAGTCTAGAATTTTGGAGGGTTTAGACTAATTTTGATTTACATGAAAAAAAGATGTCCCAGCAACTCTTCAACAAAATCTGATTAATACCAAATCAGAGTTTAAAACTCGTTCAGTGTTATTTTCCTTTCTCAGGTGTCTGAATGAGTGGTTTTTAATCTCTTCTCTATAATCTCTAGTCAATAATAGTAAGAGGACAATTCCATCAGTGATAAAGTACATGTGTAATGGTGGGTCCCTGTGGTTATAACAGAGATGAATAACTCATCACCCAATAGTACGGTAGATGTGATATGTTGCACAATATTTAATAACATTGTGAACCCTGAGTTTTGTACTGAAAATTTTGTTTCAACTGTGGGATAAATTAGGCTTTAATCCAAGAACTTTCTGTTTACTGTAAACAAATGATTATGTTTTGCATTCTAATGGTTAATTAACCTTCTCCCGGAAGCTTGCTTGCTGTACATCAAGTAATGGTGTGTTACCTTGCTTGAAAACCAGTTTTGGTTGGTTGAATAAATTCTGAGGCCTGTGATTGGGTAAAGAAAGAGGTAGGTGAAACTAAGGTGTATGGGCTTCTGGGGCAGACAGAGAGGATCTTGGAAGAGAAGAGATCAGATGCCTCTAGAAGAAGAAGAGAACAAGCCAGAGGAGCAGGTACAAAGGCACTTGCCAGGGGATTGAAAAAAAACCCATTCTACATGGCCTGGAACATCAGCAAAGTGTGGAGGATAACAGCCCAAGGGGATGTATGTACATATGGGGTCATATTTTGGGAAAAGAAAGAGCTAGCTTAGATGGGTAAAGATTGCTCAATTCAGGTGAAGGCTTGTTAAAATCCATCAGGTGTCTATGTGTTTATTTATAATGATGGATTAAGGATTAACACAGCCAAACCATTAACATTATATAAATACAGATAAAAAATTTAATTAAATGTTTCTATAGCCCTTCATATTTCCTGCTTTACAATTAATGTCTGTCAGATATACTGGGCCGATAGCTGAAGAGACATGCTCCAATATTATAAAGAGAATATGAGAACTGTCCTGGCAACCAGTAGTCTGTTATTTATATAGTTTTAGAAGCTTCTTGCTCTGTACTTCCTGTTTATTTAAATAATATTTATCCTTCTCAGATCTCTGATGTGGTTGAAGACTACACAGTTATAATCTCACAGTTAAGTTTAAGTTGTTTACAATTTAAGAAATTATGTTAAGTTCAAAAAAGGCGTTTTTGGGTTGCTAAATAAAAATGGACTGGACATTGTGAATGTAATTCTTTTCTTATTAAATTTTTAGGTTTCTTCATTACTTCACGTTACATCTCCATCACAGTCCCCTCTTTCCATTCCTCCCAGTGGAATGTCCTATCATCTACCCCCTATCCCTTCCATCCCACTCTTCCAGAGTGGAATGTCCCCACAAATCAGTCCCCTGCTCCAGTTCAGTAGTCATATGAGGGCCAGGAGTCTCCTCATACACTGGGGGCCTACAAGGCAGCACCACTAGAGCAAAGTATCTCATTGACAGGTAACAAAGTCTATGTTCCTGTTCCTTTGGTGCATTGGCTGTAGTATACTTATCCTACTATATGGCTAAAATCTGGTGATAAGTGAATAGATGTCATATGCATCCTTTTGGAACTTGGTTAGCTCACTCAGGATAAGCTTCTCTAGTTCCATCCATTTGTCTGCAAATTGCATGATTTCATTGTTTCTGAAGGCTAAGTAGTATTCCATTGTGTAGATGTAGCACAGTTTTTTGTTTGTTTGTTTTGTTTTTTGTTTTTATCCATTCTTCCATTGAGGGACATCTTGGTTACTTCCAGTTTCTTCTATTACAAATAAGGCTGCTATGAACATAGATGAGGAAACGTCCTTGTAGTTTGGTGAGGAATCATTTGGATGTATACCCAGAATTTGTTTGGCTGGATAAGATATCACCAGACTGATTTCCACAGTGTTTGTACAAGCTTGCACTCCCACCAGCAATGGAGGAGTTTTTCCCTTTCTCTACAACCTTGCCAGCACGTGCTGTCACTTGAGTTTTTGATCTTAGCCATTCTGACATGTGTGAGATGGAATCTCAGAGTTGTCTTAAGTTGCATTTCTCTGATGATTAAGGATGCTGAGCATTTCTTCAAGTGTTTCTCAGCCATTAGGGATTCCTCCTTTGTGAATTCTCTGTTTAGCTCTGTTCCCCATTTTTTGATTGGATTGTTAGGTTTCTTGGCATTTAATTTCTTGAGTTCTTTGTAAATTTTGGATATTAGCCCTCTGTCAGATGTGGGGTTGGTGAAGATCTTTTCCCAATCTGTAGGCTGCTGTTTGTTCAAACGACAGTGTCTTTTGCCTTACAGAAACTTTTCAGTTTCATAAGGTCCCATTTATTGATTTTTGGTCTTAGATCCTGAGCCATTGGTGTTCTATTCAGGAAGTTGTCACCTGTGCCAATGAGATTAAGTCTTTCCCCCACCTTCTCTTCTAGTAGATTTAGTGTGACCAGCCTTATATTAAGGTCTTTGATCCACTTGGACTTAAGTTTTCTACAAGGTGATAAGTATGGGTCTAATTTCATTCTTTTGCATGTTGACATCCAGTTGGACCAGCACCATTTGTTGCAAATGCTGTCCTTTTTCCATTGTATGGTTTTGGCTTCTTTGTCAAAAATTAAGTGAACATAGGTGTTTAGGTTCATTTCTGGGTCTTCAATTTGATTCCATTGATCCACTAGTGTTTCTATACCAGTACCATGCTGTTTTTATTACTACTGCTCTGTGGTACAGCTTGAAATCTGGGATGGTGATACTTCCAGATGTTGTTTTATTGTACAAGTTTGATTTAGCTATTTTGATTTTTTGTTATTCCATATGAAGTTGAGAATCATTTTTTTTCAGGTCTATAAAGCATTGTGGTGGTATTTTGATAGGAATTGCATTGAATCTGTGTATTGGTTTTGGCAGGATGGCCATTTTTATTATGTTGATCCTACCTATCCATGAGCATGGGAGATCTTTCCATCTTCTGATGTCCTCTTTAATTTCTTTCCTCAAGAACTTGTCATTCAGGTCTTTCACTTGCTTAGTTAGAGTTACTGCCATGTATTTTATATTGCTTGTGCCTGTTGTGAAGGGTGTTATTTCCCTAATTTCTTTCTCAGCCAATTTATTTTTTGTATAAAGGGCTTCTGATATTTTTTTTGAATTATTTTTTATCCAGCCACTTTGCTGAAGGTGTTTTTCAGCTGTAAGTGTTCTCTGGTAGAATTTTGGGGGTCACTTATGTATACTACCATATCATCTGCATTTAGGTGTATGACTTCTTCGTTTCCAATTTGTAGCCCCTTGATTTCCTTTAGTTGTCTTATTGTTCTAGCAAGAACTTCAAGTACCATGTTGAATAGATGTGGTGAAATTGGGCATCCTTACCTTGTCTCTGAGTATAGAGTAAATACTTTAAGTTTCTCTATATTTAATTTGATGCTGGTTACTGGCTTGCTGTATATCACCTTTATTTTTGCTAGGTATGGTCCCTGTATGCACATTCTCTCCAGGACTTTTAGCATGAAAGGGTGTTGAATTTTGTCAAATGCTTTTTCAGCATCTAGTGAGATGATCATGTGGTTTTTTTCTCTCTGCTTTTATATATGGTGAATTATGTTGATGGCTTTTCATATGTTGAACCATCCCTGCATTCCTGGGACAAAGCCTACTTGATCATGGCATATGATACTTTTGATGTGTTCTTGGATTTGGTTTGCTAGGATTTTATTAATTATTTTTGCATACAAATTCATGAGGGAAATTGGTCTGAAGTTTTCTTTCTTTGTATGGTTTAGGAATCAGGGTGACTGTGGCCTCATAAAATGAGTTTGACAGCATTTCTTCTGTTTCCATTTTGTGGTAGAGTTTGAAAATATTGGTATTATCTCTTCCTTGAAGGTCTGGTAGAATTCTGTGCTGAAACCATCTGGCCCTGGGCTTTTTTTTTTTTGGGGGGGGGGGGTTGGGTGATTTTTAATGACTATTTCTATTTCCTTAGGAGTTATAGAGATGTTTAATCTGTTAACTTGATCTTGATTTAACTTTGGTAGGTGAAATCTACCAAGAAAATTGCCCATTTTACTTAGGTTTTCAAATTTGGTGGAGTACAGATTTTTAAAGTAGGACCTAAAGATTCTCTGGATTTCCTCAATATCTGTTGTTATTTCTCCCTTTTCATTTATGATTTTGTTGATTTGGATTTTCCCTCCACCTTTTAATTAATTTGGCTAAGGGTTTGTCTATTTCATTGATTTTCTCAAAGAACCAACTCTTGGTTTTGTTGATTCTTTGTATTGTTCTTTTTGTTTCTAAGTTGTTAATTTTAGCCCTAAGTTTGATGATTTCTTGCCTTCTGCTACTCTTGTGAGTTTTTTCTTCTTTTTTTTTCTAGTTCTTCCAGTTCTGTTGTTAATTTTCTAATATGAGCTGTCAAGATTTTCTTTTTAAAGGCACTTAGTGCTATGAACTTTTCTCGTAGCACTGCTTTCATTGTGTTGATAGGTTTGGGTATGTTGTGCCTTCATTTTCATTGGATTTTCAGAAGTCTTTGATTTCCTTCTTTATTTCTTCCCTGACCCAGTAGTCATACTATATATAGGTGTTGATGTTAGAAAAAGAGTCTTTCATTTAGAAGAAAATGGGGAAATAATGCATAATATTTAATCACATTGTGAACCTCGGGTTTGCATATTGAAAAATCTGTTTCAATTGTAGGATACCTCAGCCTTTACTCCTAAAAGTTTTTGTTTACTATAAGGAAATGGTGATCATGTGGATCACCTCTAAACACATACCTTTAATCCAAGAACTTTCTGTTTATCTTAAACAAATGGTTGTGGTGTGGCTCACCTCTAAGAACACAACTTTATTCCAAGAGATTTCTGTACTCAGGTTTAAAAAAAAAGTTACCCAGAGGTCAAGAGGCAGAGCAAGAACCAGACAGGTATTAAACAGAAAGAAGGGACACTGAGCTGAGAGTACTTTAAAGAGCGTGGAGAAGGAGATGAGATTCCATCAGAGAGAAGGCTTTTTTGGGGTTCATTCCTTCAGTTTCCTTCATGATTCATTCATTGGTTTTCTCCTTCAGAGTTCTTTCTCCTTCAGAGACTTCTTCCTCCTTCAGGGTTTTCTCTTTCTAGACTTATTCCTATAAGTTTGTTTGAGTCTTTTGTTTTGTTTTTGTTCTTGATGTTGTTATTGTTTTTCAAGACAGGGTTTCTCTGTGAAGCCCTGGCTGTCCTTGAACTCACAGATATCCACTTGCTTCTGCCTCGTGAGTGCTGGGATTAAAGGCATGCACCACCATGCCTGGACTTTTGGCTGGGATATTGGTGGCCTAAGAAGATTAGCTGGGTGGTTTCTCTACCTCTCTTAGCTGGCAAATTTTCATCCCAGCATCTACCTCCTGAGTCTTCATTGATAAAATAGTATGACTGGAATATTACAGTTTTAGTTTTAATTAAATACAGTGATGATGTCATAGAAACACTCTATTGTTCACATTTTCCAGAAGGTGGATATAAACAAACTTACCGCATTTCAAACTGTAGAAAAGCTGAACACATATAATTACATGCAATATCTAATTATTGATAATGGTAATAAACAAATTCACTACTTTGTTATGTTTTAATATAATTTTAATTAATATTTTAATGTGCAATGTTTCTATGTATATAAAAAATTCTGTAATAAAACATATACAATGTTTTGCTAGTTAATGACGTCATGCATGTTTCTCACTTTGTCTTTTTATTATATTAACTAATTGTGAGACTTATCCCATCTTCACCTATCCTATTTAGGTTTATGTATGTGAAATGTAAGTTTCAAGTAATTTCAAAAACTTTTAATGACTCATTTATAGAACCAATTCTTGCTATTAAGTGAAATCAAATGCATTTCATTCTTATGAGTGTTTCTTCTTTTTCTTTTTGATTCATAATTAGAATATATCCCCCCTTGATTTTTCTACCTCAAACCTATGATATGTATAGTTTCTTCCTCTCTTTCAAACCTGTGACCTCTTTTTTTTCATTGATTTTTGTTACATGGAGGTAAGTATATGCATATACATATATATTCCTAACCATAGCCTGCTCAGTCTACATAAAGTTACTGGTATACATGTTTTCATGGATGAACTTTTGCATTGGATAACCAATTGTTGAGCTCATTGCTGGGTGAAATTGTCTCTCTGCTCTCAGCATGCATTAGTTGAATGTAGTTCTTGAGGTAGGTTGAGGCCTCATAGTCCTTTTCCACTTTAGCTTAAGTTAGGCAGCCCTGGGGGTGAGATGTAAAAGCATAGCTTCAGACATTGCGAGGAGACACACTCTCATAGCAAACTCCCTTATCCTCTGGTTCTTACAGTCCTTTCATCAGACTTATGTCTGTTACCGGTTTATTTCGTAGATGTTTAATAACACGATTCCTTGTGACTTTTTCAGAAATCCTTACTGTTCTATTTTTGGCAACTTTGTTAAGTAAATGGCTGAATCCATATTTAGTCATGTTTGGGTCTTTGATTTTTTTTCTATAGGTCTACATGTATGATTTCATGCTATTAGCTTTTATTTTTATATCTATGGCTCTGTAATATAACTTAAGATCTGGAGTGGTAATCCCTTCAGCATTTTTATTTTCATTCAGGTTTGTTTGAATATATTTGTGGTTCAGTATAAATTTTAGAATAGCTTTTTCTTTTTCTTGTGAAAAATAAGATGGGTGTATTCTTTTACTTTGTAAATGGCTTTTGGTAAACTAAGCATGTTCACAATAACCAATTCTACAATCTTTTATCATAGGATGTCCAGTGTTGCATCTTTTCTCTTTCTTGTGAGTTTTACATTTTTAATTGCAGAAAATCTAGATTTCTTTGTTAGGTTAATTGTAGATTTTTTATTTTACTTGTGGCTATGATGGATAGGAGTACGTTCATAATCTTTTTAGCTACATGTTTGTTGCTTTTTTGCTACATGTTGTTGATGCTTAGAAAAGCTTTTTATTTGTGCATGTTTTTATGTATCCTGTCATGTTACTGATTTTTAAAATTCATTTTAGAGTTTTTTGGTAGAATTTAGGGGAATTTCTAGTATATAGTATCATTCCATGTGCAAATAAGAATAGTCTTAGTTCTTCTTTCCCTGCTTATTATCATTTATTTTCTACTTTTATCTCATTGCTAACTTCAACAAACTCATGCCTATCCCTCCACATTTTTCTTTCATTCTTTCCAACATTTTATTTTTTTCTTTCTTCTTTTAATACTTAAATTGTATCACAAAAGTTTCCAAAACATTATATGTCACAATTTTGAACACTTATCTTGCCCAGAACACTTAATATGTGTCCAAATGTTTTGTGTATGTGTAGGTGTATATTATATGTGCTTGTGTGTGTGTGTGTGCACATGCAAACACCCACTTACAACTACTATAAATTTTTCCATAGTATCTTTTTCTGTGGGCATTAAGCAATGTAGTGTTTATGTACACTAGATAATTATCATGCATGTAAGGAACTAACAAGAAAACGAAGGTATGCATGTAGTCTTTATAAGTTCTAAGGTTCTGGGCATATTATGTGGTTTGTAGTCTAAGTAGATTCATGCACCTAACTATGTCCATTTGTTAATGCTTTCTAGAATGATACAATTACTTAGTCTGCTTATCCCCTAAAGAGCCCATTATTCCTATAATTAATATTCACTTCCTCAGGAATAGCCCAGTATACTCTTTACTCTTTACCTACTGATCTGCCTAAAAACTACCGAGTTACACTAATAATTTTGCCCTCAATCAAGCTCATACTTTGAGATCCACCTCAACCTTAAGGAAACACGAATATTTTACAGAGAAAAAGTAATAGAGTGTTTTAGGTTCAATATGGCAGTTTAAAGTCAAGAACAGTTAATGAGAGCAATAAACTGACCTTTTCATAGTACTATTAAAGGGGAACTTAACTTTGTCTTTTAATTGTTTCATTAATTAGCAACTGGATGAAAAGTTGTCCAATATGGCATAGATAAAGTAAATTGTGCTTCATCCTTGAACAACCAAATTTTATGTTGTGATCGATTCTAACTGTATAGGTTCGACTATATTTTCATAAAATTTGAAATAGAATCCTTTTAGAAAAATATAGAAAATATGTGCAGACAAAGTAAATCAAAAAATAAATTGAACTTATTACCTGTCCTGGACCTCTACTGTATAAGAGTGAGTTTAATTTTAAGGAAATCTAACACTTTGATTCTTTTTCAAGGTGATTTCTTACTTAGCAGATTGGTATATCTCTCATCATATTTCCTGAGGGGCAAATTAATTTTTAGTTCAGATAGTAAAAGGCAACTGCAAGAGTAAGGGCTGGCTCTATTCAGGAAAGGAGTTGAGTCAAACTTACACATGCTGAATTCCAAAATGTTTGTATTGTTCAGGATTTTATCTCCACTATCATATTACTCCCCTGTAGTTTATGTTTTTTTTTCACTGTGAATTGCAATGTATGTATCTATTTTTTATATCAGTCAACACAACAAAATATGTACTTTAGCTACTCTAAATTCAATCATCAAGTACAATTTAGAATAAAATAAATAAATTGAATTTAAATTATTACATTCCTATAAAACAGGCTTTTGAGAAATTTTTGAATGAAATTAGTATGTATTATAATTCTTAAAGGATATTTCATATTAATTTAAAGGAAATACTAAATTGTTTTTGGAAATAGAGATATGTGTGTCCTGTAGGAGTAGGAGTATGAGGAAAGATTTAAAGTAGATGAAAAAAAAAATCCTAAAATTAAAGAAAAACAATTCTTTATGTATGATGAATCCAAAGTTATGTATTTCATGAAAATTACTTACCTTGGTTGACATTAGGCAGCCCAAAGTGTATCAACTTACTTCAAATATTTAAAATAATTATGCAGAAACACAAATTTATGGTTGAATACTATATGTATTAGTATGCCAAGAACTGAACACATCGTATACTGATTATTTTGAGAAAAAAAAGATTGATTTTTAGAAGAACACCACTGGGAACTGTGCATTGCCCATGCATTTCAAATTTGATGAATCTAAATCTGTTATACATAAACATTGAATTGATGGGATCATGCACTTGCTCAAAATCTGTATTGTTACCATGACACCTAGAATAAAAGTTTAACATATGAGTTCTCACCAAATGATCAAACAGCATACATGTACTTGTGTCTCAGCAGCCATCACCACATTAAGCATTATAATTGTCAGTCTTTCCTACTTCTTTATCCATTTAGTGTTTGATAAGGGCTGTTGTAAACACAAAGACTGTTGCATGAACTCAATTTAAGCTCACTCTTTTGGGTTTTTCCAACTCATTAATTTTGTTCTTGAACTAAATGTGACATCTTCAAAGATGTTTTCCTTAAGACCAATTATTTTCTTCTCTAATTCTAAAAAATCAATATCCTTAACCTAGCCTAACATTCTGCCTTATATAAGTAATTTTCTAATGTCTAACTTAACTATTAGTATCTATCAAATTTATACAATAAATACACAAACAAAAGCTTCCTCTCTATCTTCATTGTAATATAAATAATTTTTAAAGTTAAAATATCAACTTTCTTATTGTAAGTTAAAATATATGTTGTTAGAAATGTTACTTTATTAATTGGTTTTTCTAAGTCATAGTACAGAGTGCAGTGAATTCTCCCAAAATTCCCTAAATATGCCATCAATGTTTTATACCAATGCATAATAAAAAGTATTGAGGATGTATCTATATCTTTGCACAGTATAGTTCTAAATAATGTGATATATTACCTTCTATTACTCAAGTCAATTAGATTTCTTTAAAAAAGAACAACACCAAGGGAAAATAGGTGAATTTTTGTTATCATAATTCTATGAATATAAAGCCAAGGAATAAAATTGATTTGAAAAAAATGTGACCAAAGCTGAAAATTTGTAAAATCATGAAACCTTTTATATGAAGGTAAATGTTTGGTTATGGTTATGTTATAATTTATTACATGTTATTATTCAGATTTTAGAATATTTTGTGATCTTCATAAATATGCTTCACAGTGTATAATATTTGAAATGTGTCTTTAGTACCATAAGAAAAATAATTATCTAACATGATCTAAATGTCTTCATTAAGCAAATATCTTGGGCTTCATTGGTCTAATAAATATTATAGGTATGTGATCAATTTTACTCTTCAAGAATCCATCCATAAATATTAATCAAACTAAGGACATAAAACCTCAGGCATGCAAAATATTACAGATATTGAAGAAATGGCTATTTGTTTTGTTTTCATTTGAATGAAGAAAGATAAATAATACTTATTTAGTGTTTACTAAGATAGGAAGGGGGAATAGGGAGGGGTTTGTTACTGAGATGTAACTTGAAGAAAAAAAATAAAGTATTTATAAAAAAAAAAAAGAATCAACCCGCCATGTTTGGTACTTTCTATAACCTGTGTTAATCTTTGCATGAGCACCAAGGAAACCAAAACAGAAGGTTTTAAGATTGCATAGTTTTCCCAAGTACACAAAAACTAAAACCTAGTAGGAATAAAATGAAAAGTATTGCTTATCAAACTTCAAACTAAGGAAGATTTACTACTCCCCTGTGCCTTCCAAATGGCTATTTAAAGAAGTTCTTTTTCTTTTTTACTTTTTACTACAAAAAAGCAGAAAAAAACTTCCTAATGTAGTTTATGATAAATTACTATTTTATTAATGTCATACCTTTCCTTTAAATTCTCCATTTCCAATAAGCAATGCATGTATGCAATGTGTTTCTGAAAGATTACTGAATAGGTCCATATATATCCATAATAATCTCTAACTGCATCTTATGAAAGCAGACCATGGCTGAATGTGTAAGATTTTTATACTTAGTTAATTTTAAAGCATAGCAAGTCATTAGCTGTTTAGACCTTTTATTATTACCTAAGTGTTCTTCATAACCCTCTTTTAAAAGCTGTGCAAGGAATGCCTAATATAAAACAAGAAAAATGACACTCAGAAAGTTAGATAAAAGTATCAAAATGGATATAATAAATGAGAGCCTCAAATTTTGACTAGAAGCCCAAAGAAATCAAGAGTTATTCAATGTGACATTATCCACTTTCACATAAAAAGTAGTTAGTCTTTCAGGAGATGTTGAAATATGTTCCTAAAAATCAGTGAGCTAAGTCTATTCACAGCTACAATATGCACCACAGCAGTTCTTAAAACAGACACAAAGCTAGATAAACATAGCATGCTATGTTATGAATAAAGTAGGAAATTTGTAAGTAGAAGTTTTAGTTTGCACAAAGGCCTTGAATGTCTGCCAGCATCAAGCTAACAGTCAAGAACACAGCAATGATAAAGATATCTTTTATGTTCTGGGAAAAATCCTTGAACCAATCATGTAAGCCTTCCCACATACTCACAGTTTGGGATGGGAAGAGAAAATGAATAGAGTAGTAACAAAGTAAGCACTGGGGGAGAATATAATTTAGTGGCAATCTGGCGTTACTCTCAGTAGAACTATGATTTCAGAAAAATGATATTGTTAGTCATTTATCCAAGTTGATCAAGATAAAAAACCACTATTTGCTGATCTTTTATTATATTTGAGAAACAAAGAACTACCTTTATATTCAGTTACAACAGTGGTTTCTAAAATGGTATGTTAGTTGCTAAATTTGCAATACAGATTTGAGATATTTAACTCAGGATACTTTTCTCTTGTTTATAGGTTGTTGAGTGATAAACTGTTCATTTTTTTATTTAAAAAAATACCTCTACATCTTTAGACATGTGCTCTGTTCATAAGAGAATTAAGTACCCATTTCTTCCCCAACAGCTTATAAATATAAAATATTGACAGTAAAGTCTACAGTTCCAAGAAAAAGAAATTGTTTTTATCATGTAATACTTCAGGTCAACTTCCATATTAGGTTTTCACAATGAAATTTTTGTTAAATTTCATAAAACTAATTGACCCTAAGCTGGCTTGAATCTCATTTCAGCCAGTGTGGAGAGAAATTGTCAATATGATCAGAAAAGATTGTTTCAAATAATAAACATAACCTGTATGTGGCATAGTTGTCGAGGGAATTGTATTTTCAGTATTATATTAGAAAATATAAATAACTTCATTCAATTTTAGATGATACAATTAATACTGTTTATGCTGTTAAATAAACAGATAGGTTTGCTAAATGCAACTGAAGGTGAAATTTAGATAGTACCAAAACTCAGTAACCTAGTTAGAGAACACAGGGTAAAGCCTTACCCTCCAAATGGATAAAAAATATCATAGGATATAATGGCTTAAGATGACATGTATGAATTGGACCACTACCAATGTGATATGTACATATCACTTTCTGTGTTATAAATAATCACTTAAGACAGATTTTTTTTTCGGTACAGGGTTTCTTCTGTGTGTATCCTTGGCTGACCTAGACTCACTTTTTAGGGCAGGCTAGCCTTGAATTCACAAAGATATGACTGCCTCTGCCTCCAGAGTGAGTATACCAGAGTGTAAGCTCACTCTGGAGTATTAAGAGAGATCTTAATCAGAAGAGTTAGAAGTACTAGATAAAGCTTTGGATTGTTCCCGGTCTTTTTGGTTATGAAGATCCCACATAAATTCTTCTCGCCAAGTAGTGATTCCATAGAAAAACTAAGACTAAAGTGGGGTCACCAAGCAGAAATGTGCCTTTTATCTTTGTTATTATTTTGCAATTCTCTTGTAAGGTACACAGTGAACCAGGAGTCTCCAGCTATTAAAGCATCTCAGCTGTTGAGAGGTATATAATATCTCAGAAGCTCTAATCAATTGCAGAACATGAATGAAGGCCTAGCAACTGGCCCCTTATGCCTAGACTCCTCCAATAGGCAATTTGTGTTCAATAGCTTCCCATTACTTTGGTTGAGTCAATTTTAGTTATTTATTATAGTCAGTGCATCTCGTTCTCCAATGTTACTTTCTTCTTTTACTGGTATCAGCATCTTCTTTAGAGGCATCAGATTTACACTGAAACATGAAGGTTTCCCTAATCACATAGTTCACTCTTCTTTTTATTGTATACATGTTACCTCTTCTACTCACATATATCTTTGCATTTCTTACTGTCTGTCAGTGTCTACCCCACCTGAAGAACCAAGTGGAGGTATTATATCATCTGTAACATAAAATCTTCTGTTATATACCTGGAGAGTTACAAAATCCTAAACTTTGAAATATCTATTTAAGAAACTCTACTGAGTGAAATTCATGTAGGTATTTATGCTACAGAATTTTAGATGCATCCTAACTGAAGCTGTCTGTGTTTGCTGATTATACAGGGCAATATATAAATTTCTCAAAAGGAATGTTTACTTAAAGGATGTCTGTAGAGGGCACAAGTTTGAACCAACACCCATTATTAAATCATGTTGAACTTGAATTTCTTCCTGCCTCACCTACATCAAGACTCTCTTGGCCCTGGTTTTGGAGAGACCCCACAGATTTCCAGTGAAATACTCATTTGTTACAGTGTTGTATGGTGTTAGAATTATCACAATCCACTGAAGATATGTTGGCATGTTTTTGGTTTCTTTTTTTCAGAACTTTATAATAGATATAGCATGGAGAATAACTAAAATCAAGTAGTAGGTATAGACTTAAAGACTACCATAGGTACAATTTTTGACCTTTATCATCCTTAGTAAACATAAAGCCACAATAACTTGTACTGAAGGAAGTAAATATTAGTAACAGATTTTTGTTTACTATGTGTGTAGTAAAGGCTCTAATGAGACCCCCAGATTTTTATTGTTTCCTGGTATTCACTGTATAACTTTATTTTCCCCTAATATGGCTATTCTAATAAGTAAAATGAATAATTTGTAACCATTTTAATTATTTTCTTCATTGTTTTTTTAAAAATATTTATTTATTACTTCAGGTTACATCTTCATCACAGTGCCCTCTCTCCACCCCTCCCAGTCCTGCCATCCAACCCTTTACCCCCTATACTTTTCATACCACTCCTCTGGAGTGGAGTGTCCCTAGCTCAGGATGAGCTTCTCTAGTTCCTCCTCATTGCTTTTAATAGAGTAATTTGTATCGAATTTGTTAGTAGCAAAAGTACCAACCATCATGTGACCTTGGAAGTGAATCCTTTCATTGTGGGCACTATAAATAAAATTAAGTTCTGGTATTCCCTCTTAATTTTGTTCCATTAGAGTCTGAAAGTCTGAGACTCATTTATACCAGGCTCCAATTATTTCTCCACATAAAATATGAAACAAATGTATTTTTTTTCAAAGTGCTACTGTTACATGAAAATACGTAATTAAGAAAATAACACGTGTTATTTTCCTTCTTGTCTTCATTCTGATGAGATTTCTAGTATAAGATGTTTAAATCTTAGAAGTGGTGTGATAATGAAATTTCTGTCATTATGTCCATATTTCTCAATACACAGAACATAGTTATCAACTGCATGTGCTGAAAATGAATAGTAAAGTGATCCAGATGTGAAGATGCAGAATAACATACATAAAAGCAACAGACCTAGTACCCACACATATATTTGATTTTGCCCTTGCTAGTCTTATCTCAGAATTCTTTGCATTATATTAGGATCCACTCTGGTTAGAGCTAAGATGTTAATGTATGTCTTAACATCAGTTTAGAGCCTTAGTCAATTTTGATTGCCTGCATTGGTTTCCATCCTACTTATTCTCCCTGAAATATTATTGCTTCTCTAGTCTTTGATTTTAATATACGTGCATTTTTGCATATATAAACTCACAGAAACTGGCAGTGTACACTAATTCAGCACAGGCTCAAGTTAGATAGGAATCTAACATTGAGATGTGAAAGTATGTGCAGAGTTCCATCCATAACCAAGAAGCTATCAGCAATTGACAATTGTGGGTAAAGAGAAAGTCTTTTTTTTCCCAAAGTAATGTAACACAATATATCCACCACACTACAGGGTAGGCCATATGCCCAACAGTAGATGGTCAATGTAAAACAAACTCAGTAGTATTTTTGTGAATTTCTGTTCAGGATTGCTTCTTTTAGCATTTTCTAATTTATTGACCTAATTCACTCTTTTTCATTTTTGCAAGGTTTTGTTGTGTGTGTGGTTGTGTGTGTGTGTGTGTGTGTATATGTGTGTGAGATTGAATGTATATGCATGCTCTCTACGACACACATTAAATGGCTTCTCTTTAGGTACCAGAATCTCAGTATTGGGGCTTTCTTCTGTAGAAATCCTACCTGTGCTTGATTTTGAAATTTGGCGATTGAGAGTCATTTTTAATCTCCCTAATTAACTGTTTTGTGAGGCTTTGATGTGTGTCAGGTATGTCTCTGTCACCCCATGTATACTCGGATATACAGTGGGCATCATTTAGTCCTTCACAGATTCTGGTCAGAAGCACTGTGAGTTATGTTGAATCTATCAATCATTTTGAAAATTATCTTCTTTACTGTAAGACTTCCAGATTATCAACATTATACACCAGCCCAGTTATTTACAGGGTTTTCCTTTCATTTACCTTTTGTATATTTCCGTACATGCACATTATATTGAATAAATTTTCTTATTCTTGTGAGTCAAAAGATTCTATTTATTTGAAAGTCTGATAATTTTAGATCTAGATAAATTATTTCTGAGCATGAAATTAAATATATTTTTTTTGTATTTCTGAGCTATGTTCTGAGACTCAATTATTTTCCTTGAAATAGTTATGGTTTTTGACTTTGGTTTTGACTTATAGAACACAAGTGTGTATGGCTAACCCAATCTCAGTCTGAGCTAATATTCTCTTGAGGCTCTATACATTTATGTATATATTAAAAACTCGTTCTGTACTTACTTTTGTTGAATTATTTCTAGAATTGTGTGAGAATGGGGAATTATTTCTCCATTGTCTTCTCAGTCAGAGTGGGGGATTATTTCTCCATTGTCTTCTCAGTTAGAGCTCATTCTTTGGTAGTTATCTCTCACACATGTTAACTGTCACATTCAGGGACAGTGTTTTATACCTCTGCAGTATTTCCTGTGCATCTTTCAACACTAATACTGCTCTGAATATTGTAGACATCCTCTTTTTCTAAATATTGTCAACTTAGGCAATCTCTTGGCTCTTGACTCTCTGTCTTCTGACTTTAGAATTTGGTTTTTAGAATTAATTTGGGCAAATTCAGGGATCACTTGAATATTCTCCCTCCCTTAAATTTCACTAAGGTGTGACAAACTTAAATTTGTATATTTTGTTCAATTTGGAGGTTTGTTAATATGGGCAGCTGAACCCACTCCCTGAAGCTTCACATAGGAGACATACAAAGCAATTGAAGAAGTGTCTTTTTATTTTTAGTTTGCTGTTTATAATTGAAAGAGTTTTCATAAATATTGTAGTATTTTATGCTTTCTTTACAAAGTACCTGTGCTCATGGGATAGTCAAGGTAACAATTAATGCAATTAACAACCACTAAGAACAAGTTTGAACAGATACAAAATTATCTATGAGTTTGTAGCAACAGTAATATCTTTAATAAAGAAAACCTGGAACCAAATTAGTTTACTGACAAATTCTGATAAATTTTTGAGGAAGATCTAGTGTTAAGAGTTAAACCATCCCATGATGTACAGAGGAAGGAAGCATTACCAAACTCATTCTAGGAAGTTAATATTACAGTAGTATTATCAAACAAACAAAACAGATGAAAAACAATGATGGAAAACTCTGTATCAATTGGCTTGAATATATATCCATAACGTAAGAACAATTAATGAATAGGGACCATGTACTTGAAAAAGGGCAAAGAGAGGCATATGGAATGGTTTTGCTTGAGCAAGGGGCAGGGGCAAAGAATATAATATTATGATCACCAAAGATAAAAATAATAATTTTTAAAATATTCTCATTACAATGAGTGCCAATCAAATTCAGCACATTAAAACATCATACATCATAATCATATTGATCACATACCTGGAAAGCAGCATCTGTTCAATTTATTCAAATAAGTAATTTTAATGTAGCATATAAGTAGACTTAAGTCATATACTACACAACCACTCAATCAATTAAACAAAATGGTTCTTCACAATGACAGCCCTATAGAGACATATCACAATGCAATAAAAGTTGTTTCTAATAAACTTATAGCCAACATTCTACCTAATGGAACAGTGAGAAGATTTCTGGAGACAATGCAAACATTCTTTTAGTGCTTACTCAATACAGTGTTGAAATATAAGCTAGAGCAATAACACAAGAAAAATAACGTATTCCTATCAAACTTTTCCCCTTCCACAGCACCAAATACGTCTTCCCCAAATCACCACCCATCTCCCAGATTTTTTTTTTTTTAAGTTTCATTTTATAGAAAAAAAATTCTGGATTTCTACAATTTTAATTTTTTTTCTAAAAGGGAAAAGAAAAAAAAACTCTAAGTAAAAGAAATTAAAGATATATGAATTGGGTCAAAGAGAAGACAAATTTCCTTATTTACTCCTAATGCAGTCCTATACTTAAAAGACTTCAAGGCTCGGCCAGAAATCACTTAAACATCATAAGTATTTTTTAGATAAAGGGAAGATATAAGTAAACATCAAAAAATCAGTAGCATTTCTTGTATGTCAAAAAAAATCTTGTTTGGAGAGAAATTGGGAAATATCATTCAATTAATATAGCTTTTAAAATTATCCGTGGTCTCATTTCTGAGCACCTTCTGCCATGTCAATTGGAATATGACTCTCTTGATCATACAGAGGTCTTCTTCATGCACTGTCAGCCATGATGAGTTTGTGTATTACCTGCATTCAATCCACTAAAACCTTATTAATTTCAAAACACTGATGCTTAACAGTTTCCAGCTCATAGGAACCTCTCATGCGATATGAGGTCTACTTTCATTATCCCTCCCAAACTTCATATAATATAACAAAATAATTGTTTTCTAATATTGATCATCTGTAGTCTGTGAATTTTTTTCTTCAAATGATAAAGACAAGGATTCAGAAACCACTAGTTACAGGTGACAATTGTGCCTGTTGAGTTTCTGGGACAAAATCTTGTTAAGCTAAGAGCAAAAGAAAGCCGTATCATATTTGAAGACACCCCAATTCTTCCATACGAAGAAAATCAAGAAATAAAACACATACTTATAGTCATCTAAATTTGACAAAAATTCAAAATATACTTTGGATAAAAGACAGTCTAGTTTAGAAAGTTTAGAGAAAACTAGATATTTATATATAGAAAAATAAAAATGGGCCCTCATCTCTCATGTAGAACAAAAATCAATTAGATACAAATCAAAGATGTTAATGCAAATACTGAAACTTTGAAATCGCTAGAATAAAGCATAGGTAAAGCACTTCATAATAAAAAAATAGACAAAGAATTTCTGAAGAGGACTTCATTAGCATAAAAAATAAAGCCAACTGTTGAAAAGGGGAATTAAGATTCTGCACAGAGAAAGAAGCAATGACCACACAGGGGGTTATTATCTCATATAAAGAAAGAACTGCAAAAATAGGAACCAAATTATTCAATTAAGGATTCAGCTAATGAACTCAGTGGAGAGCTCTAAAAAGAAATACTCATTTCCAATAAACATTTGAAACTTTTCAGTGAGACTGGGTATGTAGATTAGTTGGTAGAATGCTTGACTTGCATGTAAGAAATCTAGGGTTCAATCAACAAAACTTTATAAAACTAATTGTGATGGTGTGGACTGTAATTATTGTTCATAGCTCTTTGGAGGTAAAAGTCAGAGAGAAGCCATGTTCACCACTAGCAAAATGAGTTTGAAGCCAGCTTAAGTTATGAAAGGTAGTTTCAACTGAAAAACGTGTTCAAAATCATTATCCATTAAGAAAATGTAGATAAAACTGCCTTGAGGTTTAATCTCACTCTTTTCAGAGTGGATATTATCATGAAAACAAATAACAGTGAATATCAGCACAGATATGGGGTTGAACATTCGTTTATTATACTGATGGAGGGAATGTAAATGTACAAACATTAAGTAAATCAATATGGAGTTTCTTAAATCATTAATCTATAACATAGACATAACCCACTTTTATTGATATCTGGTATGTACTCAAAGCATTCTCAGTCAATATTGCATGGAGATAATTGAACTATTTTTTAAATGTGTTTTAATGTAGCTGGACAACTCTTAATAGTCAAGAGAACCAACAGTTGTCTATCCTCAGATGGATAAGTGTAGCTAATGTGACATAAATAGACAGGATAATTTTATGTGGCTATGAAGAAAAATGAAGTAATTACATTTGTCTAAAAACTGATGTATCTGGAAATCATTGTTAAATGAAATAAGCCAGATTTCGAAAGATGATATCCCATCTTTCATCTCAAATGCCAACCTTAGACTTAAAAAAGTGTATGTTTGTTTGTATGCATATGCGTGTCTGTTTGTGTGTGTGTGCATGTGTGTGTGTAGGTTATGAAGCTAGAAATAGTATTTTGATAGTGAATAGAACTTTAAGGAAATTGGGAAATAGTCTATGAAATAGGAAAGCAGAAGGAATGGTAACTTGGGAGAAATTGAATCAGCTGGAAATAAATGATGGATGGAGAGCAGTATGGAGAAGAATAAGAAAAAAATGCAATGCCACACATGCATGAAAGTGCCATGAGGACATTTGTGACATTGCATATTAATCTAACTAAATAATCAAAATAAGCAGTCAACAAGAAAAAAATAATACACCACAAAGAATAACATAAATAAATGATTAAATAAACTTAACCTGAAAACTATATACCACATAAAACTTAAATTTTCTAGAACAAGCAAATAGAGATATAAGAATGTAAGTTGGTTTTGGGGACAGAGTGGAAGAAATATGAATAAGTAGTGTGAAACAGACTTTTAGTGTATTGTAGGTATTTTACATGATACAATATTGAATATATATTGCTTTACATTTGTTAAAACTCATAATGTATATTACTGAGGGAATACTAGTATAAACTAAGGACTAGAAATATCATTATAGGCTCACTGATTATGAGGAATATTACACTTGGCAGTAAATTTCTGTGAGAGCCTTTGTAAGAAAGCTGTAAACCACCTTTGAACTTTGGATTGGCCAAGTGTAGTGTTCTTCCTACAAGTTAGCGGACTTGTAGAGATAATTGCATTAAGTATGAAAAAATGAATGTACTTGAAAGCAAGGAAATAAGAGGAAAGCCCTGATCTGCTCATATTATCTCTATGGAAAAAGGAAAGGCCTAGGAGAAATATTTATGTCTCCTTCACATGTCTTCACATGATATAATACAAGGTGTATTCCATCAATGTACTACTATTTGCTAAATATATCTATAAACAAGTCATATATAGGTTCCATTAGTAATGAAAGTGGGAGGTGCTTTGTTTGTACTTCACTTGACTTCAGCCACTTTGAACATCCTGATACCATCTTTGGCATTTCTTTTGATCCACAGAGAGTTAACCTCACTGGTTGGGGTGGACCAACAGATGCCCACACTTTTTGAGGCTGTGTATGTAGGCTAAGGGACAGATATTATATGCCAACTTATTTTTACAAAGCATATAATCTTGCTTTGACCTTAATATCTCTCCCTTATAAAATTATTTTTATGTTTTTAGTTATTCATTTATAATTTCATACAATGTATTTTGTTTATATTTTCCCCCTTCACAACTTCTCACAGATCCTTCCTTTCCTCCCTTCCCACTTAACTTTACTGTTCTTACCCTCAAAAATAAATAGATAAATAAATAGATAGATAGATAGATAGATAGATAGATAGATAGATAGATGGATGGATAGATAAGAAAGAATGACATAGAGTCCAACTTGTGTCAACTCATTTGCAAGACATCTGCCCTTGACTGTGATTGTTATATACAGTTTCATTCCATTGGATAAAGCTGGTTTTTCCCTTTCATAATAGCCCTCAATAGCCTCTTGACCAGGTGTGGAACTTGTACCCATTTTGCTTCCCCCATGCTGTTATTTTGCCTAGCTTGTGTTTGAGCAGGTCTTGTGAATGCTATCACAATTTCTATGAGTTTCCATGTGTGAATGCCTTGCTGTATCTGGAAAGCACTGTTTCATTGAGGTCATCCACTATCTCTGGCCAATACAATCTTTTTTATTATTCTTCTGGCTACATCCCTAAGCCATAAAGAGAAGGGTATAATAGATCACATTTACGACTGCACACTTCAAAATCTCACTCTCTGCACAGTGTCCACTTATGGGTCTCTTTGTTAATTAGCATATACTGGAATAAGAAGCTTCTCTGATGTGTGTATGTTGAGTGATTCAGTGATCTGTATGTATAGCAGTATGTGATTAGGAGTCTTTTGTGCTATGTTCATTTAACAGAGTAATAGTAATTGTTTGTGCTGGGACCAATGATCTAAAGAGTCTTGGGTTCTTGCCCTTACTGACAATGTTTGGTATGGGTTGCATATCCTGAAGATGAATTTGAATCCAATTACAAAGTGATTGGTTACCCCAAAACATTTCTGAAAACATTGAATCCATGGAAACTTCTGAAGGCAGATCATTATTATAGCTCATGAAGTTTGTCGTGGGGTAAGATAATACTTTTCTCCTCTCAGAGTGAATATTGCATCTTCCAAAATTATGAACAATATAAAATAGAGGTGAAGTATCTAGCTGAGCTCTAGATAGAGTTCTCTAAATAGACAACCTTAGATAGAGTTCATCATGTTCTTTTACATTAGTTTGTAGTATCATTAAAAATATACTATAATTGTCAAGTTGTGGAAGGTAACTTATAACATTTTCAATAGCCTGAACTGTTTGAGATGCCAAATGGACTTAGTTCACAACTCAAAAACATGTAACCATTCCTGGTGCTGGTGATATTAATTGGTAACATTTGATGCTTCGTTGTGGTACCATGGCCTCCATTATGTGACAACCCTACTTAAATCTATTTTGCATATGTATATCCTTTAAGAAGCTTCTTCAGTAGTAAGTGTCCATATGTATTTTCAAAAGGGATTTAGTGTTACTTGCTTCTACCTCCCCCATATTTTCTTCTATAACCTATTACCCCATTTAGTTCTCACGTTGAACAAAATATAATAAATTTGTACTTTACAAATAGAAAAGACTTCAGAAACCACTTCAGAAAATACTTTAGATTTTTTTAAAATTTATTTATTTATTACTTCATGTTGCATCTCCATCACAGTGTCCTCTTTCTGCCCCTCCCAAGACCACCCTCCCACCCTCTACCCCCTTTCCCTTCCATCACACTGCTCTGGAATAGAATTTTCCTACATAACAGTCCCCACCCCAGTTCAGCAGTTATATGAGGACCAAGAGCCTCTTCATACACTCATACACTGCTACAAGGCACACCACTAGGGCAAAGTGTCTCATTGACAGAAAAAAGTCTATATTTCAGATATTTTATACCATGTTTTTGAGGACTAAATCCTGGGAACATCATTGTATGCTGTATGGGACAGGTAATCGATTTCAATAACTTAAAGATTTTTATATTCAATTTTGGAAAATAAGGCAAACATTCACATGTAGAAAATACATTTGTAGTTCAAATTAAACATGAATTTAAAGTAATTGTGATTGATCTTCTGAATTAGCAAAAAAAAAAAATGTTTTATACTATTTCCAAACTAGGAATTTGTATTTTTTCTAAGAATTTTATGAAAATTTGGCCTCTACTCTGAAGCTGGAAAAGGTATTAATAAAAAACATTTAGTTTGATTTTCTTTTTTTTTTTTTTTTTTTTTACTATTTTACTGTGAGGCTGTGGAAAAATACCACCGCCCCTTCCCAGCTCCCCTGGTGCATAAGAATCTGACCTCTTGATCCTGAGGACATTCCATTGAACTCTATATTTCAGGAACTAGATAACCACAAAGTTGCAGCTGTTACCAAAGACAATGGACCCACCCTAACAGGGCCAAAGGTTAAGTTTACATAACCAACTGTATTGTTCTCCCTGTGTCCCCACCTGTTTTCTGTTTTTGTGCTTAAAAGATTCCTGTAACTGTTGTTCGGGGTTCACTCCTTCCCAAAGGCAGTCGAACCACAGCACGCCGGCTTAACAAAATCCTCTTGTGTTTTGCAATGAACCTCCCTCTTGTGTTTTGCAATGAACCTCGGGCTCTGGTGGTCTCAGGGCATCAGGACCTCAGGTTCAACAGGGTCCAACATTACAAATAATGATTTCTTATGTTTAGCCAAGTGACACTAATGTATGTAAAATTCATGGAGAAATTTCACCTATACAATAAACACATATGTATGGCATGAAAATATTAGCAACACTTTGATCAATCAAAATTAATTTAAACTAATTTTAATTTATTTCATGGATTAAATTATCATTATAATTCAGCAAGGTAAAAATACTTCAAATGCCACAACTCATTTTTTTATAAATGTGACCTTAAATCGGCTGAAGATTGATGCTGTAATGTATGGAGAGAAAATGGGAACTGTTCAGGCAGCCACTGGTATGTCATTTCTTAGTTTTGGAAGCTGCAGGCCCTGCACTTCCTATATAATCAGATATATTTACCCCTCTCAGGTCTCTGAAGTGGTTGAAGAATAGATAGCTAGAGTCTCATAGTTAAATTTTGAGTTGTTTAGGAATAAAGAGGGTGTTCTGGATCTAAGAAGATGTTTTTAAAATTGTGATGCAAGTTAGTATGAAAGCTGAGTTAAATATAGAACTTTAAACTCATGGAGATGGTTAGATAGTAGAATGTTAAAGTCAGGTGCCAAATACATATGGACTGGACATTGGGAATGTATGCTAAGCCATATAACTCTCATAATTGTGGCCTATTTATTTCTGTTGTTTTGTATGGTATTTATTGTTATAAGAGAAAGAACCATTTGTTGGACTGAAAGGGGGAGCTGTTGGGGGGAAAAGATATACCTTAAACTTATAAAAAAGGGGGAAGAGAATGTGGGGTTGAGGGGGGAAAGGGTGGGAGGGTGGGACTGGAGGGGGGAGTAGGGAGGGGATTGTGATTGAGATGTAACTTGAAGAAATAAAAAATAAATTAAAATTTTTTTACAAAATAACATATTTTTAAAAATAGTTATTATTTAGTCTTTTGGATTCTTCATGCCCTAGAGTCATTGAAATTTTTATTTGAGTTATTCAAAAGAACACACAGAACCTCTTCTTACCCCTGATCTCCAGTATCCTTCTCTGGGATATAGCTCTTGATTAAGTTGTGTGATTTTCATTCTCCTTCCTGTCTTACCTTACAATTCCACCTACCTCACCAAAAGCTTAGTAGTAGTCCAGTTGCAGATGATTCCACACATAACCTATACTCCCTGGGAACTCTGCTGAATCTTAGAGTGGACTCAGTTTTCATATTTCCTGCTGAACTTTGGTGTGAGTGTTCTCATCCTCTCTTCTAACCCCTCTTCATTGCTTTGTAAAACTTCCTAATTCCTAGAAACACTTTCAACCTAGAAAGCATTCACACTTACGTAACAACACAAAAAGGTAATTCACACTGTGCTATCTGTCCTCCATCATGATTTTCCATTCTCACCATTAGCCCTCTAACAACCTACCTCCGTCTGCCTGTCTTCTGACCTCAACTTCATTCACTGGAGACTACCTTCTGGAACAGACCCAGGATTTCCTTAGCGATTGTATGCCTCTCTACAGATTGTCCCTTACCTTACAGCAGCCTATCTGCAAGATCCCTTCTTCCTATTCTACCTTCAAATACCTGGAGACCACACCTATTTATATGAAAAGTATCTCCTTAGCTATTTCCTGAAGTCCTTCTCTTACTTTTCTCCTGGGACTGTTCTATTTCTCTTTTCCACCCACCAATATAGGGAAGCACTCTCTGCCATATAACCCACAGCAACTATACATTCTTAAAATCCAAAGAAGGGACAAGAATCTGAAGAATAGAAAAACAGAATGCCTACCCCACAAAGCCACCACCTCAAATCATCCCAGTCAAGCTAATTCCAGTCATCTAGATACCAGTATAGAACCCAAACATTAATAGCCAGAACAATAGGCCTCTACCAGACCCTAGTAACACTGCTACAGTAGGCACTGAGAAATGCAATATAACTGAAGATAAAAAAGAAAATACATCAAAATAGCAGTTATTAATATGTTCAAGGACTTTAAAGAGAATGTGAATAAGTCCCATATTTTGGAATAAAACCAGATGAACCAGAGTCATAATCAAACTTCAGGTGATCATCACAGAAAGAATATGCAGAACAACTGAACAAATGAGGAAGGAGCTGGAAAAACTCTCAGCAATGTTGCAAACTGAAACCCACAAAACTATCACACTCATAACATTTAAGTTGTGAAGGATAAAGCTGCAGTGTATAAGTATCACTTGATGTGAAGAATGTGTCATCCTCAATGCTATATTACACACATTAAATAATATATCATTATATAGTGTCACATTTATGAAATATAGACCACAAGGGTCTGTTCAAGGAATGAAGCTGGAGAAGTTTTTGCATTATTCTTTTCAATAATGTGATCTGGGATTTTTGGTTTTATTTTTTTTCTTTTCACTTCAATATCGTACACTGTCAAGAAATATGCTCATTTACAAAAGGGAAATGGTTTCACTAGGGAATGCAATGTTATTCTTATCAAAAGAAAAACCATAAACATCCCAAGCTTTTCATGATCTTGTTGTCAAGGGGTATCTGGCAAAGAGAGTTACCTCACTATCAGTAATAATGGATGCTGATCTTCAGAAGAAAACTGACACATATTTAACAACTGAGAATTGGGATGAATATGTTTTGCCTAAAATCATTCATTTGGAGTCAAAATTTGGGTGTTGATTCCTTTATTAATTCATACATTGCAAAGATGCAAATACCCAGTGCTCTATGAAAATCTATGTCATATCTCTATAAAAAAAGAAATGAGACCAGCAGAATTGGTGGCTACAACTGGAGAAAACTTAAAATTTCCACCACAAGGAAGCAGGTGTTGGTACTAATTTTTGATAATGATTTTTAAAATTCATCTTATGTTTTCCTTGAGAGGAAATATGTCACTAAATCTTGAGATGTTCCCAAAAGCCATCCAAAGCAAAAGCTGGGCAGCACCAAAAGTTGTTATGTAACATATACCTGAATTTCTTCTTAGGAACAAAAGTTAGGTACACATGCAGTAAATCACTATAGAACTACAACTCTCAGCATTCAATTCCACATCAACAGAGCTACACATGGATGGCATCAGTGTACACAACAAACTGAGTGGGGGAAGTCCAAGTTCTCTCAACCCTATACACACAATAATCTATAGGTAACTGAGGAAAGCTGAGAGTGGGAGAAGTGACCTTCCCAAGAGAGGACCGCATCAACTGGCTGTCCAGTGACAATTAGTCAGCTCTGAAAACATATATGATAGCAGTATTATAGAGACTGAACAGATTATATTTAGGAATAAATATATACATACATACACATACATGCAGGCAATAACAATTAGTGAAAAATGAAACCATGAATTTGAAGAAGACTGAACAGGGGTATACAAAGGGAATAGAGTGAAAAAAAGGAAAGGTGTTGCCCCTATAGGCATTGCAGATATGATGGCTATATTGCATGTGCATCAGTAGGTGGCAGAGAGGAGAGAGGTTATATCTACATTCAGTGTTGTGACCTATGAACATCTGAATGAATAGTAGCCTACATCCCTGGAAAAAAAAAAAAACTCTGGATACCAACACCACTTTGGCCCCATGGGGTAGCCTGATATGACTACCAGACCAGTATCAGGCAAGCACCAGATGGGCTGCCAGGACAGGAAACAGACCAGAAACTAGAAGAACTCTGCCTGCCTCTGAATACAGGAGTGGTGGGGGAGCCAGGCCTGAGGGAGTGAGTGTGGGAGAGCCATCCCTGCTTTCAGTATGCTATGTGGTGGTATTGGATAGGGAGAGATGCTCTTCCCTCCTTTTTGCCCTCACCACCACTGCCCAACAGGAGATCTTGCCCAGATGGGATCACAGAGCAGGAGAACTGTCCCTGCCCCTCACATGCTGCAACACTTGGGCAACCAGGTCCTGCACCTTGCCTGGATAATACACTATAGCTGGTCCTGGATATGGGGGTTGTGGGTGAGCCAACTGTGAGGTAGTGAGTGTGGGAGAGCCAGCTCTGCCTTCAGTTTGCTATGTGGAGGTGTTGGCTAGGGAGAGATACCTTCCCCTCCCTTTTGCCCTCACCACATGGGCCAACAGAAGATCTGACCCAGATGAGGTCACAAGAGCAGGAGAGCTGTCCCTGCCTTTCACATGCTTCAGCACTCAGGAGCTTTCCCTGCCTTTCACATGCTTCAGCACTCAGGAGAGCAGGCCCTGCACCTTAACTGAGTAGCAAACTACAGCTAGTGCTGGATATGGGGGTTGTGGGTTAACCAGCCTGTTGGGGTAGCATTAAGCATTCTAAATGTTAATTGGCCCTTTTGCTGTCTGTTACTTATATTGATTCTGATTGGTTAAATAAAATGCTCAGGCCTGAGATTGGGCAAAGACAGAGAAAGGTGGGACTTCTTGAGATTAGAACAGGAAGCCTGCACTTTAGACAGAGGATTAAAGCATTCCAGCCAGCAGCAGGAAGAAGAAGGCATTCCTGCCTGGAGCAGCAGGAAGAAGGAGGCACACACCATGGGTTAGAAAAAAGAACCTCATTCCACATGGCCAGGAACATCGGCATATGGTGGAGAATGGCAGTCCAAAGGAACGTATATATGGGGTCATATTTGGGTAGTAGAATTAAGAGCTAGCTTAGATGGGCCAAGATTGCACAATTCAGGCCAAGGCTTGTGAAAATCCATGTGGTCTCTGTGTGTTCATTTATAATGGCTGCTTAAAAATTAACAACTGTCAAACCAATTAACAATAATCTAAATACTGCTTTAATAATTTAATTAATTCTTTCTATAAATGGCACCCAACATAATTTAATTAAGTTTTTTTACATATGGCACCTAATGTGGGGCACCACCTGAAAACTGCAAATTAATTAATTAATGTAGTTATTAGTAAGTATAAACTGTAAGATTAGGCCAGCAGAATAGCCGGCCACTTGGCAGAGGAGCAGGTGGTCTGGCCTGAGTACCTTAACTGGTTGCTTAACTTATCCTGGAGAAAGAGCCCAGGGACCAAGTGTGGCCTACACCACCTGTAACCTAAACTTTGTTAATTATTATAAGTTGTTCTACTAGGCTGGTAGAATTGCCGTCAGCTTGGCGGGAGATTCGCCTGGGCTCAAGAGGAGTCTGGGAGTTCAACAGCCAGGGACTGCTTAGACTGAGGGCCTATAAGCCACTGCAGTCTTTTCCCCAATAATTAAACACACCAAGACCTTTTAATGTTTTAATGCTTAGCCCTTAGCTGGACAGACTCTCAATTAGCTACACTAAGTTAACCTAGATCACCTAATCCAAAACCGCCATGTGCCTGCGATTACCTTCTAGTATTCTCCAGATGTCTGTCTGCCTCCTTCTGTATCTCCCGGCGGAAAGAGAGTCTCTGTGTGTGCCCAGAGTTCCTGTTCTGATCTCAGGAAGTCCCACCTTCCTATACTCTTTCTGCCCATCTAATTGGCCATAAGCGACTTTTATTAACCAATCAAGAGAATGCCTCAGAAAGGGCGGTAACCAGATCTCAGCATTGAAATCAATGTATCAGAAACAATATTAGACCTTCCCTCAACATCAGCCCTGCCTTTTGTCTGCTATGTGGTGGTGTTGGATTGGGAGAGATGCTCCCCTTCCCTTTTGCCCTCAACACCATTGTCCAACAGAGGCTCTGGCCCAGAAGGGGTCACAAGAGCAGGAGAGCTATCCCTGTCTTTACATGCTGCAGCACTTGGAAGAGCAGGCCCTGTACCTTTCCCTAGTAGAAGTGGTCATACAATTGGGGTTGCAGGTCCAGAACCAAGGCTTTGACTTGGCCCACCCCAACATCTACCCCATGAATGAACTGCTGGAAGGCAAGAAGAGGTCAGTTCAATAACTCAGGACTGCAGGATCTCCATGAAACAGGACAGTTATGACATATCTGAAAGGAGTTCCAGTGAGGTTCCAGGACTCATGGAGTAACGGAAATTATGGGCCTTGTACCAGACCAAGAAGTCATTATAATGGACATTTGAAAGCAGAATATGTGGACAAAGGTGAATATTGTGGGACATACTAAGATACACTGCAGCTTCCACAATGAGCTCTTATTTTTATGCAAGGACATAGTACAAGTGTGAAGGGTGGGTCGGGAGGGAGGTGGGAGATGAGAGGGAATAGGGTGGATGATGTGAAATTCACAAAATATTTTTTCAATAAAAAAGAAAAAATGGAAAGGATAAATATTGTAATATAATATCAAAATAAAAATAATATCTATAATTTTTTAAAATTTATTTTTCTCTCCTATACTGTATCCCAACCACAGCTTCTCGACCATCCTCCCTTCCCAGTCCTGTCATCTTACCTTCCCCTCCCAACCATTCACTTCTCATTCTCTACCTTCAGAACAGGGAAGACTTTCAAGGGATATCAACCAAACATGACCTATTGAACTGCAATGAAACTAGGCACTTTCTGTCATATTAAGGCTGGTCTAGGCAACCCAGTAGAAGTAAAAGGGTCCCAAAAGCAGGTGTAAGAGTCAGATAGTCACCCCTCCCACTGTAGAATTCCACAAGAAGACCAAGCTGCAATATCTTAACATATATGAGGGTCTAGGTTAGACACATACAGGCTCTTTATGAGTGCAGGTGAATTAATTTTATGGGTTTTCTTGTGATATCCTTGACCCCTCTAGGTCCTTCTTACCCCTCTTCCATAGGATTCTATGAACTATACCTAATTTTCCGTTGTAGGTATCTGCATCTTTTTCTATCAGTTGCTGCATGAAGACTCTGATGATGGTTTGGCTAGGTTCCTGTCTACGAGTATAATAGAGTATCATTAGAAATCATTTCAGTTACTTTCTTTGTGTGTGTGTGTTGTGTTTGATTTTATCCTAGGTCTCAGGTGTATCCTACCTCTCATTCCTGGCCATCCAGAAAGTGTCAGGAGTAGGTGGGTTCCCTCTCAAGAAATGGGTTTTAAGCTGGACCAGTCATTGGTTGCTGAATCGCACCATCTCTGCTCCACCATTTTCCCAGCAAATCTTGCAGGCAGGAAAAATTGTAGGTCAAAGGTTTTCTGGCTGGGATGCTATTCCAACCTCTTCACTGGAAGTCTTGCCTGATTACAGGAGATGTCCTACTCATGTTTCATATCCCCATTGCTAGGAGTCTTAGCTAGGGTCACCCTTGTAGATTTCTGGGAGTTTCCATTGTACTATGTTTCTAGCCCATCCTTGAGATGAACCACAGTTCCTGTTGTCTATCAGTACTCTCTCCCTCCATTCTCCTCCCAGCTGATTCCTCCTGTTCCTATTCCCCCTCTCCTGGCTACTCGTGATATCTATTCTATTTTCCTTTCCCAGGGAGATTCATGTATCCCTCCACCCTGCCTGAGCCCTCCTTGTTACTTAGCCTCCCTTGGTTAGTGAATTGAAACATGATTATCCTTTACAGCTAATGTCCACTTATAAGTGAGTACATAACATGTATCTTTTTCTGACTCTAAGTTACCTCACTCAAGATGATTTTTCTAGTTCCACCCATTTATCTGAAAATTTTATGTTTTTTTTACCAGTTTATTAATACTCTATTCTGTACACATACCACATATTCTTTATACATTCTTTGGTTGAGGGGCATCTAGTTTGTTTCCACTTTTTGGCTATTATGAATAAAGCTATTGTGAACATAGTTGAGCAAATGTCCTTTTGGTAGGAGCTTCCTTTAGTTATATGCCCAGGAGTGGTATAGCTAGGTTTTGAGGTGGATTGATTCCCAATTTTCTGAGAAAATGCCATATGGATTCCCAAAGGCTATTCCGGACTTTTTTTTCTATCAGGTTCAGTGTATCTGATTTTATGTTGAGGTATTTGAACCACTTGGACTTTGATTTTGGCATGAAGGTAGATAAAGATCTATTTACTTCTTCTATATGCTGACATTCAGTTAGACTTAACACAATTTCTTGAGGAAGATTTTTTTTTCTGTTGTATAATCCGGCCTTCATTGTCAAAAATTAAGTGTGTGGGCTTTCTTCTGGTTCTTAGATTCAATTAATTGATCAACTTGTCAGTTTTATGCCAGTACCATGTGGGTTTTATTACTATAGCTCTGTGGTAGAGCTGAAAATAATTGGTTTTGGTTCCTCTGGATGTTCCTTTAATATACAGCATCATTTCATCTATCCTGAGGTTTTTTTTTTCTTATAAAGTGAATATTGTTCTTTTAGGATCTGTAAAGAATTTTTTTTGTAATTTGACCATAATTGTGCTTGAATCTGTAGATTGTTTTTTTTTTTCCTTTACATTTTTACTATGTTAATCCTACTGTTCCACATGTACAGGAAATCTTTCCATCTTCTGATGTTTTCCTCAGTTTCTTTCTTCAAAGACCTGCCATTTCTGTCATACAGTTTTTCATTTGCTTGATTAGAGTTATCTCAAGTTACTTTATATTATTTGTAACTATTGTGAAGGATGTCGCTTCCTGATCTTTCTTAGCCCATTTATAATTTGTATGTAGAAGGGTTACATATTTCTTGGAGTTACTCTTGTTCCAGGCACTTTGCTGTAAGTGTTTATCAACTATAGGACTTTTCCTGGTGAAATTTTTGGGGTTGTTTATACATACTATCATATCATCTGCAAATAGCAGTATATTGACATCTTCCTTTCCAATATATATCTCCTTGGTGTCCTTTAGTTGTCTAGTTGTTCTAGCTAGAACTTTAGGTACTATATTGAGTAGATATAGAGATAGTGGAGAGATTTGTCTTGTCCTTGATTTTACTGGGATTACTTTAAATTTTCTATATTTAATTTGATGTTAGGCATTGACTTTATGTAAATTGCCTTTAATATGTTTATGTATGTTGCTTGTATCCCTAATCTCTCAAAGATAGATGTTTTAAGTATATTGTAATATGAAAGTAAAAATATTTTTTCAAAATGTTTCCTGATCACTTTCTAGAAATGGGGACATTTCCATAGTACTCCCCTTTCTGTAAAACTGTTTCTGAAGATTTACCAATGCATTTCTTTATCTGAAGCCTAGATTTCTCCTCTTTCTTTTCTGCAAGATTCAAGTGTATTATTATTATTTGAAGGAACTCAACCTGTCATAGCATAAGGAAACACAAAACTTTAACTCAGAATTCATGCCCTGAATTAACAACTAAGAGCAGATATTTATGATTTACACAATATATTTTGGAGGAGAGAAGATGGAGAATTCTTTGATATCTTCTTTGGCATGGTTGAAAATGTATAAAAGTGTTCATGTGAGTATATGTAGATGTATACTAAGGAATACATGCCTCTTTGTGCACAGGAATAAAGACCAGAGGTAAATATTGGGGTTTCTCCTTCAATTGCTCACCTCTTCAGCTTTTGACAAATGGCCTGAAACTGAACCAACAGCTCACTGATTGAATTGATTGGGATCAAATATTCTCCAGGGATTTATCTTCCCCACCCCTCTAACAAAACATTATTGAAGTTACAGACATCTTTTGTGGAATTGGATTTTATATGTGTCCTCAGTTTCTCAACCCAAGTCCTCATGCAATAGGTGGTAGACACTTTACATATTGAATAGCTCCTCAGCTGTGAAATCTCTGTCTAAATGGATACTTGGTACACATAAGAATAGACTTCTAGGAAATAATCATACAAGTTTGATTATATAAAATTATTATTTCCCTGAGAGTGAAATTCAGCCATGGTCAAATATGGATTTGTTTCCTCAGTCATGTCTTGGTACCAACAGCTTATGGTCTAGCATATTCTCATTGTGATTTTGAATATCTTGCTTATTTTAAAAATGTTATGCTTATATCAACTTATAGTGATTAGTCTTTGTTATAAGGTCCCTCTGTCAGGATATTTTTATTCATTATTAGTTTAAGTGATAGAGGTAATTTAATTGCTAGGATATGATTGATCAACTAAACACATAGAATATGAATAAGGTAAGACTAAATAAAAGAAGTAGAATACCACATATGAAAACATTAAATCACTTCAAGTTACCTGGAACGTTTACGGACTTAGAAAAAGATATTTAGCAAGAACTCTTGGAACAAGTGGAACTGAAGTACATTTGTAAGTGGGAGCAAATATTTAAGTACCAAATCTTTGGGGTCCTCAAGTAAAGTGACAATGGCAATGCATCTACAGAATTTAGTAGCTACATTTACTTTAATTTTTAGCTACATAAACTGTTTGATATTCGAATCACTTTTAATAATAGTACAGGACAATATCTGTGAAGGACCACTGTGTCTTCAAGTTAATCTTTATATTTCTCACCAAACCACCCACTCAAAATTCACACTTATAATCTTCAAAATGAAGATTGCTTAAAAATGGAAATGGAGGAGGAATAACTTCTTTAATATTCATAAATTATGTTAACTACTCCTCAATCTTGAAATAAAATAATTAGACTCCAAGCATAAGTGGGCCACTTAAAATTCAATTACAAGATGATAGGTCCTTGTCCTGCAAGTCTTTGTAAAGGCTTAGATCTTAGGAGTATGATGTGCTGTCTATACTTACTTATAGACAATGAGTTCAGTGAATTTACAGCATCAGGACATCATAGACACTACCTCCATCCCTCCAAGAACTTACTTTAAAATAGTATATGTAATGTCAAAATTATAAGAATTGAGGTCTTGTTAATATATAATATGCTGGCTACATTTAAAATGTACTCATGAAATTTGAGTTGTGCATTCAGATAACTGTTTCTCGAAGGATATCTATTTTTAAATTATTTTTTAGACTACAATATATTTCACTACAAAATGTCAAAGAAAAAATACTGAATTAGAATATGAAATAGTTGTAAAACTAAACTTTGATGTGTTACTCAATGTTAGAGTACATGCCTAGGTTAGAGTTGTCAAACCCTCAGTGCAAAAAATGCAAAATAAAACTTGTAAGAATTACTTGAAATTTTCCACAAAAGGAACAACAGACTCTGGTACATAATGTTTGTTAAATCTCTTAAAAAATACATTAATATATTTTGTATTCATGTATTTAAAATAAAACTTACATTTTTAAAAGAAATAAATCACTTGACATATATTTTTCCTTGTTAGTCTGTGTCACTTAATTAGGACAATATATATATATATAAAATTTGTAGTTATGTATGACTATATTTATAGTTATATGATATATGATTATATATAATTGTGTAATCTGTAATTATGGATAATATATTATTTAGTTCTGAGCTGTTTCTCGTGTTATAAATGATGTCAGTTTCTTTTGAACTTTATGACTTTTCATTCCCCCTTTACAATTTTGATGACTTTTTGAGTTGAAAGTATAATTCCTTTCTAATCTTTTGCCAATGAATCAGAGGAACTAATCTTTCTAAAATAGGAATTCCACAATTTGACTTAAATTGTTTCTGATATAAGTTATAATTAGCATTTTGATTTTTCTCCTACTTTAAATTATTGGAAGATTTTGGGAGCATTTGGGGGGCAGTATCAAAAAAAATAGTGCAGTGAAAACTTCCTGGAACTTCTAATAATAGAGGATAGGAGTCTGAATGGACCATCTTTTGTAGCAAGGCATGGCTTCCAGCGGTGGCACTGAATTTCATTTGGTTGAATTGTTAGCTAAAAGACTCCTAAAGAGATCCCCAAACAATCCATACTGATGCTAAGACAGAGGTTTGCTCTCCAGAAACTCTTAGTTGCACCTCATTGTCAAGTGCAATATCCACACAGTTCATTGACACACCAAGATAGATAGATGATTTTTTTCTTCTTCAATATTGCCTGATACAAATATGCTAAACATTATATGTGTACCTTTTATATATGTTTTCTTGTTTCATATTTGCTGTTATTGTTTTTACTATATAAGTTAAAAGAATTTTAGCCTTTTTATTAAACAAAAGGAGGGAAATGATGGGTAATTTAAGCATTTTAAATGTTGATTGGTCTTATTTGCTGTCTGTTAGTTACTTTAACTCTGATTGGTTAAATAAATGCTGAGGCTTGGAGATTGGGCAAAGACAGAGGTAGGCAGGACTAAGGTGTGTGGACTTTTTGAGAGAGAGAGAGTACACCCCATCTCTATTTTAACATCACACATATGTTGCTGTCCTCCCTTCTATAAGACCTTTTTTACTCTTTTCTCTTCCAGTTGGAAAGGTTCTTCTGCTTTACTTACATAATAGTAAAATATTTAAGACAGGAAAAATGCCAGCTGCATCCTAACATAAAGTGACTGAGTTTATAGCTATTTGTCTCTGGGGCCATTGGAGAACTGATTAAATTCTATAAAATAGTAATTTCCATAGACATTAAAATGTGCAGAACCAAATAACAATTGCTTAATAAAGTTAAATGATTAATGATATGATTTGTTTAAAAGTTCATTTTAGCCAGGTGTGGTGGTGCACACCTTTAATCCCAGTACTCTGGAAGCAGAACAACCTGCTCTACAAATTGAGTACAGGACATCCAGGGCTACACAGACAAACCCTGTATCAAAACACCAAGAAAAATAAACCTTTCATTTTAATTGTCTTCTGATTTTTTGTATCAATGCTAACTAATAAAAGCTATCTCTTTAGAGGTTTGATAACTGAATTTATTTCAAATTCAACATAGCATTATTTCAAATTAAGATAGAAACTGTATAATGAAATTTCACAAAGATGTTTGTCACAAGATAAGAGATTGGAAAAATTTTAATGGAGTACAAGAAACCATAGAATTTAGATATATAGTAGGCTTTATGAACAATTGCCATCATAGCTACTGAATATTCTACAATCATATTGAACATAAGTTAAATTCCCAAAGAAAAATAAATTTAATATCAAGTAAATTGATATAATATCTTAAATATAGGTATAAGACATAAAGAACTTCAGAACATGACTTAGTCAAGGAAAACTTACACCCTGAGAAAACTTTTCTATTGGAAACAGTGATTTCAGAGTATTTTCAGGTGATAAAAGGCCAACTGTGAGAAATTTGTTAACTTACAAGGACTTTTGTTGCACAGATAAATTCAGTAAAGTAATTTTCTCAGCTTTACACTTGTGGTCTGGACAACACCTGGGTCTGTGAGCAGCTTTAGAATTCTCTGCTTACATAAATGAATCAGGAGTAATAATGTGCAGGAGGATTCAGTCATTTGAGCTGGCATATTATGCTTTCAATCATAGGTTTTTATTAATGATTTATTAAAGATGTTTTATTTGATAGCAGTAAAAAGAGGTATTTGATCCTAGAGTGCTAATATTTCCATTGTAAATGATTCCTTCAAATATATTCCTGTTAATTTTTTTATTTTATATAAGTATTTTATTTTTTTTCTTCAAGTTACATCTCAGTCACAAACCCTTCCCTATTCCCCCTTCCTGTCCCACCCTTCCCCCCTCTTTCCCCCCAACAGCCTCCCTTTTCAATCCAACAAATGGTTCTTTCTCTTATAACAGTAAATTCTATACAAAACAGCAGAATTAACTATACCACATTTATGAGAGTTAAATGACCCAGTATACCTTCCCAATGTCCAGTTCATACATATTTGGCCCCTGACTTTAACCTTCTACCTTCTATCCATCTCCATGAGTTTAAAGTTCTATAACTGACTTAGCTTTCATACTAACTTGTATTTAGATAAGCAACATTTGCTTATCTAAATATAAGAGATAGGTAGGGCATCTTCAAAAACCCCAAGAGATCTGCAGAATATGGCATTCAAAGATGTGGTCTTAAATTAAGATTTTTTTTTTTATATCGTGACATATCAGCTCCTGACAGCACCCCCTATTCTACTCCAAGTAGAAGATAAGCATCGAAGAATCTCCAGTATGAGATGGTAGAATTAGTGGCAAGCCTATCTCTTGGCATGTAAAAACTCCTTGCTTCAACTGCAGACAGACTGCTGTCCAAAAAGGACAAAACTTGGTAACAGGGAAGTCGACAGCCTAGCTCTGCCAAGACAGGGTAGGTTAGTCCTTCATAATCCCTGCTCTACAATAAATGTCTGTCAGAGAAACAGGACCAAAAGCCTGAAGACTGATGCTGGAATGTATGGAGAGAAAATGGGAACTGTCCAGGTAGTCACTGGTTTGTCATTTCTTAGTATTAGAAGCTGCAGGCCCTGTACTTCCTATATAATCAGATATATTTATCCTTCTCAGCTCTCTGGGGTGGTTGAAGAATAGACAGCTTGAGTCTCATAGCTAAATTTTGAGTTGTTTAGGAATCAAGAGGGCATTCTAGAGCTTTCAATCATAGTAAAAACTAGACTTTTTAAAGCACTAGAAAAGCTTGTCCTTGTCTTGTGCTTAAAAGACAAAATACAAGTAACTACTTTTGTTGACATGATTAAAATTTAAAAACATGAACAGCATTGAAAGCTATGTAAGATACAAGTAGCAATTATCTGTAAGAATGAGGTAAGTGTTTTGCAAATGTAAAATAGCCTGACATATATTTCATGGTTTATATATGTATGTTTGTTGTATTTGGGCTTGTGTATGTGCACATATGTGTAAGTGTTTTCTCCTGTACATATGAAAGCCAGAGGTCAACTATGAACTTAAATTTCAAGCAATATAAAAATTATCTTTGAGTCAAAATCTATCAGTGAATGTACTATTTTGTTTCTAGACACCTAGTCACACAGCTTATGAACCACTATGATACACCCACATTGCTAGGATTATAAGTGTACACAGCACAATGACTGGATTTCTAAAAGGGTTCAGGGATCTATATTCAGATCCTTGTTAAGACTCCACAAGCACTTCATGGACTAAGCTATCCCCAAGATGAAATGGGTCATTTCATCTGAGAATTTCATGACGTAGTGTTCTCAGAAATCAACATAATATGATCATTTTCTTTGGCTAATAAAATAAACAAGTTTTTGAAACAGAAACAATAGCTAATAGAATGAAAGACATGGTTTCTTTGATTATGCATGCATATATAAATGCATATATGAACTATATGCCTAGCCACATAGAAACAACACAGAATTGGAGAATTAATAGCAAAGAGTAAAGATGAATAACCTTACACCACAATAAAAGTGCATAAAGAGAATAACAGCAGGTTTGGTTTTAAGCCACCAAACAGCAGAATATTAGAGTGTATTGCAAGCAGCCTTATCCCTTATACTGAGTTTGTCTGTAAGCAGCAGTATATTTGGGCTAAAAATGTATTTTAGAATATATTATGCTTGTCCAGCTTCAATTAGTTGACAGTAAAATTTTAATGTGAATCTTTTGAGTTTTGTAACAGCTGTATACATACTTATAAATGAATGACAGAAATATATTAAGAGGTTACTCAATATTTATTTATAAGCATGAAAAACCAAAACAAACAGTACAGAGTTATCTTTATATTTCTTATATGATTTAGATATTTTTAATTATCATTCTTAGTAAAGTAATGCTCTATCTTTTTTCATTTCTTGATGTTAATTTTGAAACTTCAAATATATGTGTTTATTTGTAAAGCCTATAGAAGTCATAAAGTATGTATCCATAGAGTAAGGTTGAGAATTCAGTAGTATAAAGGGATAGAAGGAAATATTGGAACATGAATCATTAAAGTGAAGTTGGGATGGAGGAACAGGGTAGAGAAAAAATTACATGGAAGAATGAATAATCCTAAAGAACTTTCAAAAAAGTCAAATGGAAACCTAATACTTTTAGGTAAAAGTATTACCTAAATATATACATGCATAAAAATAAAAATAGTTTAAAATTAGTTATCTGACAAGGCCATTACTATACATCATAAACAAACAAATAAAAGTCCCAGTGCCAAGAATAAATTACTTCTTCCATACTTACAGTTTCCACTAGTCTCTTTGACCCACCAAACAGTATGTCTGTGCTATTGTTGTTGATTACACTCTATAACTTGACAAATGTACCTTATTTCTGAATAAGCCACATATTTGTGTCATATATGGAGAAATCAAGCTAAGATTCATCTGAAAATGTCTCCCATATTGGCTAGGTTTCACAGTGCTTAAACTTGTTGTGCACACTAACCCAGAAGAAAAATACTCATATAGTTTGCCCAGCAGTGAAGCTGTGAAGTACAGTAATTTCTAGCCAAGCTACACATGCCTAAACTATGTACAATAGTGACATGAATAATATTGGACAATGTGTGAGTAACAAACTACTTTCTGGTTGGATTTAAAGCCTAGTATACAAGAAAAACTCATATCTAGAACTATAGGGGGGAACAGGAACCTATAGCTAGAAAAGTCCAATGCCCTAGGAGAATCTACTACAATTATTCTGCTAACTGGACACAGAATTAAATAAACTTATCATATAAACCCATAGATTAGTGCCCTGGTCAGCCACAACCAGAGAACTTTTTTCTTCAGTAGATGGTAATTAACACAGAGATCCACAACAAGTCAACATGCAGAGAATAAAAAGTTGAAAAATGCACTGCATTGTTGGAACATGTATTAGACAGCTTCTCCTTCTAAGATTTAGGGATCATTTCAAAATAGGTGGCATAAAGATTTTTGGGAAGTAGACATCATTGTTGATTTTCAAGGAAACACTATTGTCAAGACAGAGCAAGGCAACTGATGTCAGTGTTTGTGTGGACATTCAGAGTGGTACTCTATCTCTCTGTTATTTCATGAAAACATATGCAAATTAAAGCATATTCATTCTCTGGAACTGCATTTCTCATATTTTATTACAAGTTAAATTCCACTGTAGATCCAATATATACCAAGCTGTTTAGAAAATATTCTACCTGAGTGAGATGCATGCTTTTTATATATTTGGCAAGAAAAGATGCTTTGAATCACCTAGTAGCATATGAGCTCACAGAGACTAAAGTAGCAGCCACAGGGCCTATACAAGTCTGCATCAAGTTGTGAATGTTGTTGTTATTTCCACAGATGATGGGACAGGATGAGAATAGTACCCAAGCTTAACAAAAACATGACTTAGGATTCAAAGTATGTGTGTATTGTTTGGTATTAAAGGTGTGTACTAAAGCTGGGTCTGTATTCCAGCCAGAGGGATTAAGGGTGTGTATGTATTCCAGCCTGATCACACACCCATGTACTTGGATGTGATCCCTTGCCAGAGTAACCATGTTGCTGGACTAAAATTCTTCTACATCTTCCCCTTTTTGTTTAAGCTAAAAATTATGCACAGTTTAACTATTACAACAAAAACAATTATTAATCTCATAATTTTAACAGTCCAAATGTTCTTATGATGATCCCTTGATGTAATGTTCCTTCTTAACTGCAATCCCAATCATCTGTCCTTCAGCAAATGTCCATTAAAGCATCAAGGTTTTCCAGTCTGCCAATCTGATGAATGATTTCTCCTTCTGCAGATATTTTTTGAACTGTCGTCATGAAGTATGTATCACCTTCCTGTGTCATCTGTGTTGCTGTCTGTCTATGTTGCTGTCTTTCTATGTCTCTTCCTTATGTCATACATTTAACATGGAAGCTTTTTTAACTCAGATTGAATCTTTAACATATAGTCTTTCATCACCTGTGGAAATATAGACAAAACCTTTTCACCAATGTAGCACATTCCCTGACTTCCATTCTGATGTTAAAAACAGCTTTAAAGTAGACAGTTTGGGCTAATTCTGCAGTTTTGTTGTTTTTTGCTTTTCTTCATTTCAATGTCTTTCAGATGATGTTATTCCCCCTTTCTGTTTATTAGGGCACAATTAGCTTTTTATGAATCCATGCATAAGGTACTCACATTCCACACCTGCCTCCATGCCATGGAGCCAGGCTTCCTACCTATTTAAATACAGAAACAACCAAACCATATTGGACAAGTTGTCAATATACAGTGTCAGTTAAAATAGATATCCATTTTTCTGAGATTGTAGCAATATTAATATGAGCCCCATCTTTACTTGAAAAGGGATCTGTATGAGGACCAAGTTGCCTATCCTCTATATTTGTTTAGGGGAGTCTAGGTCAACAATAAGGTTTCTTCTTTTTTCGGTTAGTGTTTCAGTCTCGGTAAGCCTCTATGGGCCTAAGTTAATTGGTTCTGTTGATCTTCATTTGTTGATCTTGACCTCTCCGAGGTCTCTCTTCCCTTTCTTATATAGGACACCCAGAGCTCCACCTAATGTTTGACTGTGTGTCTCAGCATCTCTTTTGCTAGTTGGAATTTCTCATGGGATAGTTATGCTATGTTCCTATTCCTTTGAGTCTGTGGACTTTCCAGTATACTACTCCTGGGCATATATCCAAAAGATTCTTCTCCATACCACAAGGACATTGGCTCAACTATGTTCATAACAGCTTTATTTGTAATAGCTAGAAACTGGAAAGGACTGAGATGCACTTCAACCAAAGAATCCATAAAAATTCTGTTGTACATTTACATAATGGAATACTACACAGCTATCAGAAACAAGGAAATCAGGCAATTTGCAACCAAATGGGATGGATCTGGAAAAGCTCATCCTGACTGAGCTTACCCAGACCCAAAAAGATACACATGGCATATATTTACTTATAGCTGAATGTTAGCCATATAGTTCAGGATAATTTTCCCAGGTTATTAAAGCTACTAAACTCATTCTATAATAGAGTCATCAGATTGCATCTACTTTTGCAAAGCATATTGACCTTCACCTAACAATTGATCTTTCACAATATTAACACCTGCAGATCTATTATGGTTTTCCATAATAACAGCCCTTTGTCACCACCATGTCAGCCATTGTAATTGAGAACCAGCTTCCAGTGCAGATGCTGGTAAATCTTTGCAGTCTAGAACTATTATCTTGTTTTGGATATCCCAGGTATTTAACATCTGTCTCACATAGGAAGAGTGTATGTCTTGTTATTATTGATTCTTTAAAATGTGTAAAGTCTCAGGTTTTAACAGGATTACAGACTGGCTGTTCATTTTGCTAATTTTCACCATTTTCTGGCATTTGTTAGTGAGTCACTGGGAAAGCCACTGGGTGTGATTGCCTTTCTTCAATTTCATTCCTTTCATTAAGAGATGGCACCATGGGTTCAATAGGCTATCTATCTTGATCCTTAATTTCATTCGGTACCATAGTTTTACAATAAGACACTTCCTATTCTCTTATTTCCTTTGCCTCTTGCTTCTCAAGCCTTTGTGATATCATAGTTAGTTTATCTTGTTATACAACTAATTTTTGTTGTACCATTATTTTTCAACCTTTTTTGAGACAATGGCTTACTGTGATTCACTGTCTCAGAGGCTCCTGCACCATTCCTTGCTCTGGGCTCAAGGTTACAACATCTCTCTAGTCTTCAGCCAAACTTGAAGAATTGATACTTCCTCTGGAGATGATCTCACACAAATTTCTCCTCTGCAGCTCTCAATCAGAAGTGTCCTGTCTCCTGTGATGTTTCTGTCAGAAGTCGTCTGATTTCTGCAATTTTGATGAGCGTTCACTTTCTCAAATCAGATTGGGTTTTTCTTCCAACAATATTAAGTGCCAGATATTGTCGCGCCCGCCTCGCCGATAAGGAAAGCGCCACACAATCAGGATTCTTCTGACAGCATTTATTGTACAGCTCTTTTAGATAGCATGGTGGAGAGGGACCCCGAGCTCCGGCAAGCGGCTGCTTATATAGCACATAGGGAGACTTGTCGAACCCTCATTGGCTCATACGGAATCACCTAATTAGCATGAGATCGCAGTGCCAAGAAACGCGCCTTGCACATGCACACACCGGCACAGCACCTCCGTGAAGAACCAGGAAGCAGGAAGCCGGCGCCATCTTGTAATGGCGATTGCGGCTCCCGACATCTCCCCCTTCTTTATTAAATAGCAAAACACAACAGTCCACTTTGTCACCGATCAAGCCCACCGTTCTACCAGTGGAGCGATCAAGGTAGTTAAATGGACTAGAGACCCTGTGTGCCTGAATTCCCATGCAATGGGAACACGAGCCCTGGGAGGCACACAGGACTGTCATCAGAACGCCTGGTGCAATGGGAACACGAGCCCTCAGGACAAATTTATGATGACAGTGTCTCATTGTTTTAGCATATTTAACCAAACTCTAGGAGAAGTTCCAAGTTCCACGGCAAGTAAGGCCTGAGTGATTAGCACCTTATCTCTATTGTGTTGTTTTTTAAATTTGCAGAGCAACCAGAGGGTGATCAACATTCCTCCCGCTAAAAGACAGCCGAATAACCTGACTCCCACCCATTCCTTAAAGTAGAAGAAAGCCGACTGAAGCCAGGAAGCCAATCCTTTTGTTAGGGACAGATCCAAACGAGTGGAGTTAATTTGAATGATAGCTACTCGTAGCCTTCTCATGGTTTCATCAAATTCCGCAGTCCAATTTTGTTGCAACTGTTGAGATAAAATCTTAGACAAGTTAGAGCAATGAGTGTGCCCTCATATGTTGAATAAAGAATGGATGATGTCTGTTTCTAATATGTCTTTGTATGTCTATAAACACCTCAGCAACAGCGCTTTTAGGATGAATAAAATTGGTTACTTCAAGTTGTTTTACAGCTCCAACAACATAAAGTGAGTCTGAGATAATGTTTATAGGCTCAGGAAATCTTTGTAATACTATAGCTACTATAGCACATTCTACTAATTGAGGTGAGGTATAAATTTGATTTGAGTAGGAACATTATTAACAACATAACAACCAATGCCTGTTTTAGAACCAGACGAAGGATGTGAATCCAGGTTTTTTTTTTTTTTTTTTTTTTTTTTTTTTTTTTTTTTTTTTT
>CAJQZJ010033173.1:3173708-3202000 GCA_907164525.1 Lophiomys imhausi | reverse complement strand
CTCTCTCTCTCTCTCTCTCTCTCTCTCTCTCTCTCTCTCTCATGTGTGTATGTGTGTGTGTGTCTGTGTGTGTGTGAGTGTGTGTGTGCTTCTGTACAGTTACATGAATCTTTTCTTTGGTCACTTTTCAGTCTACATTTCAATCTTCATTTACACCCATTAGCTGTAAATGAAGCCTGTTGCTCCCAGTCTGTTGAAAAGGTACCAGGGAACTTCACTTCATTTTTCATCAATTTTATAATATTGCTTTACATAAAAATGAGTAAAACAATCAATAAATGGGACCTCATGAAACTGACAAGCTTCTGTAAGGCAAAGGACACTGTCATTAGAACAAAACAGCAACCTACAGATTGGGAAAAGATCTTTACCAACCCCACTTCTGACAGAGGGTTAATATCCATATTTTTTTTGCCTAAATGCTTTTTATTTTTTTAAATAATTTATTTTTTTATTTCTTCAAGTTACATCTCAATCACAATCCCCTCCCTACTCCCCCCTCCAGTCCCACCCTTCCACCCTCCTCCCTCAACCCCCCATCCTCGTCCCTTTTTTTTTGTTTGTTTAAGGTATTTCTTTTTTCCCCCCAACAGCTCTCCCTTTCAGTCCAAAAAATGGTTCTTTTTCTTATAACTATAAATACAATACAAAACAACAGAAATAAATAGACCACAATTATAAGAGTTATATGGCTTAGCGTACATTTCCAATGTCCAGTCCTTATGTATTTGGCACCTGACTTTAACATTCTACTATCTAACCATCTCCATGAGTTTAAAGTTCTATATCTAACACAGCTTTCATACTAACTTGCCTCATAATTTTAAAAATATCTTCTTAGATCCAGAACACCCTCTTGATTCCTAAACAACTCAAAATTTAACTATGAGACTCTAGCTATCTATTCTTCAATATCCTTAATTTATAAAGAACTCAAGAAATTAAACACCAAGAAACCAAATAATCCAATCAAAAAATGGGAAACAGATCTAAACCGAGAATTCATAAAGGAGGAATCTTTAACGGCAGTGAGACACTTGAAGAAATGCTCAACATCCTTAATTATCAGAGAAATGCAACTCAAGACGACTCTGAGATTCCATCTCACACCTGTCAGAATGGCTAAGATCAAAATCTCATATGACAGCACATGCTGGCAAGGGTGTGGAGAAAGGGGAACCCTCCTCCATTGCTGGTGGGAGTGCAGGCTTGCGCAACCACTATGGAGGTCAGTCTGGCAATATCTCAGAAAACTTGGAATAGTCCTACCTCAAGACCCAGCCATACCACTTCTGGGTATCCACCCGAAGGATTCCTCAGCAAACCACAAGGACATAGCCTCATCTATGTTCATAGCAGCCTTATTTGTAATAGCTAGAAATTTGAAACAACTCAGATATCCCTCCACCGACGAATGGATAAAAAAAAATTGTGGTACATTTACACTACTCAGCTATCAGAAACAGGGAAATCATGCAATTCACAGCCAAATGGATGGAACTAGAAAAGCTCATCCTGAGTGAGCTAACCCAGACTCAGAAAGATGCACATTGCATCTACTGACTTATAACTGGATTTTAGCCCTATAGTACAGGATAACTATCCTACAACCAACATACTACCAGGATGAGGAACATAGACTTTGTTACCTACTAATGGGATAATGTGCCCTAGGTGTGCTACCATGTAATCCCCCAGTGCAAGAGGAAGCGCTTCGATCTCGTATGACTGTTGAACTGAGAAGGGCTGATATATAGGGACACTCCATATTGGAAGAATGGGATGTGTGGGAATGGGCGAAAGGTTGGGAGGCTGGAACCAGGAGGAGTGGAAGAAGGGGACTGTGAAGGAGATATATCTTTCAGTAATAAATAACCAAAAACATGAATAAAACTTTTAGTCTTTCAAACAGCCCAGTGACAGCTTTTCAAATTAAATATTTAGAGACATGCTGTTAGTTCAAAGTATGCACAAATCAGGACAAAGTATTGAGCCTTGAGCAAAAGATAGAAATTTTGAATCTCCTGCAGTAAATTATTATGGGAAGTCCAATGGCATAAATGTTTTCATAAATTATTTCAAGTACAGTTGAGATATACTCAACTTTAAAAAAAATGTTTATTACTTCAAATTGCATCTCCATCACAGTCCCCTCCCTCCACCTCCCCCAGTCCCACTCTCCCACCATCTCTCCATTCTCCCAGAACTCATAATTCTTTTTAAAAAATAATTAGATCACAGTTATGAAAATTATAAGGCATAAAATATATTATCAATGTCAAGTCCATACATATTTGGCAACTAATATTAATATTCTATTACCTTTCTATCTCAATGAGTCTAAAATTCTATACTTAACTTACTTTCCATCCTAACTTGCATTACCAACTTAAAAACATCCTCTTAGACCTAGAACATTCTTTTAATTCCTAAGCAACTTAAATTTTAACTGTGAGACTATAACTCTCTAGAATCACATCAGAGACCTGAGAGGGATAAACATATCTGATTATACAGGAAGAGTGGTCTTACTAAATGAGTTTTGGAGGTTAGACTTAGATTTCTCTCTTCTTCTCTTCTCTATCCTTCTTTCTCTCCTATATAGGGGTGGATGACTTGAAAAAATGGGATATAGACATATTATTGGAATGATAAGGGAAAAAGGACAGATTATTGAATATGCTTTTACATCTTTGTATATTGACACAAAATTAAGAATATATTTGGATACATTGGTATTGATCTTTGTATGTTGATACAAAATTAAGATTATATTTGGCTACATTGTTATTGATCTTTATATACTGATACAAAATTACGTTTAACACGTTTTAACGTATTGTACCTAGGTAACACTTAAAATTGCAATGTGAAGTTTGGGCATTTGATAGAAACTGTCACAAACAGTTTAGGATAATCAGGAAATGCAAACTAACATTCATTCAAACATGTAATTTTGTTATGTACTAGGGTAGTTTATCACAGATGTTTTCTAAGATAACCAGAAATTAAATTGCTAAGATACAAGAAACATTTGCTTATCCAAATTTATGGAGATAGATAGGTAGTAACCTTTTTATTTTTTCTAGACATCTCAAAAATATCAGAGAAAAAGCTTTGAAAAATAAAAAATCTTTTTTTTCTAGAAAATATTTCTAACAAAAATAAGGATCTACCATATTAAATATTTTCAATTGTCTTATTCAATACTAATTACGTTTTATTTGGTTATCCAAAATGATGTAAATCTGTTTCACGATTTCATTTGTTTATTCACTTTGTGCTCACTTAGTTATTTTATAATCATTTTGACAGTTTCTCTAACATGGAAAGAACAGATTTAGATATGTGGTATTAAAGAATTCACTGATTAGGCTCGAGAAATGGTTCAGCCGTTAAAGGCTAGGCTCACAACCAAAATATAAGAATTCACTGATTAATGAAAGGCAGAGAAGATCACATGACTTAACAGTACATGCAGGAGATGTTCTGATATCCATCAGCAGATAACAACAGGTTCTCCTTAGAGGGCCTGACCTTAGCTAAGGTGGAGAGCGGGCTGTGATTTAGAAGGAAATTCTGCAAGAAACTCTTTCACAGTTAGGGCATAATTTACTTAGTGAAGTATGACATTAATTAGAAATATAAAAATTAAAAAGTAATCCCATCTCTCTTAAATTTACTAATATCTCTTTCAATTGACATTCACATATGAATAGTTTGACCACTTTCATATTTGTCAGTTATCTGAGTTTACCATTTTAGTCTCATTTCTTTATATTACTTTCTTTTTATTTCACCTTATTCAGTAGTTTATCAGAAGTCACTGGTATTGACTGGATTCATATAAAGTATACATGTAAGGAAGCAAGAATATACTGAAATCTTTATAGGCACTGCATACTGAGAGCTTACATGCACATATCTAAGATAATATCATAGGGCACCTTAGCACTGTATCCTCTCTGATCCCCCCCAAGCTAGCCCTCACATCTCAGAGTATGTTATATCTATAATTTTGTTCCTAAATTGACCTCATCTTTTTAACTGGATTTAATATTTATGAGTGAATATTCGAACACTGTAGTTTGACTTGACATAATTTAATACTTTAAGTGAATGGCGTGATTATACCTACAATTTTGCAACTTCTTTTTCCTTAAAGCTATATTTGTGAAGATAATTATTGATTTATATGACTATAGCTATATAATATCAATATATTTCAAAGCTCTGCTGTCATGTTTCATTATTTCTTAGAAGTTGGGTTTCAATCTTTTTAACCACAAGGTGGATTAAGCAATGCACTTCACATTATTCTCATGTCTATATGTAATATAATATCTTGAAAATATGTACATATTCTGTTTTCCCCTGTAAACTAAGTAATGGTTTACTTTTACTAATAGATTATTAGCCTTTCCATTTAGGAAATTACAGGTAACTACCAACTTTTTCAGGGTATCAACCAATATAGTTGTAAATAGATTTTTTTTGAAGGCCATGTGTACATTTTCTTATACCAAGGCATTTGTGCCTTTTTTGAAAAGCATTTGCTCTGCATATTTTTCTTTTTTAAAAATACTTTACCTTTTTATTTATAAATTCAAAATGTTTGCTGCATATTTTTAAGTTAAATTTTTTTAGAATTTACAGACAGTTTAATGCTTACCGTTAAAAATATAAAATGATTGTAATGTTATCCATTCTTTAATATTTTAATTCAAGAACCAGAATAATCAACTCATTAACTTTCACAATTTTCTTCATATTTTATCCAAACACTTGAGTTCTTACTTTAATTTCATAAGCAAATTCTACTATTATTATTTATTAATTTAATGCCTGTTTTGGTTTAGTGACAGATTCTTTCAGAGTCGTTATCATCATGCCTTGCCATTCTCAGTCTTGGGATCATTTGGGTTTTCATTTTTGTTTTGTATTCATGTATATATATATATATATATATATATATATATATATATATACATTAGATACCTGTATGTGTGAACAAACATGAGCACATGGGTGTGAATGTGAGCTTGGGCCCGTGTGTATGCCTGTGTGTTTATGTGTGTATTTGTGTGTGTAGCATTTCTGTGCCAAATTGTTCACCTGGAAGTCAGAAGATTATATGAGGTGTTGGTTCCCTTTTCACCCTGCTTTAAGGGATGATCTTATAGTTGTTTTACTATTGTGTATACCATGCTGCTTGTTTGATAAGTTTTGAGGGAGCCTCTGGTTTCTTCCATTCATTAATCCTAAAGAGGAATGGAATTAAAGGTATTCATATATGACTTTTATGACATTCTGAGGATTTGAATCTCATCATTTAAGTCATCATTCTTGAGCTGCTGGCAGTTTTACCCCTACTGAGCTATCTCCCCACATTTCTTTTTTAATATTTATTTATTACTTCAGGATACATCTCCATTGCAGTGTCCTCTTTCTACCCTCCCAGCCCCACCCTCTCACCCTCTACTCCCTATCCTTTCCATCACACTCCTCTGGAGTGCAATGTCCCTACATAACAATCTCCCGCCCCATTTCAGCAGTGATTTGATGAGGAATCCTTTGGGTGGATACCCAGAAGTGATATGGCTGGGTCTTGAGGTAGGGCTATTCCAAGTTTTCTGAGATATTTCCAGACTGACCTCCATAGTGGTTGCACAAGTCTGCACTCCCACCAACAATGGAGGAGAATTCCCCTTTCTCCACACTCTCGCCAGCATGTGCTGTTATACGAGATTTTGCTCTTAGCCATTCTGACAGGTGTGAGATGGAATCTCAGAGTCATCTTGAGTTCCATTTCTGATGATTAAGGATGTTGAGCATTTCTTCAAGTGTCTCTCAGCCATTAGGAATTCCTCCTTTGTGAATTCTCTGTTTAGTTCTGTTCCCCATTTTTTGATTGGATTATTTGGTTTCTTGGCATTTAATTTCTTGAGTTCTTTGTAGATTTTGGATATTAGCCCTCTGTCAGATGTGGGGTTGGTGAAGATTTTTCCCAATCTGTAGGCTGCCGTTTGTTCAAAGGACAGTGTATTTTGTCTTACAGAAGCTTTTCAGTTTCATGAGGTCCCATTTATTGATTGTTGGTCTTAGACCCTGAGCTGTTGGTTTTCTCTTCAGGAAGTTGTCACCTGTGCCTATGAGTTCAAGAGATTTACCCACTTTCTCTTCTAATAGATTTAGTGTTTCCGGCTGTATGTTAAGGTCTTTGATACAGTTGCAATTAAGTTGTAAGTTTTGCTAGAGCAATAAGACAGCTAAAGGCGATCAGGGGTTTACAAATTGGAAACGAAGAAGTCAAATTATTCTTATTTGCAGAAGATATGATAATATACATAAGCGACCCCAAAAATTCCACCAGAGAACTCTTACAGCTGATAAGCACCTTCAGCAAGTGGTTGAGCACAAAATTAATTAAAAAAAATCAGAAGCCCTTCTTTATACAACAAATAAATGGGCTGAGAAAGAAATTAGGGAAAAAACACCCTCCAGAATATGTAACAGTAAATTTTTATTTATCACACATGTACTTATCAATACTTAACCATTACATAACAATTGTCTATAAAATCCCTAAACCCTAAACCCAAACCCTAACTCTGAAACCTAACACTTAAAACTTCTTAGTATCTATAACACAAACATTTATCATTAACCTAAGATTTCTCAAAAGGATATTTTTCTCTGAGTGTGGGTCCTTATGGATGACTGGTCTTCATACAATTTTTCAGTTTTTATGTCTCTTAAAGTCTCTGAATTCCATTTGTCCCCTTGTGGTCTTAAGACCAATTAACACGTGAAAGTTTCCCAGGGGGCTCATCAATTCAGATGCTTATGGTCTGAAAAGGCCCAAAGTCAAAGCTCCTCATCAGAGTAAATCTTGGGGAGAAGCTGTCTCCTCTCCAGACCCAAAATGGGTCAACATCAGAGGGTGAAACTTTCCGATGAGATTGTGATGCGTATTTTTTCACTGGTCGAGGAAATCATTGAGTGAATCAGGAACAGGAGAGAAAGAGACTGACCAGTGTTCATGTGAATCCTGGCTTATATATCTTCACCTGTCAGCAGAATCTTTTGTGCACGTTTAAAGTTAGTTCTGGGGGCTCAGTCTTTTTCAAAAAAGCTTTTGGAGAGGGGCGTGAATTCACAGACAGTCCTCAGATATGGACAGATGCCTCAGGGTATGTCATTCAGATGCTTTTTTCAGAGAGATGTGAAATGACAGCAGACCTCCAGAGGGCAGGCATGTCCTGCCCCTAGCCCTAATATCAAAGAGGTCCTGGTCCTTGGTGAGTTCCCAAGGACATGTCACTTCAGATGAAGTCTTTTATCTTAAAAGTCCAGCCTTATTCCAAGTTCTCTATGCTATATACGCTAACACTAAACCTACCACAACAATAGTCACAAACAATATAAAATACCTGGGGGTAACTCTAACCAAGCAAGTGAAAGACCTGTATGACAAGGACTTCAAGTCCTTGAAGAAAGAAATTAAAGAGGACATCAGAAGATGGAAAGATCTCCCATGCTCATGTATAGGTAGGATTAACACAAAAAATGGCCATCCTACCAAAAGCAATATACAGATTCAATGCAATTCCTATCAAAATACCACCACAATTCTTTATAGACCTGGAAAAAACAATTCTCAACTTCATATGGAATAATAAAAAAAAAAAACCCAGAATAGCTAAACCATTCCTGTACAAAAAACAAACAAACAAACAAAAAAGAACATCTGGAGGTATCACCACCTCTGATTTCAAGCTGTACTATAGAGCAATAGTAATAAAAACAGCATGGTACTGGTATAGAAACAGACCAGTGGATCAATGGAATCGAATTGAAGACCCAAAAATAAACCCACACACACCCATGGTCACTTAATTTTTGACAAAGAAGCGAAAACTGTACAGTGGAAAATGGACAGCATCTTCAACAAATGGTGATGGTCCAACTGGATGTCAACATGTAAAAGAATGAAATTAGACCCATACTTATCACCTTGCACATTTCTTGATATAACTATTTTTTTTCTTGACAAAGTAAATGTTGAAAAGTATGATATGGGCAGGGTGTTAAAAATTCTAAGAATTGCTATGGAGGAAATGCATTATTTCACATATTGCATTCACTTCATGAATGACAAAAATTTGAAAATATAAAATGCATTATTTATTGTTTTTAATAAATAATTATTTATGTGTGAATGAGTGCATGTCATGTATGTGTATTGTTCTTGGAATAAGAGAAGAAGTTTAAAGTTAAAAGCAGTAGTGGATCACATGACTTGAGTGCTAGGAACAGAGCTTTGATACTCTGAAAAACAGAAGCACTTTTTTAAAAATTCTAGTGTTTCTTATAACACTCACAGCCCCTTCTCCCTCACTTCTCCTATTTCCCCCATCTTCACTCTCCCCCAAATCCACTGCTCCTAAATTTTCCTTCTATTTACCCTTCTCAGGTCTCTAATGTGGTTGAAGACTAGATAGTTATAGTCTCACAGTTAAATTTTAAGTTGCTTAGGTATTAAAAGGGTGTTCTATGTCCATTAGGATTAAAACTGAGTTAGGTATGGAACTTTAAACTCATTGAGATAGATAGATAATCGAATATTAATATTAGTTGCCAAATATGTATGGACTGGACATTGAGAATGTATGTTATACCTTATAATTTTCATAATTGTGGCCTAATTATTAAAAAAAAGAATTATTAGTTCTGGGAGAAGGGGAGAGAGCATGGGAGGGCAGGGCTGGGAGGTGTGGAGGGAGGGGACTGTAATGGAGATGTAACTTTAAGTAACAAATAAACATTTTTTTTAAAATCATACTGAATTGATATCAACAGAGCATGACATAACAAGATGCAATACGACTAAGCACAAGTCCTCATATCAAAGCTAATCGAAGCAACCCAGTAGTAGGAAAACGGTCCCAAGATTCAGAGACACCCCAACTCCCATTCTTATGAGTCCCACAAAAAAATCCAAACTAAACAAACACAGTTTTCCTGCAGAGGACCTAGTGTAGACTCTAAAGGTTCTGTAACTGCTACTTCACTCTCTGTGAACTCCTATGAGCCCTCCTTAGTTCATTCTGTGGGAAATGTTCTCCCTGCGTCCTTAATTTCTGTGGCTCCTACAATCTTCATCTTCCCATCTCTATAGGGTCCTCCAAGCTCCATATAATGTTTGGCTGTGAGTGTCTGGATCTGCTTCCATCATCTGCCAGAGAAACCCTCTCTGATGATGATTTGGATAGGCACAGATCTCAGTATAGCAGAATATCATTAGGAATAATTTCATTATCATTTTTTGTCAGGTGTGTTTAGTTCTACCTTTGGTTTCTGAGCCATCCAGCTTCAGATTCTTGGCTACCTGGGCAGTATCAGGCATTGGCTTTTCTTCTGGCTCATGTTAGACAAGTCATTGGTTTGCTACCTCTACAAGGTCTAGCCACCAATGCTCCAGCACATCTCGTAGGCAGGACCATGAGTATGGTGGATGTCTGTGGGCAGGAGGCCTATCTGGAGTTCTGGTGGCCAGTGACCCCTCGGTTCCAGCAGGGAATTTCTGTCAAAGTTTAGTCTGGAATATGGCGATAAGGAGGGGAGGAGAGAATGGGGATATGTTATGCAATCTATGTGGTTATCTGGCAGGCATAGCCTGTGTTTGGGTGTGGTGACTGAGGGAAATATGAGAGTCAATTTTAAGTTATTTATAGAAAAATAAGAAAGAATATTCAGTTACATTTTACACCATTTTCTTTGATTTTTTTGTTGACAATAGTATTTTTAAAATGAGACAAAGTCATGCAGAAAGATTATGTATAGTAAATCCATGAATGATGAGTTTAAAAAATAAATTGACCCTTTCTGTTCATTCTATTACACCAATTTAATAATTTGAGGGCAAGTAGACCTAGTTTCATGTCTTTTAAAACCCACCCACCTTGGAAGAATGTTCAAATAGTTGTGCTTTTTGATATTTAAAAATTTTATAATATTGGGACTGGAAAGATGTTTCAGTAGTTAATAGAACTTTTTGCCTGAAATCCTTTTCCAACAACCACGTGGCAGATCAAAAGTGATTTCTGCATATGTATCACACAAATAACTTCAATCAGATAATACACATAAATAAAAATAACACTAAACATAAAATGTAAAATATTAAAGTAAATTAATTTTCATCAAATAATAGATTGGCAATGGAAAATTTAATGGGATGGAAATTTTTTAAAATACAAGTCCAGTTTCAACATATGAGTAAAATCCTGGTAAGATCTAGTGCCTCTATATTATATATAAAGTATATAATGACCATTATAAAACCCCATCCAAACAAAAACAAACTTTGTTCTTGTGAGAACTCAGTATAAGAATTTACACACTGCTCAACACGTTCAAAATATGGTGAATGATATTATTGAAAAAACAAAAATAGACTGTTATAAATAATGAAAACATCTTATCCTTGATATTCTCATTATAGTTTCTGTAAATTCAAAACACAAAGCTATCATTCAGGTATTTGCACTGATGTCACTTATAAATACCACCCTCATCTCTAGTGTGCATCATATAATAAAATATTATAGAAAAAAATCTGGAGAAATAAATACAAGAGAAGTTTACAGATTTTGAGAATTTGTTTCTATTATACATTTTTCTTTATATTTTTATATATTCTTTTAATATATGAAAATGGTCACTTTCCTACAAATTTGAAGGATTTTGTGTCATTTGCTGTAATTTCTATTTCCATGAACTGCCATTTTTATAATTTGTCTCCAAACAAGTAATTTAAATATCATAAATTTACCAAAGGATTTTTGAGATTCAAGACATATTTTTTCATGAATGTTGAATTTAAAACCATACTTATTCATAACTGATTTTTTTCAAATGTCTTTTAGACAACTTTTTTTTATTACAACATCATACTCAATATTGTCTTATTTGGCACAAAGGTATATTTCACCTTGAGCTCCTCATAACTCTACTAAGATATGGTGGTTTGTATAAAATAAAAATGCCCCAGTTTCTGGCTATTATAAGTAGAACAGCAATAAACATGGTGAGTAAGTGTCTTGTGGTAGGATGAATCATCCTTTGGGTATATGCCCAAGAGAGGTAGAGTTGGATCTTGAGGTAGATCGATTACCAATTTTCTGAGGAACCATCATTTTGATTTCTATACTAGCTGCACAAATTTGCACACCTAACACCAATGGGTGAGTGTTCCCTTATTTCTTATCCTAGCCAGCATAAGTTGTCACTTGTGTCATTTATTTTAACTATTCTAACATGTATGAGATGAAATCTCAAAATAGTTTTGTTTTTTTATTTTGTTGATGACTAAGAAATTTAAATGTTTCTTTTAGTGGGTCTCAGCTAATTGAATTTCCTGTATATATAATTGTCTATTTAGATATATATCCCATTTTTGTTTGGATTATTTAGTTTTATGGTATTTAATTTTTGTGATTCTTTTTACTTGTTCTTGCTTTGTTTGTTTATTTATTGCTTCAAGTTACATATCCATCACAGTGCCCTCATTCCATCCCTCCTGGTTTCACCCTCCTACCCTCTCCTCCCTGTCCCACCCTTCCAAATCTTCTGATGTGGAGTTTCCCAAAATATCATCCTCTCTCAGCTCACCAGTCATATGCAGGCTAAGAGCTTCCTCTTGCACTGGGTGCCAATATGGTGGTACTCCCAGGGCAAATTGTCCCCTTAATAGGTAACAAAGTCTATTTTCTTGATCCATTTGGTATATTAGTTATATGATAGTTATCTTGTACTATATGGCTAAAATACAATTATAAGTGAGTAGGTGCCATGTGCATCTTTCTGGGTGAGCTCACTCAGGATGAACTCTTCTAGTTCCATCCATTTCACTGTGAATTGCATGATTTCCTTTTTTCTGATGGCTGAGTAGTATTCTGTTGTGTAAATGTACCACATTTTTTTTTTATCCATTCATCAGTTGAGGGACATCTGGGTTGTTTCCAGTTTCTAGCTATTACAAATAAGGCTGCTATGAACATAGATGAGTCTATGTCCTTGTGGTTTCATGAGGAATCATTTGGGTGGATCTACAGAAGTGGTATGGCTAGGTCTTGAGGTAGGGGTATTCCAAATTTTCTAAGATATCACCAGACTGATTTCCATAGTGGTTGCACAAGTTTTCACTCCCACCAGCAATGGAGGAGAGTTCCCCTTTCTCCACATCCTCGGCAGCATGTGCTGTCATTTGAGTTTTTGATCTTAGCCATTCTGACAGGTGTGAGATGGAATCTCAGAGTCGTCCTGAGTTGTGATTCTTAAATAGTTTAAATATTAGTCCTCTATTGGATGTGGAATTGATGAAAATCTTTTCACATTCTTTAGTCTGCCACTTTGTTTGAATAATATTGTCCTTTGCCTTATAGAAGGGAAACTTCTTAAAATATATACATATATTAAGGCAATCTAAATGAAATCAACAAATAATGGCAGCTACAGAGACACTTCTGGCCATATCATGTCACCACATTCTACTTTCATAGTAAGGATTGGGTTACATCTGGTTGAGTTGTTAACCAAACAGTCCACATGGGAATCTCCAAACAAGCCACCCATTGTAAAGGCCATAGGTTACTCTCGAAAAACTCACAAGTCCCCATTACTTAAGTAAGTATGTACAAAGTTCATTGAACATGGCGATATCTATCTAATGCCTATGTAGAACCCCCATTAATAAGTTCTATAATCTTTGGTGTAGGAAGTATGCTGCAAGCTACCAAAAGAGAAATATAATATTCAGGCCTTCCAGAAAACATTTGAACTACAATGGTGTACTGTATGTAAGACATGATAAGGAAATGGTGGCATAAAGCTCATCAGAGTAACCAACAAATGTCTGATTTGACATAATACCCATTGCATGAGATGGAACCTATACAGGACACTGTTTTGGTGACTAAGAATCAGAGACTAGATAGCTGTGGTTCCTAAAAGGGGCTGGGGTCTGGGTGTCCCAGGCTAGTCTGGGGATGCCAGACTATGCCTAGCCCAGAGGAGAAAAGAGTTAGCCACGTGGGTGGCAAGCTAGGCTGGAGATATGCTCCTGGAGCTGGTCTAGTGACCAGGCAGGTGATGCAAGAGAGGTCAGGCAGATGCTCTGCAGAGGCTCAGCAGAAGCCATGGAGTAGTCTACTTAAGAAGCAAGCCTGTCTACTCCATTGGTAACAGCAACTGGGCAGAGATGAGCCTCAGCTGCCAGTGGTAGGAGACATAGCTAAGTGGAGGCCAGGAAGGAGCCTGGGGCCTGTGAGAGCCTGGCCAGTCAGCCAGAAAAATGGCAGTGGTGGATCCTTCATGAAAAGAAGAGAACTTCCCCCAAAAAAACAGACTAAGACATTCATGGAGATGGTGGGCAGAGGAAAAAAAAGGCAGTTTATACTGTGAATCAGTGTTATGAACCTTTGAGTAGTGGGAAGGATTTAGGAAGGGATGTGTTTGATTAGCTGGGTATTGTCCAATCAGGAGATAAAACAGAATGCCTAATTAATTCATTGGCAGTGAGGGTGGGAAAAACTCCACAGAGGCTGGAGGCCTAGAGTGAATGTCATTGGCTGTAAGCCAAAGCACCAACAGACCTCTTTAGCATTGGAAAGTCAGGGGAGGGCTAGGGGCATTACACATCTCCAGTGATCTTGGATCCCTAAATCAGGGGAAAGTGGAGGTTCAGCCAAACAAGGGGAGGGAGAAAGGAAGGGAGGAGAAGGAGGGGAAAGAGAGAGAGAGAGAGAGAGAGAGAGAGAGAGAGAGAGAGAGAGAGCATATGAAATTTTGACACTAGGAATACTAATGCTTCCACTAGAAAGCATTGTCTGTCAAACAAAATTCTCAGTACCAAGTATGAGAAACATTCAGTTTTAGTTGTTGTTTAGTCCAAGCAATAAAATTACTATATATTTTATTAATACCCTTAGTTTGAAGGTAAGTCCCTATAAATAAAAACAAACTTTGGACAAACGATCTGTAGAAATTGAGCTGGAACTGATCTGGATGCTTTTACACTAAGGACTAGCTCTCATAGTACATGAGGAACCTAAGCAAGAGGGCAAAAGAGGAGAGCAATTAGTAGTCCTATCCAGCTCTGATAACTAGAAAACAGTAGCAATGAAACCACAATGTGTCTCCCAAGTACAATAGTGGCACTCAGTTCTCTAACTAGATGTAAGTCCTGCTTAACTGAAGGAAATTAATGCCTGGTTGCGAAAACCTAGCCAACCACATGACTAATGGGGTCATGGAACTGGGAAAAGAAGTTACTACTGCCACTTTAACAAAGAGGTATAATTTCCAACTGAATTCTAAATATTTATACCTACAGATAAGGGAAGTTTTAATCCATTGTCAAAAAAGATTGTATTGCAGAAGACAGAAAACAATAGAAATTTAAAAAAATTACAGCTGGTTGAAATTCAGAGAAAAACTGTCAGGTATCCAGCACCAATCACTGCAACTACAATAGTATCCCTACACTGATGCTCAGTTTTTACTTTTTGTCTTGATGCATTTTTCATTCAGTAGTGAGTTGTACATTTTCCATTAGACTTAATACTTTCTGTTGTTTCCATTGTTGTTGAAATCCAAATTAAGTCTGGTAGTCAGATAGGAAGCAGGTGTCGTTTCTATTTGTTATACCCATGAGAGTTGCTTTGTGTCCAATCATGTGTGAAATTTTGGAGAATGTTCCATGAGGTGCTGAGAAGTACATGTATTCTGTGTTTGGGTGAAATGTTCTGCAGATGTTTTCTAGGTACATTTGATTTATGAAGTTATTTAACTCCAGAACTTTTCTGTGTAATAGTTGTTAGATGACCAGTTTATTGTTTAAAGTAGAGCATTAAAATCATACACTGTTACTGTGTCAGAGTATCATATGTAATTTTAGTTGTAGTCATATTTATTTAATGAACTTGGGTGCCCTAATTTTACTCCATACATATTTAGAAATGTAGAATCTTCCTGGTTGATTTGTTTCTTTAATAAATATATAATGTCCTTTCTTAAATCTTTTGCCTTTTTTCACTTTTTGTTATGTTTTATTTGAAGTATATTTTGTGAGATATTTAAATTACTTATTTCTTTCACCCATTTGTTTTTGTATTTTTTTTTTTTACATTTTTGTATTCTTTACCCTGAAGTGATGTCTGTCTTTGATGGCAGCAGAAAGATCCTGTTTTCTAACTTACTCCTCTAGTCTGTATGTTTTATTGGGGAAATTGAGACTATTAATATTGAAAGCTATCAATGAGCAGTGTTTATTGATTCCTTTATTTTATTATACTGTTTTTTTTTTCATTTACTGGCCTGAAAATATTTATGTCTTCTTGTATGTGCTTAACTATCTAAACTGAAATTTTTCCTTTACTGATGTCTGTTGAGATAATTAGGAAATATAAGCAAATTAAACTTTGTTTTATCATTGAATGTTTTTCTTTCTCCGTCTACTGTGACTGATAATATTTCTGGGTACAGTAGTCTGGGCTAGTTTCTGTTGTGTCTCACAATTTGTAAAACATCCATTTAAGTCCTCTGGCTTTCAGAATCTTCACTGAGAAGTCAGGTGTTATTTGCCATTATTTGTCTTGGTCTTTTTCCCTTGCAGTTTTAATGCTTGTTCTTTGTTTGCCACATTTACTATTCTATTGTGGGAAATGTCTTTTCTCTTTTTGTCTGTTTTGTGTGTGGCATGCATCATAAGAACCTCCTTATAAATGGATAAATGTTTTTTCCTCTGGTTTTGTAAAAAAAAATATTTTCCTTGTGTTTAACCTCATTTTCTTCTCCTTTTGCTATACCTATTTTTTTTTTTTTTTTGGTAAATTTCATCTTTTCATGGTGTCTGAGATTTCTTGGATGTTTTGTGTTGGAATTTTCTTAGATTTAGCATTTTTGTTATTTACCATATAGTTTTTCTACCTTGTTTTCAATATCTGAGGTTCTATCTTCAATGTTTTATCTCCAGGTTAGGATTACCTCTTGGTTTTTGCTTGTTTGATTTTTACATTTTAAGTTTTTAATTCCCAGTTTCATTTGTTTTGTTTTTCTTAAATTATTTTTGTGATTATTGTTAAATTCTACTTCCATGTCTTGAATTGTTTTCATTATAGCATTAGCCTGTTGGTATTTTAAGGACTCCATTAAGGGGCTTATTCATATCCTATTCATGGCCTTTGTACATATTTATATTTGCTATTTTGAAGTCCTTTTTGTGCTTCAACTATATTGCTTCTCTCAGGGCCTGCTGCAATTGGATAACCGACTGAATTACTGAAGTCATCCTATCACAGCTCTTCACATTTGTATATTTTCATTTTAGTATAGAGGCATCTGCGATTGTAATGTTTGAAGCATTTCTTGGTGTCGGTATCTCATCTTGTATTTTTCAGTGGGTGTTTCCTTTTTTCATTGCTGTTACATTCTTTGCATCCTGTATAACTGTGGTTGTATGAAGTCCTTAGTATAGATTGTTTCTACAGGTCAGCGAGTAACAAAATGAAATTAAAATGGGCTAGTGGAATGAATGAGAGTGACTGTGGGGAAAAAAGCTTCGGAGAGTAGGTACACACAAAAAGGGAGTGTCTTTGGAAAAATTAGAAATGAAGGACAGACTAAGAAAAGCAGGTTGCTATAGAACTAAATAATTTTGGAGAGGTCATAACGGAGGACAAGAATAGTGAAAATCACCAACTTAAGTAACAGAAGATTGTGTTCATTGGTTGTCCCTGGGAGAAAGTGTTTCTCTGTATCAGCAGTTGGAATATGTTAATGTAGAAGAACTTGAAGGCTGAGAGGGCTTGTGGGAAAGAATTAATATGGGTCCACACCAAGAAGCAGAGTTCTCTGGAAAGGGAGATATAAGGGAGGCTCCTACAAATTCATATTTAAGTCCTCTATGCTTTCTCAGCTACAATAGTCTTCAAGACTATTAGAAGAAATGGAGCTGAGTGGCTATGGGCTCAACCTGGAGTCAAATGTGGTCTGTATTGTGGGTCCAATACTTATTCACAAACTTTTTCAAGATATGGAATTACCTAAGCACCGATATGCCTACTCATATTTTAGAGCTGAATTGCTTCTGAGGTTGGCAGCTAATTCTGGAGATGCTGATATGTGGAAAGACTTGAGTGACCCTGAATCTAATCTTAAGTCTGGTTCCCAATCTCAGCCCATTCTCCTATGAAGTATCTGTAAATTTCTATAGATCTGTTTCTAAGTAACCAAATAAACTTCTATGAAACAAACTGGGCTTTAAGAAAGGTAACACCATTCCTGATGACTGTTCATGTCACCGCTTACAGGAATAATGCATATATTAAGACAGACAAATAGAATGGTCACCAAGGCTTTTTAAATGAGATCTGTGGCAGAATAGGTCAAGGAGAAAAAGAAAAATATATGGGAACCCTAGGCAGATGCATATCCATGAAGAGGTAAAAACTGAAACTTTGTGGTTTCTGATCCTGATCTGTGCACAGATTTCAACTCGAATGTATTTTCTCCTGAAATTATGAGTCAGTTTAAGATCCTGACACATCATTAAACCCTCAAATGGAGTAAGACTTGACTTTCTAATAGCCATCTTATATTCTACTTAGAGATGGTGATGGTGTGAAATTTTTTATATATGCCAAGGCTTAATATGCAAAGTGTTTGAAGGGCATACAAAGACATTGGAATTTCAAATTTAAATGCCAAGCTTAACTTTTCTGAGTTCTAATGACTTTCAACAAAATAAAATTTTTATAATTCCCTGAGAACATTTTTTCAACTATGTACATATTTTGTTCTGAAACTGAACTGCTATCTACTGGACCCTGCATGTGAAGACTTAGTTATGAGTACTATCCTGCAGGGCAATCAGCTGAGGTGATTTGAGAAAGCTGTAGAATCTATGAGTCCTGGGTTCAGGTAGACAGAAGAAGTTTCTTTAGAGGTCATATAGAATTGATATTTCAGCCTCTACTCTTCTTCAAGGAATCGGCAACATATGTGGGTCTCAACCATAATCTTACCACATTAATGACTCACTCAGCCTTGCTTTTCCCACAAAGATAGACTATACTTGCACAAGCTATGAGTCAAAATATATCTTTTTTTAATCTTAAGTTCATTCTGTCACACATTTTGTAATAATGTCAAGAAAATTAACCAGGACAATTTAGATATGTAATTGAATATGGACCTATGGTTGCATTGACCACTTGTTTTTCAGGTTCATTAAAATTAAGAAGACTTAACAGGTCTCTACTTGTTATTTCCTTAAACAAAATTGTTTGTTATCAGACAAGAACACATATGCTTTTCTTTTTTCTTAGTGAATCTCATTAAAGAAAAGTGGCAAATGATACAAATAGAGAAGGAGAAATTATGAGATGCAGCTCGAAGAGAAACAGGTTAATAGAAATGAGGAATAGGAACAAATGAGGGAAGGATAAAAGAACAAAAAAAGGAGAATGAGGAAAGAAGAGAGGGATAGAGAATATATATATATATATATATATATATATAGAGAGAGAGAGAGAGAGGTTGAAGAAAGAAGAAAATAAGGGAATGAGAGACTAATTTTAGTTACCTTAAGTTGAGTATATATTTAAGTTACTCTCAATCTTCTTTTTACTCACTTTGTATTGTAATATCAGACAGTTTGGAAATGTAGTGTACCAGAGATTACACGTGTTTGGAAAAGATTACAGTGCACCTGTAGGAAATAGTTATGAATCAAATGCTTTGCTCAGATTCCATATTATCTAAATGCAAAGAGTGTGAAATGAAGTAGACATTAAATTATTTGGAAAAGTTTTGGAGATAGCAAAAAAAAAAGTAATGATTCTGAAGTAACTCCATTTCATCTCATGATTTTGAGTAAAAATGTTAATTGGCATGAACATCTGAACTAGTACCAGAGTTAGGTGACTTCCTATTTCACATGCATTTAGTGACTGCAAGACAATTCTTATGTTTTCAATTTTTTCACATGCAGTTATTAATAGATTGTCTGTAAATTTCTGGTGTGTGTTTGTGTTTGTGTGTGTGTGTGTGTGTGTGTGTGTGCGTGTGTGTGTGTGTGTGCGCGCGTCTGTGTGTCAGTGCACAGATGGAAGTCAAAGGACAACTTGTGGGTTTTTTTTTCCCTTCAACCACGTGGGCTGCAGGAATACAAATGAGTTTTCAGGCTTAAAGGCAGGTGCCTATACCTGCTGAGTCTCCTCATTGGCTTCCAAAGTAGACATTCCTGAACTTAATAATAAAATACTATTTTCTTACACCTAGGTGCTTATTCCTAATTCCATATATTGCTAGTCACTTTTAATTAGTTTAGTTAAAAGAAAGTCTACATGCCTCTTTAAACATTTCAATTAATGATCTCAAAATTTGAGGGATTTTGTTCTTCTATTATCTAAAACTTAAAGTGATTGCCTTGATAAATATCTTAATAAAAGAACTCCAGTTATATCCCATGGGGAAAAATAGACCAAATATGTCTATAAAGCCTCAGAGGAAGATGTAGGCTGTTTCTATCTGAGCTCAGAACTCTTAGGCTATCTGCGTAGGTTCTTCCAAACAGTTAAACCCAAATTAGCTCTGTTCTGATCATGTGTACTAATATAAGCCTATAAAGAGAGAAGCTATTTAATACATATCTGTGTAATAGTTGTCTTCTAATATGGCACCCATGAAATGAATGTGTTCTGAGAATTAGAAATGTTTTTGGTATTGGCAGTACAAATATTCACACAAGGCAAATGTTTCTAAATATACCTACGACGTCCAGCAGGCTATACAAAATGGTGGAAGTTTGCCTAGTTAAAATATTAGGAAGTGCCAAAGAAATAAATTAAAGGCATTTTAGTGTTTAATTTTAAAATGTCCTCATAAAAGAACCATTGAAGGGAGAAAATCATTATAGAGGGCAAAACATGAGTGGTCATCTGCTGTCAAGATATTTTACTCCCATTGAAAATGTTAAAGACGATAGAGTAGCCACCACATGCTGAATTGTCTACCTTTCCACATATCTTGCCTCTACTATTCACCTCATATTACTACACTTTACAATAGTCTATCTTTCCAAATGTCATCTTTATGTGTAGTATATTATTATTCATGTTGTCATAAACACAGCACTATGATACTAGCACAGATTTGAAAATTCCCTACCTTGCCCCACATTGACTTTTAGTTATTCTTGTTAGTTATGACATGAAATATATTGCATTCTTCATGCAGAGAGGAAGTTCATGGCTGAGTATCATTTCTATTAATTTGACTTAAAAAGATTTGAGCCAGTGAATTTTCATATATTCTATTAACTATTGTACCTGTGAATCTAAAGGACTCCTTAGACCTTACCCAAGACTAAAATTCCTCTACACTCATAGCAGCTACTTCTGATAGATATCACCACTGCATAAATTCAAAAACATAATGAGAGGAGTACTTCAGTATGTATATATTACATCACTTTCTGTTATCCACTCATCCTTTGTCAAACACACTTCATTGATTCTGACTCTTAACTATTATGAATTATGTTACAATAAAGGTAGGAAAACGGTATTTTCTTCTAAAAATAGATTTAATAGGTTTGAATAAAACACCCAGTAGTGATAATGCTATCATTACATTTTTGAGAAATTCCCTTATGCCTTTTAATAATGGCTATTGTTAACCAGACATCACCAAAAGTGAAAGCCCACAGGTGCCTCTCTCTCCCTATTTTGCCCTCCTTGCATTATTTTTCCCCCTTTGCTTCTTGCTTTCTCTTTGATTTTGGTATCAGCCTTTGTAACATATAAGAATGGGACATGTCATAATGGTTTAGATATTTATAGTTCTGTTAATTTGTGGTATAAACATATTTTTCAAATTTCTGTTGGTCATCATTGTGTTTTCATCTAATCAATGTATATTCAATTCATTTACTCACTCTTACATCAAATTATGTTATTTTGGTATTGAGTTGTTAAAATTTCTCACATTCTGGATGTTGACTCCTCTATATTTCTCCAAGTATCTTTTCACTTCATATAACTTCATTTGTATATTTTACAGTCTTTCACATGTTCATGTCTATATCAATATAACTATTTTGCAGAATGATGTTCTAAAATACTTCCTTTAAACTTTCTTATAGTAATTCCCTGTTTTTACTCTTGGCCACTTCAGTTATTATAGTACATTAGCTAATATTTTGTGTGTGGTAATATCTGACATCAGTTTTTTATGTCTAGAAATTCATTTTCTAACTTTATTCATCCTTTCATTTTGTTGATACAGATGATTATGATAAGCATTCTGATATACCAAAGAAGCCAAACACATAAGGATTAGTACATTATCTCACTTATTTGGGAAATTAAAAAAGTAGTAATGGTCTCTAGTTGAGTAGATAAGTGGTTACAAGAGTTATGGAAAATACAAAAGAGTCACAGTTTAGGTAAAAAGAAGTGTTAGAAACCACCACAATAATTAAATTATATGTTAATCAAAAATAAAGTGTGGTCTAGAGAAATGAGTCAGTGCTCAAGAGCCATTGTCACTCTTGTAGGGGACCAGATTCAGTTACTAGATCAGACTATGGCAGCTCACAAATGACTGTTATTGTAATTCTACAGTATGTTATGCCATCATCTAGCCTCCAAGATTACCAGGAATGCAAATACTGCATTCCCTAACATACAAGCAAAACACTGATACACAAAAAATAGATCTAATAAATCTAAAATAAATTAATAAATACAAAATAAAAAATTTAAATAATATAAAGAATATTATATGTATGAATATATGATTTGTTTAATTTTATATTTATATTTAGAGATGAAAATAGAGCACCTCCATGTGTGGAGGTCAAAGATCAGAAGGACAAGTTGCTAGAGTTGGTTATTTCCCTCTACCAGATAGCTCCCAGGGATCAAAGTCAGGTCATCAGGCTATAGGACAAGTTCTTCACCTAATGTGACATATTTCAAGCCTGTGTGGAATTTGCTAATATTCCTAATTTGTATCTACAGAAAATTTGGCATGTTATGCTATGACATGTTATACTTTTAATGTCATGAAAAATCAATAGAAAATTAACAAGTTAGTAGAGAAAGGCACTTATTTTTTAAACTTTTCTTTCTTCTATTTTATGTGAATGGGTATTTTATCTGAATCTTTGTCTGTGACTATGTGCATACCATTCGTAGAGGCTATAAGAGGACATCATATAACCTGTGTCTAGAGTCACAGATGATTATGCCACCATAAGGGCAATGGACATTAAATCTGTCTCCTCCAGTGAAATATACTGCGCTCTTCACAAGTGAGCCATCACTACAGCTTTATTATTTTATTTTTATGTTATTTATGTATATATGTTCAGAGAATTTTTATCAGTGTCTCTGCTTCTATTCTCATAGTTCTGACAAAGAATCATTTGGTAGAACTCCAACATGGAAATTCTGGAAAAGTCAATATCTAACATTCTTTGGGTGTTAGAAGAGTAAAATTTCTTATGGAACTTGTATGTGTGGTACAGTAGAACCACTGAAATAGAACACTCTGTGGGTAGAAAGAACAGTTTACTAGGGGACAATGTGCCAGGATGTTTCAGAGAGCAGAGAGCAGCACTTGACGAGTTTTTTTCAAAGGAATAGTGAATTGATCACAAGAATTTCAGTTTGTCAATTTCTCTTTAGGTGTTCAAATATTGCTTTTTTGAAGAAGTAGAAAATAAATAATTAAGCTTTGTGAAAAAGCTATCAGAAGACTAAAAATTAAGGCAGAATACACTATCATCCAAGAACTTGTCAGTTGATTTGTCTCTTCAATGACATTCATATATGATATTAACTTTTGGTTACATAATGAAAATCTTACATTAAAACACTGAAACATGGTTGAAGCAAGGGATTTTTCTTGCCCAATGACAGGCTTGTCACTAATGCAATCCTCTCCAAATAGAGATTCTTCAATGCTTATCTTCTACTTGAAGTAGAATGATGTCAGGAGCTGACATGTCTCAATATCAAAAAATCTTAAGTTAAGAAACCTTCTTTGAATTCCAAATTCTGCATATCTCTTGAGGTTTTTGAAAACCACCTATTTATCTCATACATTTGGATAAGCAAATGTTGCTTGTCTCTTAGCAACTTTATTTCTGGTTAACTTAGAAAATATCAGTGAGGACAAAACTTGGAAACAGGTAAGTCAACAGTGTAGCTCTGCTAAGACAGGGTAGGCAAGTCCTTCATAATTCCTGCTTTAGAATTAATATCTGCCAGAGATAGAGTGCCATGAGGCTGAAGATGGATGCTGTAATGTATGGAAAGAAATTGGGGACTGTTTAGGCAGCCAGTTGTTTGTCATTTCTTAGTTTTGGAAACTTCTGACTCTGCACTTCCTGTATAATCAGATATATTTACCCTTCTCAGGTCTCTGATGTGGTTAAGACTAGATAGTTATAGTCTCACAGTTAAATTTTAAGTTGCTTAGGAATTAAAAGGATGTTCTAGGTCTAAGAAGATGGTTTTAAGTTGGTAATGCAAGTTAGGATGTAAAATGAGTTAGGTATAGAACTTTACACTCATGGAGATAGACAGATAATAGAATATTAATATTAGTTGCCAAATATCTATGGACTGGACATTGGGAAAGTATTTTCCACTTATGATTTTCATAATTGTGGTCTAATTATTAAAAAAACGAATTATGAGTTCTGGGAGTAGGGGAAGAGGATAGGAGGGTGGGGCTGGGAGAGATGGAGGGAGGGGCTGTGATGGAGATGTAGCTTGAAGTAATAAATAAACATTAAAAAAACATTGAAACGCTGGGTAAATAACTATACTATAAGATTGTCAGAAAATTTGAAAGAATGCATATATTACACAGTGTTCATTCATTCATATAGCTGTATTAAAGTCAACCTACAAATTCTTTTATACTGAAATTCCATGATATAAAATTTTTAGAAGAGATAATATTCCCCAAAAACAGGTTCTCCAAAGAATGTTTATGAATTCTGTTTGCAACAAAGAACTGCCTATGTCTTTGAACTGTGATTGCTATGAAGTCATGTTTTTATTAAAATTCTAATCCTTCCTCTATTGTTTCTTTATAATAAATGTGAATGAAACGGAGAAGAACATAAAAAGAAATGTTTGACAAAAAATCAATACATGATATTGCAAATAATATTCACCAATGAGCAGTTATTAATATGCAATTTCTCCTTCCATAAAATTAAAAAGCCCCATTAGCTTGTGTCAGGCAGTAAGTCAAAACTCTGAACTCCTCAGGACTTTCTATGCTCTGATATTTTTTGTTAAGGCAGAAAGAAATACATTTAATTTTAAAATATGCTTTGTTGTATGGCCCAATTGCTTTATGCAAAGACTTTTATGAGAATATCTCTGGTATATACTAAAGAATCACATTATTAGTATAAATATGTCTTCACTTATGTCTTAAAAGCTATGTAATAATGTCATATTCTCTATGAGTCTTCTTTTAGCTCTACCTTATCTCATCTAATTATGCCTTATATGTACAGCATATAGTAATTCTTTTCATATCTATAAGTATATATGTATATTTATATACTTATACATATACTTAAATATACCTAAAAATATAGATACACATACTTAAGCAATACATGTATACATGTATATATACAATAGACTACATTAAGGGGAAATAAAAAAGAGGAGAAATTTGATAAGAGCTGTGTCATTTCTCATTAAACTGGGAGTGTCTTAGTAAGGTCTTGTGTTGCATCTTAACTGTTAAGCACAAAGCCTTTCACACAACAGGAAGCAACATTTCAATAAACACAAGAATGAATGTTTGAATGCTTAGATTTTGTTTCTTACAATGAGAAACAGGGTTTTCATACAGTAATTTGCAAGATAATATTTTAGTGGAGAGACATTGACTGTGACTAACTATCATTCACCTATTAGAGCCATGCATGACTAAATTTTGAGAGTACTAAAATGCAGGGATTTAGACAGTAGTGTTTAACAATACCAACCTGCTTTTGTTATTAGAATGTGGAAAAATTTTAGGAACATGAAAGCCCTGTTGGGTAGAAAAGGAGCTAATATTTTTAATCATTTTAGTTAATTATATTCTGAATATATTACATTAATTATATTTACCTATTATTTCTCTTCCTAAAAACAGCAGTGAAGAATTTTGGAGACATGCATAGTGGAATGGCTCCAGGGATGCCATACTGAAAATATTTCAGGGATTTGATTCTGTAGCTTCTATATATGTTTCTAAAACTTGACAGTGAGTTTCATCTGAATTACAAGGCTCAAGGGGCCAGAAAATATAAGAGACTCAGAGGGAACTTATAATACCTGTGTTGTCAATTTTTTTCAAGTTGTGAACACCATTTAAAATTTTGGAAAAGAAATATAAGAACACTGCATGTCATAAAAGTAAAGTTTGTTTGTATTTTTATCTGCAGCATTGAAATGTTAAATGTCATTAGTTACTGAAAATTACAGTATAAAACTGTTTTATTTTTTGTTTGCTTGTTTTTGCTCAGTTTAGAATAAATTGCAACCATTGAGTAGTTGAATCTTTACAAGTCATTTTTAAGCATATTTTTGTTCAAAGAATGTGATTAAAGAAAGTGTCAGCATTATCTTTTACAGTGAAAAAGCAGAACTGTGGAATACAATCCCAACTGATGCATTTAAAATATAGGCCTGCACCTATGCATCAGGGATCATGTGGCAGAGGAGATAATTGCAAGAGCCAAAGAAATAGGATGTTTTCTATAAGTGTGTCTTCTAGAAATGGCAGAAAATTAACACTTATGAATTCCCATGAGCATGGCTCCCTACACAGGACCTGAACAACCAGGATAAAGTAGACTTGCTTATGTGGAAGGATAAAATCTCATAAGGGGAGTGAGAGAAAGAGTGTTTCACAGGAAAGAGCACACCAAATTGTCAGAACTGAAAACACATACATACAAGTAACATTATACACACTTTGCAAGTTTTATTAATATATTTAGGAATATAGATATAGATATCTCTTTTTTGAATTCTCGGTTTAGCTCTGCTCCCTACAACCAAGAGACAGAAAGTAATAGGAATATAGACTTTGTTAGTGGGATACTTTGCCCTTGTGGAGCTGCCATGTAGGTCCCTACTGCAAGAGGAAGCTCTTAGCCCTCATGTCACTGATGAACTGGGGGGGGGGGGCTGATATGTAGGGTACTTGGCACCAGAGGAGTAGGATAGGTGGAGAAGGGGGAGAGGGTGTGAAGGTGAGACCAGCTGTGATGGAGATGTTACTTGAAGTAATAAATAAGCATTAAAAAGAGAGAGAAATGGGAAAAGACACCTAATATTATCAGGAGGAAAGGTGTGTTACATAAGTGAATTATACTTATGAATATTGTGATTTTTTTCTGAGATATTTTCACAAACTTGTGCACAAACACTTATACACATACAATTATACATATATATGTTTTCATGTAAGTTTCTGAAAATGTTCTAAATACTATTTTTTTATTTAACATTTAAAGAATATTGGGTATTTTCAGGAAAATAAATCACCTCTTTCAGAAATGATTTCAAAAATTCTTTAGCCAAGACGATTCCACATGAATCTCAACATTTGACATGCTTAACTCCATGCAGCTGGGTGGGGTGTAGGGTGATGTAACTAAATCATCTTCATATTGGTAAGGAGGTGTAGAAGAGGCAGAATTCAGACATAGGTAGATAACAACAGAAATATATATATCCATGAAGTCACAGGTACCATTGCTGTACACCAAGCTTTGTACACTTTCATTCAAAATTTTCAGACATTTTCCTGCTAATCCATACTTCCTTAAATCTCAGCTAATTTGCAGCTGCCCACTATGGAAATACTTCCCATTTGTAAATGCATTTTTCACTAGATTCCAGAGTCATCTTCTTATTAAATGTTAAAGCTGACTATTCATTTTTTTTAACCTTAAAACAATTTCCATTCCCATGAAATATTGATTGTCGCGTCCCCCTGACCAGCAGGAAAGACACAACCACGATTCTTCTTCAAGCAGTTTATTCAGGAACCTTGTACATCCGCTTCTCCGCTTCTCTCTTCCCCCAAGCCCTTATATGCCTACTCAAACCCAATCAGATCATGCCACCTAGCGATCCAAGATAGGCTCACAAAAGGAGGAAGCACACCGGGCTAGGCAGCTGTTACCAACTAAGGCTTGTTTACAGCTAAGCTTGAGCTTTCTGGCAATAAGCAGGTGCCATCTTAGGGTTGCGGCTCACCACAATTGATGATTTAACATTTCCCCAACGGTTTGCAGGATTCTGTGAGGCACACCATTCAGCAGCAGCCTCTGTGCTCTTGGATCACAGGAACAGGTGATAAAATAGCTTTTGTAAACATCTCTTCTATTAGGATGCTTTCACATGCTCACAAGAAACTTAAACATCTCATTTCGTGACATTTCTCTTGTCTAACATCAAGTGATTCAGCAGAAGGAACAATAGTTTCAGCACTAACAGCAACAACATCTCCACCAACAAGCCAGTCAATATGTACACAACTGGGTAACATGGACACAGGGTTAGTGAGCTGATCACAAGACAGTCTTTCCTATTAGCCAAATCTATAAGACTCCTCTTAACATGTCCATTGGCTTACAGCAGGCACCTAATCATATCTTCTACATTTTTTCTGCAAGTGCAGAATGAACTATATAAAAACTAACCATGAAAACGTCTCAGAAAGCATGTGACAGTTTCTTGCTCCTTTCTCCAAATGCTCCCTATAACTTCTATAACTTGTTTCATTATAGAAATGCGGTTGATCCTCTTTTTTTGTCTCTTGCAAAAGAGAGAGTTGCTATCTGTAGTTAGTTTTCTTGTAAAGGAGATTGGCTTACAGCCTGGACATGCTAATTACAAGCCTGTGTCTTTAATTTCTCTGTTGTCCCTGAAGTCATATTCAGGTTTGAGACACTGCCTTTATAAGAACCTTTCCACTTCCTGGTTTAGGTAATAGAGTAACACAGGCATTGAGGAAGGACCAAAAGAAAGGATCTCTCTCTTTCTCTCTCTCCTCTCTCTCTCCCTCCCCCTCTTGCTCTCTTCTCCTCTCTCCTCTCTCTTTCTCCCTCTCTCCTCTTTCCCCTCTCTCCCCCCTCTCTCTCCTCTCTCCTCTCTCTCTCTTCTCTCTCCCCCCTCTCTCTC
>CAJQZJ010033173.1:3144359-3173698 GCA_907164525.1 Lophiomys imhausi | reverse complement strand
CTCTCTCCTCTCTCCTCTCTCTCTCTTCTCTCTCCCCCCTCTCTCTCTATTTTTAAAATAATTTAGAGGTACTGATCATAGATCTTTGAAAGTCTGGTGAAATTCTGCTGTGAATCTACCTGATCCTAGACTCTGTTAGTTAGAAGGCTATTTGTTAGTATTTCAAACTCATAGTTTGTTATCAGCCTGTTTATATTATTAATCTTTGCTTTTACATATTTTAAATTAATAAAGCACTAGTGTTTAAAATATTTCTTTCTGATGACCTGAATATCTTTGGTAGCCATTATAATGCTTCCTTGTTCAATTATGACTCTATTACCTTGTTCAATTATGACTCTATTACTTTCTCTTCCTGTCTATCTTTCCTAATTTATTAAATGTGCTAACGATTTGTCAGTCCTTTATATTTTCAAAGATCAAGGTGTGACATGCACTGATTCATTTTATTTTTGTTTTCATGTAATTAACTTATGCTTTGACTTTTAGTTGTTTATTTTGCCTTCTGAATTTGGGTTTGGTTTGTTCTTCTCTTTCTATATAACTATATCATTAAGTCATTTATTTGTTCATTTTCTAAATTTTTTATGTAGACAACTAGAGCTATTGCCTTTACTCTTCACATTGATTTCACTATGTTCCAAAAGTATTTTTATTTTATATTCATTTTCATATATCTGCTTGGTTTTATTTATTTCTTGACTTCTTCACCATTCAATATTGTGGTTTAAATTGTCATAGGCTCCTGTAATAAATAAAAATTACTGGATTTAACCTTGTTGAATTTCAGTCCAATAGTATACAGACAGGATTTCAGTTTTTGATGTTTGTTGCCATCTGTTCTATGTCTTATAATGAATATATTTTAGAGATGCTTTCATGAGCTGTTGAGTAGAATGTATGTTCTTGGACATTTTAGAGTAATATTCTGTAGATACTTAGGTCAGCTTTAAAATTAGATCAGTTTTGGTGTCTGATGCTATTTAATTCTGATCTTCCTCTATTAAATTATTTTCAGAATGACCAGTCTATTGGGGGAAATGTGGTATTAAAAATAACTAATATTACTGAATTTTGGTTAATCTTTGTTCTGAAATTCAATGGTATGCTTTCAATGAAATTGAGTTTGCCAGACTTTAGTGCATATGTTGGACAAAAGTCTTATGCATGATTTTCAAAAGTTGACTTCAATGCTCTGAGATCTGGTTAACTCTCTGAAACATTCTCGGAATAATAAAAGTTGCTGATTGTCAATTAGCTTGGCAGAAAGAGTATAGAAAGACAGAACTTCCTGGGAGGAACAATGGAATCCTGGGAAGTTACAGAAGAAGCTCTCTTTCTGCCAGGAGACACAAAAAATAACAGATATATCTGAGAGCTCTGGAAGGTATAGCAAGCCGCATACCTGGTTGGGATTAGGTAGTCGGTTAACTTAGGTAAACTAGTCGAGAGTCTGCCCAGCTAAAAGTCTAAGCATTGAAATATTAAAAAGTCTTGGTGTATTTATTTTATGGGCATAAGTACCGCTCTGGGTCTAAGCTCTTATCACCAGGCCTCCAGCTAAGGCCTGCCAAGCCTGCCAGGACTATAAACCTCTAGCCAGACCCTGCCAGCATAATCCTACACTTTCTAATTATTATTAGGATTAGTTGTTAAGTAATAGGTTTTAATGTTATTAATAAATATATTTGTGAACAAAGTTTTGTTTCATGCATATATGTTTAAGGTTATAATGCCTTCTTAATTAGTTATTCTCTTGATCAGAATGAAGTGTCCTTCTTTATCACTTCTGTATAATTTTAGTTATGAATATTATTTTTTTCAGCTATAAGTATAATAGCATCCACTTGCTTTCTGTCCAATTTGCTTATAATACTTGTTTCCGTCCTTCCACTCTAAAGCAGTTCCTATCCTTAAAAGTAAGGTGGAAATCTTATAGATGAAAAAATAATGGATTATTTTACCTCTTAATAAATTCAGTCAGCCTGTGTGTTTTGATCAAGAAATTGAGGAAATTACTAAACGATTATAGAATATAGTGTAAATTATTCATATTTTGTCTTGTTGTTAGTGTTAGTCTTACTTTATATTTCAGTATGTATCTTTATTCGTTAACTCTCTGTATCTTCTTGTATATATTAATTCTTTACTTTTATCTAGAGTATTACTTCCATTATTCTCTGTAGAGCTGGTGTGATGGACATAACTTTTTAGTCTGTTTATATCTTGGAAAGTTTTTTTTCCCCCTTCTTCTATGGCAGATAGTTTTACTACATAAAATAGTGTTAGATTGGCAACTGTGAGCTCATGGAACTTGATATTCGTGTCTCCAGGCACTTTTGGTTTTTAGACTTGGTTTTTAAGTCAGCTGTTATTTGGTAGGGTTTTTCTTTACATGAGTCTCATGATTTTTCTCTTGAAACCTTAAAGTACTCCCTTTCTATATTAAGTGTTTTAGCTGTAATATGATATTGAGAGTTTACTTTCTTCTCCTTTCTTTTTTATGTTTTGTGTGCTTCTCATACATGTCTTTTTTTTTTTAAACTGGGAAAATTTACTTTTATGATTCCATTGAAGCCATGTATCTTTAAGAACTTACAACCACTTTACTAAACCTGCATAATCCCTTAAAACAATCTATAAGCATTTTGTTTTAAACCCACAGAAAAGTGCACTCTTCCCATCTAATCAGGAGTGTGACTCCTTGTAACAGATGAGAACACTGCAGAAAACCACAGTCAATCTAAGTGCAGAGTTGGGGAAGAGAGTCACAATGGATATATCTACTTAATACTCAGCACCTTAGGTTTTGAAAATGTTGCAGAAGAGGGGGAGAAATTTTTTAAGAGCCACAGGATCAGAGAGTTTGCTGTGAAATTGTATCTCCTAGTACGATCAGAAGCTATAACCATAAAACCTTACCATCCAGCCAAACATGAGCACTACAGGGACAACAACAATGGACATGCTTAGACAAGCCAAACATGTTTTCTATTCCACAGAATACAGGTAGTAAAACACGTATGATGTGCTCTTAAACACTGAGAAAACAAAAGACACTGTCATTTGAACAAAATGACAACCTACAGATTGGGAAAAGATCTTCACCAACCCCACATCTGGCAGAGGGCTAATATCCATAATTTATAAAGAACTCAAGAAATTTCATGCCAAGAAACCAAATAATCCAATCAAAAAATGGGGAACAGAGCTAAACAGAGAATTCACAAAGGAGGAATATCTAATGGCTGAGAGACACCTGAAGAAATGCTCAACATCCTTAATCATCAGAGAAATGCAACTCAAGAGGACTCTGAGATTCCATCTCACACCTGTCAGAATGGCTAAGATCAAAAGCTCAAATGACAGCACATGCTGGTGAGGTTGTGGAGAAAGAGCAACACTCCTCCATTGTTGGTGGGAGTGCAAGCTTGTACAACCACTATGGAAATCAGTCTGGGGATATCTTAGAAAACTTGGAATAGCTCTACCTCAAAACCCAGCCATACCACTTCTGGGTATATATCCAAATGTTGCCTCACCAAACCACAAGGACATTTCCTCATCTATGTTCATAGCAGCCTTATTTGTAATAGCTAGAAATTGGAAACAACCCAGATGTCCCTCAACCGAAGAATGGGGTGAAAAACTGTGGTACATTTACACAATGGAATATTACTCAGCTATCAGAAACAAGGAAATCATGCAATTTGCAGCCAAATGGATGGAACTAGAGAAGCTCATCCTGAGTGAGCTAACCCAGACCCAGAAGGATGCACATGCATCTATTCACTTATAATTGGATTTTCGTCATATAGTACAGGATATCTATACTACAACCAAAGCACCAAAGGGAACAGGAACATAGAATTTGTTACCTGTTAATGAGACACTTAGCCTTTGTAGTGCTTCCTCGTAGGCCCCCAGTATATGAGGAGGTTCTTGCCCTCATATGACTGTTGAACTGGGCCGGGGACTAATATGTAGGGACACTCTACTCTGGAGGAGTGGGATAGAAGGGATAGGGGGTATAGGTTGGAGGGCAGGACTGGCAGGGGTGGAACGAGGACACTGTGATGGAGATGTTACCTGAAGTAATAAATAAATAATTTTAAAAATGTAAAAAAAAAAAAAAGAAAAAAATGAGAAAACAAAGACTTGGCTGCTTTGCCTAGCTCACTCTGTGAGGTCCAGGCTACTGAAAGACTCTGCTTCAGAAAGCAAGATGGATGGCATGTGAGGATGGACATCTGTGGTTTTTCCTTGACCTCCATTAACATGGTATCTGTGCATACTTTGAGAAGATTTACAGAACTCTATATTTCAATGCCTATACTTCACTGAATACATGATATATATTAAAGAAGAGTGCAGTATACATTAATAGCAGTAGCTAGAAATAACAATCATTTCAATATCCTTAAGATAGAACATATATTGTAATTAAAGATAAATGATACACATTTATATGTCCTTTACTGTGTTTCTTTCATTCTTTTTTCCTAACTAGTACAGTATTTTTGGTCAATGTTATTTTTTATACTGTTTATTTGTTACTTCATTTACATCTCTATCACTATTCCCTCCTTCCACCCCCCCCCGGACTCAACCTCTCACACTCCCACCCTCTCCACTTCTCCCACTTATCCTACTCCTGAAATGTCTCACACTCTCCCCCTCTCCTCTTATCCCACCTATCCTACTCCTCAAATATTGGGTGACCTACATATCAGCCCCCTTCAGTTAAGCAGCCATATGAGAGCTAAGAGCTTCCTCTTACACTGGAGGCCTACATGGCAGCTCCACTAGGGCAAAGTATTCCTCTAACAAATAACAAAGTTTATGTTCCTATTCCTTTCAGTCTGTTGGTTGTACGATATTTATCCTGTACTATATGGCTAAAACTCAGTTATAAGTGAATAGATGCCGTGTGCATCTTTCTGAGTCTGGGTTAGCTCACTCAGGATGAACTTCTCTATTCCATCCATTTGGCAGCAAGTTGCATGATTTCCTTGTTTCTGATGGCTTAGTAATATTCCATTATGTACCACATGTTTTTTTGTTTGTTTGTTTTTTTGTATGTTTGTTTGTTTTTATCCATTCGTTTGTTGATGGACATCTGGGTTGTTTCCAGTTTCTAGCTATTAAATTTTTTTTTGTCTTTTACTCTTTGGAAAACCCTACATTCTAAAAACAGAAACAAACATGCAAATTCTTTTCTTTTAAATCCTTTTTAAAAATACACAGCACTTGATTATTACCAATATTTATTGTTTAATAGCATATTACATGATGGTTAGTGTTAACTATCAACCTTAGAGAATCTAGAAATGTTGGAGATAGGCCACTGGCCATAGCTGCCAGGAATTTTGTTGGTTGTATTAACTGAGATGGGAGAGTCTTTCGCTGTTTGTTGTATCATTCCATGGGTAGAATCTTGGACAGTATAAGTGGAGACTGGAAGCTGAGTAATAGGGTGTACTTGTCATCATTCTCTACATCTTGAAGTTATGAGTGAAATTAACAAGGAGCCTTCTGCTTCTGCCATTTTGCCTTCTCTGTCTGCTGCCATGCCCACTACCATGTGGGCTCTATCCCTCTAGAACTACAAGTCAAAGAACATTCTTTCAGGAGTCACTTTTAGTAGGATACGGAAATCATAGTTGAGATACTAGGTATATAGATACATTTTTATGTATGACTATATAACCATTGATCTGTCTCTTCCCTGACTTACTCTCCCTCACACTGTTTGCTCTAAACATGGGAAATTCTATTCAATTCAAATCAATATTGCATGGACAGATATATTTAGGTACTCTACTATGTACACATACTTCAAAGTATATTATTCTATAGCATTGTATCATTTATATGTGTACAATTTTGTTTTTATGTGCCATCTAAAGTTACATGGAATAATGTTGAGAAGCCTGATGTTACTTTTATTTAAAATTGAGAAATACTATTATTAAATACATATATTAAATTAAATAAGGAGAAATTAAGAGCCATAATTAAGTTGTTTAGGTCATTATTTGTGAATAAAAGATATGCAGATATTATATATTAAAAGTCATAGAGATGTGGTTTTTTTTCATGTTCTGCTCAACTGACTTCTTCAAGAGAGACTGGCCTCATTTAGTTTCAAAAAGAAATATTTCTGTGATTTTAATTTTGTGAATGTATATATGATTTTAATTAATTATACTTTGACCTCCTTATCATTATGTTTCATACTTTTCACTGTGATTACTGAGTCGTAACTTTATATGTTTACATGCTTTGATTTTAAAAGTAATATTTTATCAAACTTTTAAATTATTTTCATGTCACCTAGCATTTCATATGAAACACTGCTGCCTTGATCTTTTAATAAGCTTGTTTTACATTTAAATATTGAGTTCGTAAGAAATTACCACACTAAATTTTCTGCTAGAATAGAATGATAAAAATATACTTTCAGGATATACATGTATTATTTGTGCATGCTTTGTCAGACATGTAAAATATACATTGATAAATCAGGTAAGAAACAAAATCATTTGGATGAGATTATAAACAATTCATGGTTTTGAATTTCAATTATAGAAAACTTCCCAATAATGCCAGGGAAAATAATATTAACGTCTAACTGTCAACTTTAGTAGGCATTATTTGGAATGTCTGTGAAAACATTGATTTTCATCATCATAGTTTTATTTTAAAGGAATTATTTGCACTATAGCTATAACTGTCCCCTATGTTCTGAATATGCTTCATTTTTATCTATTTACGTATGCTATCTTTTTTATTTATACTACTGAACATTATGCAATGATATCTAATCATAATAGATTATTTAATTAAAATATAACTTAATTAAAACTTAGAAGCATGAAAAAACTTCAGGGGTCTCAGGATTTTATAGTGAAAGTGCCCATTTCTAAACATACTAAACCAATCTGTTTTACAAGAGGCAGCATCCTACTGGGTAGAGTTTTCACTTGTTTTTGTAGCAGAAGTCACCTGTTTTCATCACCCATAAACTTGTTCAAGTTGCCTTTGAGTGTTCTATAAATTTATGTAATTTACCCTGCAACATTATGTGATAGAAGCCACTTCAAAATTTGATAATTGATACCAGTGCTTAGAAAATTTCAAAAATCTCTTTAATTCAGGTAAAATTAAATTATCTAATTTCAATTGCAAAAGGAACATGATTGTGCCAGTTTAGGTACAATCCTAATTTCCACAAAGACAGAGCTGAATTGTGAAGAACAGTAGTCACTGCCAATTTAGAGATTGGTACATGCATAGAATAAGTAGATAGAATGTGTTTATCCAAATAATGACTAGCCTTCTCTTACAACAAATAAATTCCCCTTCTGTTTAAAATCTGAAAATGAGAGCACTAGGAAATGTAACCTGAAGTAATAAATAAACATAAAAAAATAAATAAAATCTGAAAATGTTTCTCCTCTTTTGCATTATAAAATGTGAATGGTTTGCTTAAGCTATGTCTGAAAATCATGAAAGAATGATAAGCCTCTGTAAGTGTTTTATGTCAGCTCCTGAGGCTAATGAGCCTGCAGATTTTAAATGATCACAAGAACATTAGAATATCCATGAGAGAAAATTCATTATTACTCACAGGGCAAATTATCCTGAAGTTTAGTTGATTATATCCCCATAGTTAAAAACAATGACAGTTGAGCTATAAACAGGCAATACAAAGAGATTCTTACAGAACAAAGGAGAGATTTTTTGCAGAACAAAATTTAACTTGTTTCCTTCCCATTTGTCCTTTTCAGATAACATTTTAGAAGACAAGAAACACAATGACATACATTTATATTATAAACAAAATCTTGTCAAGAAACAATATCATGTGATAACTTAAAAATATATCTACAATGAAACACAAAAACATAAACATTGCATTTTGTAAAGATCCTAAATTGCCCAAAGCCAGAGAGAAATGAAAGATAATGTACTTGTACAGCTCTACTCCAGAGATGCAAACTTAGAGGAGCATAGACCCTACATAGAGTCCAAGATGGAAGCAATATCCAGAGGATTCAAGTGGAGACCTCACTCTGTGATGGTTAGTTTGCTAACAAGCCACAATATGAAACCTTCTGGAAAGGGAACCTCCATGAACATTGCATAGACTAAGCTGACCTCTGAGCATGTCTACATGACACTGCCATGTTCACCTTGATTGAAGTGGAAAGCTCTGTGCATTGTGGGTCGCAACATTTACTGTTCATGAACACTGAACTGTATAAAGTCATAGAAACTGGAGAACTTAATATGTATGTGCATTAACTCCTTGTACTTTGCTTTCTACTGTGGATGTACAGTTTCAAGTATCTATTATTTTGACTTAACTAAGATGGTGGCTGATAACTTGAAATTATAAGGCAAATAAGCCCTTTCTCTCTTAAACTGCTTTTGTCAGAGTATTTTATCACAACAGGAAAAGAAACTGTGAGAGTTCTAACAGGATCTGATGAAGTGTATACAATTATTTCGTTGTCCTATAGAATAATTTTGATGACCCTACCCAATGTATACACTTGTTCCTTTGTCCTGTAGAATAATTATTGGACATTCTTCCCTCATAGGAACTAGCAAGATCCTGTGCAAGAGAGGAAATTCTACTTCTCTAAATCAGCAATATGCTATTTACTTTATTAGACACACTCATCCTCAGAAAGAACAATTAATTTATGGACATTATCAAGCAATATTATCAAGATTGAATGTATCAATCAACCTGCTTTTGAGAAATAAAGTTAGACCAAGAAACCATGTCTCTTGAGTTTTAAATCAAAAATACTCCTACATTGTCTTCTGACCTAAATTATTCCAGATCTGTGGCAGTTGAGATATGAATATGCTATTTTTCTTTGGCACACTTGTTTATATGGGATTGGAATTGCTTACTAATGTCATTTGAAATTACATTTGGAAATAGAAAACTACAGATTGTGATGAAAGAACAAAATAGCTAGGTTTGCTTAGGCAGTAATTGAAAAATATACTTAGATTGTACAATATGGTTAATTACAAAATGTTAAAGTAAAACAACATAGCACAATAAAATATTTGTGTTTGATACAGGACCACCATCATTGGTGGTAGGCATGTGACTTACTCCAGTAAAAAATATTTTAAAAATCTGAATAAATGATGTAGTATTTGTTGTGCTGAACCTATTTCAATGATGAAAGAAATCTATTTCTGTGATAGGTAGACAGGTGGTGAAATAGTTGGTGAGATAATAAGTGTGGGGATAATTGTGTCTATCCTTATTTACATAAAAGTTGAAAACTCAAAAAAACTATAGTGAAAAGGCATTATAGTATGCATTTTAATGCATGGCATTAAAAGCATATGACAATATAAATTTACAGTTAAATTCATATGAATACCTCAAACATGTAAACTTGTAGTGGAAGTTTTAGGACATTTGAAATGAGTCCCATTTTACATATTCTAAAGAGAAATGTTTTCAAGTCTTTACTAGCTGTAAATGCAATGTAATTCTCAATTATTGACTATGCGGAGCATATAGAAGGATAAAATGGTATGAGAAGAAACTACCAGCTATCTGAATCACAATATAGGATATTCACTCACGTCCTCTTAATGAGCATAATTAATAATAGGAGTTCAGATTTTTTGATGCATATTTACCACACTAAAGACATATGTTTACAGCTGATAGTGAAAAGCAATGGCATATTAATCAATAGTAAATATGAATAGCATATCTTGGAGCTTTTGTAATTTATAAAAGAAAAACTTTCCTGTGCTGTTTCATTTATAAATATGCTAGACCTGAGAGGCAAGGTTACAGATTATTTACAGAGTGGAAACTAATGTGCATTGCATTTAGAAAAGGTCAGATTTCAGAGTTGCTTTTTAGAGGTGTGTGAATAAGACAAATCCTTGTAACTGGATATCCTAGGAGACTGAGAGGAAGTCTCAGGGACTAGGCAGGAGAACTGTAAATGCAATTTAATTATCAGTTCTATTTATTAATTAGTATATCAAGAGAGCTTACCAGACAGTACTATATTTTAAAAGGAAACTGCAAAGACTTGTCTTAAGAATGTGCTTTAAAAATGAAAAATAACCCTTCAACCTCTACCATCTTAAAATCCTAAGTGCTGCGATGAGCCCCATACTCAGTGAGTGATTCAGCTCAGCTCTCCTGACAGAAATACAGGCTTAGTGACCCAGGGATTACTGCAGCTACACTTCCGTTTGTCCCCAGAATTCAAGATAGAAGATGAGATGTTTATCTAACACCCATTTATTTTTACAATAACTTCATAAGGGAACACATTTTAAATGACAACAATAAAACACTTCTAGGAATAAAAGTAAAGAGAGGGCTATATTTTCTTATGTAATGCTTTGGCAAAGTAGGGTCATAAGAAAGCCAAGGACAGTATTCTTAATGTATTTGATACAAGGTCTACCTGTTCTCCAGGAAGGCTATTACTAATATTACTCTCATCAGTGCATAAACCTGTTTCAAAACACTTTTGTAAATTGAATTCTAACTTACTCTCCAGTTCAAGCTAGAAATTTATTTAAGGCAATTATTGATAATTTAGGGAGAAATATTGTGTATGTTAAATTAGTCCTTCAGAATACTAATAGTGTTTAAATACATTTTCTCTTAATACTCAATGTATTTCTAAAGAAATACTCCAAGGAAAAAATGGAAGTTAATTCTTACTAGAAAAATTATATTTGGCCTATCCTTTGGAAGGTGGGCCTTGCATGCCATGGAAGGGTAAAGCAGATATCCTTTAACTCGTGAGTAGGCCTTTCTTCACTATAAGAGTTTGTGTTCCACTGTCACAACAAAGGTTCATTATGATTCATAAACCTCTCTTGAAAATAACATGGCTCCCCTGCCCCTTTGAAGTGTGATTTCCATATCCAAAGTACTTTCATTAAGGGTCTCATTGATTCATAACAAGGAATTTTAAAACCACATGGAATAGCAATGTTACACATTTCATAGACAAAAAAAATTAAACGATATTGTGGAGTATTCTTAGATGGTCTCTTACTCTTAGGGAGTGTGTTGCTATCCAACTAGTTTAACTTGGTAACACACATGTGCCAGCTGATGCAAACATAGCCAACAAGCTGTTCAGGGTTAATTCATGGACTGCAAAGGTGAATGGACTGCTATCACTTTCCTACACTTTTAAAGTTCCAAACTGTTTATATGTTTACTTACTTACACATAGAAAAATGTACTCTCTCTCCCCCTCAAAGATTATTTTGCAACAGACAAAAGCAGTTACAAATGCCACAAATGTGGCATCCAGAAAACACCTACCATACTGTTTTCAATCTCATTTGATATATATATATATACAACAAAGTCCATATATCTAAGACTCAGGAAACATCCCTTAAGATTGTGCAAAAAAAGATTGTAAGTATCAGAAGACTAGACCATCTCCTTTCAAGATAGTGGTTTCTACCTATACCTAGGACACTGCACTTACAAAATCTCAAAACTATGGTTACTGTCTTAGTTAGAGTTTCTATTGCTGTGAGGAAAATGCCATGATCAAAATACAATCTCAGGAGGAAAGGGCTTATTTGGATCATTGAACAAAATCAGGACAGGAACTCAAACCTGGTAGGAATCTGGAGGCAGGAGCTGATCCAAAGGCCATGGAGAGGCATTGTTTACTTGCTTGGTCAGTCTGTTTTCTTATAGAATCTAGAACCATCATTCCAGGTATGGCATCACCCATAATGGGTTGAATCTTACTCATTAATCACTAATTTAAAAAAAATGTTCTTTTGGCAAATCTTATGGAGGCATTTTCTCAATTGAGGTTCCCTCCTGTCAGATGACTCAACTCTAGCTTGCATCAGATTGACATAAAACTTTCCAGTTCAGTTACCTAAGCAAAACCTATACAGGAAAAACAACAGCTGGCATGTTAGCTTATAAAGGGAAATATCACAACCCTTCCCTAACCCTTTGTAGATAGAGAGCTACAAGTAATTAATGGTTGCTGAGAAAGAATCATTCTTCTTAGGGACAACCCCACTGACAGGTTATCTAATCCTAAGTAAACTACCACAAATGCATATAGGCATGAACATCACTGAATGTAACCATCATGTTCTATTTATACATATTAATGTATGTTGTGTGTGTGTGTATGTGTAATCTTTTTAAAAAGGTCTTGAAATTGAGAGGGAGTTGGGAAACATGAGAGGAAATGAAGTATGGGGAAAGAAAGGGGTGGACATTATGTGAATATTATACTCAGTCATGAAATTATGAAAATAAATAAATATAGAAAAGAATTTAAATATTGAGGCTATGTCACTGAAACACCAAAGTTTCCACAACACACACGACTTTAATTTCATTGAATAGTATTTGTAACATTAGACTGTCAATTTCTGCATAGAAATTATTTGAAATTTACCTTCCTTCACATTGAAACTAAGATCCATTTGGTAATATTTCTATAACAATCATAACTTTGAAATGTGAAATCATACCTTCCTGTAACAAATACATGTTTACTAATTAGTGAAATCCAAAAGGAATTATTTATTTATTTTAGATCTTCAATTATTTAATTTTTTTATCCTAGCTCTCAATAAAACTCAGCATTAATCAAATCAACAAATAGTATAATTAATAAGGAAAAATATTATGGCAGTCTATTGCCAGGTAATGAAAGAAAAAATGTTAAAATTATGCTAATCAAAATGTACACCAGTGCTGAACAGTGACACATAACATGATATCATTTAATCATTTCATATGAATTTAATATTATATTACACACAGATATAATAACCTATATAGGTTTTGGATAGAGACCAAATTAATTCAAACTGAAAAATAATGGAACACTGTGTTATAGTGGTTAAGTGTAAGATCAAAGCATTTATGCATGGAGTCATTCTTGTTGGAAGGCAGAGATTCATTACCAGGATGAATATTAAATACTTTCCAGGTTTAAGCCAGGAGATTGGAGCATGACTGGTTTGTGTCACCTGTGCAGTAAAGTACTAAAGGTATATGACCCTCAAACAGTGATTCTATTCCATGTAACTGGATAACAGACTATAACATAGTTTGTTTCAAACAAGGTGTTTGTAAATATTTATAAAATAGGTTTAGATGTTAATCTGTACAAAATGTCATTCAAGGTGAGGAAATCCTTGCATCATAGAGGAGGGAGACTATATTAGTGGTTAGTGGAAATTACCCAATCCATAAATAAAGGGAACATTGTCAACAGAGTTCTAGATACAAAAGGCAGAAACACTGGAAATGCAATATAGATTCCTTGTCTATAAGGAGCTAGTCTCTAGCACACTGACTTCTAAATGCTCTACTATGGGGAAAGAAATTATTATTGTACACATGCATGCTGTAAAAATCACACCTGGGTGATTAAACCAAAGCTGTTGCCATTTATTAACTGTGCATGTCACAGTATGATGTACAACGTGTTGGGTAGCTATGATCAAGGTGGTATATGTTTTCAAATATCTTCTAAATCCACAAATAATACTGAACTCTTATTGATTTTTTTCTTTGAAATTGTGATAGAAAACATGACTCATCAGAGTTGTGTGTTGTAAGCAAGATCTTGGGTTATAGAGTAAGGCAGAACAAACTGAAGAAGGCTGTGTGGTAGGACTTTATTAAAACCAATTGTGAGAATAAGACACAGAAATAGAGTATTAACAGTCTCCTGAGCAAACGGTGGCTTAACCAGCTGAGCAAGTTTAAATCTGAGGACTTGGGAGAGAGGAATAAAAAGTCAGAGCTCTGAGGAGAAGGGGACTCTATAAAGGAGGGGAAAAATCCAGAGCCCGGAGGATAAGGGGGCTTCAAAGAGAAAAGAGAGAAGGAGTTCCACAAAGAAGTGAAAGAGAATGGGCTTTATAAAGAAGTAAGAGTACAGAGGCTCTACATAAAAGTAAGAGAAAAAGCTCTACAAGAAGAGAAAGGGCTACAAGGTAGAAAGTGGTTGCTCCTCTCCCAGTTGCTGGTACTCCCCAAAACTGCCGCTTGTTCTTCCTGCTGCTGTCTCCTGGTTTGCTGGTTTTCTGTTTCACTGGTTTACTGGACTTCTAATGAGACTGGTATTACCCCCCAAAGAATGCAAGGACCCTAATCAGCAGGAAGTAGCCTAAAGGAACCTATGCCCCCTTTCACATTTAACCTTCTTTCTCTCCCACCTAATGTTGGGGGATTGGGAGGAACAAGGAAGGGAATTAAAGGTATTAATAATTAATATAATACAAAAATAAGTAAAAGCTGCCTTGTTACAAGGCTGTGTTAGCAAAAGGCTCACAGCCTCTCTGTAGACTGGCCTCCCAAATTGAGATGCAAAAAGAAACTACTTTGCTTCCCTGGAAAACAAAATAGATGTTATGAGGATGTTTTGACTAAATATCTGAAAATAAGAAAGAACATATTTAATTTTAGGTTTCAGAAATCTAAGGATCTCAGGCTTATGAACAGAGAGCTCTGTCCTCATCAGTAATGGATTTCCAAATGTCCCCGTGTATGAAAGTACAGTTGTCTCTATGACAGTAGGATAGCAGAAAATACCACAAGGCAATTAGTTCCCTGTTCAGAACCTGTGCTCTGTGGTGCTAGCTGTTTCAACAGCTCATTACTGCATTAATGAGCACAGCTTCAGAGACAGACATCCATACACTGACATTTCTACCTCCCCAGCAGTGGGTTGCTCCTCATTTCCTCATGAACAGCACTAACTCACAGGTCCCCGCTAATTCTCTAAGGAAGATGGAAAATTTCATACTGATCCACTTAGATTTAAAATAACAATGATGTTAGGCCATGCTTAAGAACTAATCTTTTATCAGTCATGCGTATAATATTAATTTGCAACTCTGAACAACAACGTAGACTTAAAATCAAATATTTTTCTCTTTTGTGCTTAGAAATGGAAATGTAACTTTTTAGTGTTTCTGACACTAAGCAAGAAAAACAAAACTTGTTGAATAGATTGTTGAAACAAAAGACAAGAATATTATAGCAAATTAGGTGAATTAGTTTCTGTGTGTTGTAAAATGTGATTAAATTTTTAACAAACATTAGTAAGAAACATTATAATATGATACTTATGAAATAGAAAAATTATTGTGGGAGTTCAAATTAATTATGAAGTTGTTGGAAGTCTTAGATATCAAATATTTCTCTTAAAAAATCTCTTACTTTTCTTTTTGTTTGAGCATTTTAAAATTTATATTCCTTCATCTTGATTTAATTTCTCTCCAATATAGAAGTCTACAGCAATATAAGATATTGGAATTGTTCCCCTTGCATTATCCAGAAATATAACCAAAAATTCATTGTTAAAAACTATTTAGATCAAATATCATGTCATTTTCGGAAATGGGTTATTATAAACTCTTCAGTGACTTAATAATTCAACAATTAAGAGGAAAATTCAGTCATTAAATGATATTTTCCTTATTATCATTTGAAATTTGAAAGTATTAAAATATGATATTATGCATTTCAATGTTCACTGCACCTAGCTTTGATTTTGCTGTTTCATATGCTCTGGGTAGAAGAGCAGAAGGTTGCTCACCCTTCCTTCTTTTGCCTCAAACACAGGGGCTTTAAAGGAATTGAGTCAGATGTCAGCTTCCAAGTCAGTGGCCTTGAAACAGCTAAGCTGCGCTTACTGTATGACACATCCATCAGTACTACACATGACTGATTGCGTTGTTTCTGAGGCTCCGAAATGATCACCAGAATGAAAGATTTTTCTGTCTGCATTAAAGTACAAAGTCATTTTAAAGACTAATTTCAGGAAGGTGAGCACTAACTGTCATCAACAACTAAAATTTCACAATCACTTCTAAAATGGCACAGGAAGCTAAAGTATGAAAAGAAGCTCCTTCAGAGACTGTCTGATACCATTTGTGGTATAGTTATTAAATTGCTTTAAATTTAGTGTCTTGTGATAAGGATCGCTTCTCTTTACTTGGCCTGGTACTACTTAGAAGTATTACACATTTTTCTTTTATTTATTAAAGAAAAACACCTTGATTTTTATTTCACTATTTTCTAATACATAATAAGATCTTTCTTTATTCAGAATCTGACTTCAAAACTCAGATATCTTTACATTTATCCAGGTCAAATAACCTGGGAGATTGGCATAGTTTATGTAATTTGGCATAAATTATTCAGATTTGCTGGTTTTCTCAGGAAACAAGTAACCCTATGAATGAAACATATGTAGTTTGCCACCACACGCTTCCAGATCCTTCAGCAAGACATACCTGTCAGTAAATACACCTGAATTTACTTTTAGTTCCACTGAGATATTCTTCTTTTCCTTATTCTAGTGGTTTATGCCCCTTGTTTTCTCAGTTCCAACTTGTGCACAGTCCTTCTGAAATCCCCTTAATTTTGTATATTTTTTTTGAATTTTTTAAAGTTTATTCCTAATTTTATAAATATTCCAGGATGTAGAAGTTGACAGAAATAGGGCAACAAGCACTTTATCATAAAAATATAAAAAATAAAAATAGAAAAATATATTTCCTACTCAGTATCATTATCAGCATAAAATGTATTAAAATGAATTGAATATAACAAAATGAAAAGGTAAATGCAGCTGTTATGTTGAGTACACTAGGGTTTGAATCTTTATCACTTATAGTGAAAACTCAAAGCAAATCAGTTTACCTGCCTACATATCACATTCTCTTCAAAACACCATGCCAAATTCAAACAGTCATGAATACCAAAAGGTGTGATATTGTGGGGTGTTCATCAGAGAAGACTGCTCAGACCTGGGATTAGGCCAATATATATTTATTTATTTATTATTGGGCATGGATGGGAAAATTAATATACTGAGTTCTCAATCCTAACAACAAGAAAGTTGGAATTCGTGTGAGAGAAATCATTGAGCACCTATTATGTTCCATTGCTTCTTATCAGTGATCTCACTGTAACAGGACCAATAAATAAAGTATTTATTAGCTAGCTGGTGACTACCCTGGGTGTTTGGTATCCCAGTGGACCACTGAGCCTTTCTCTGGGTGAGATTTTAAGCTCAAAACTCATGTTCCCAGTTGACATACTTCAGTGAACAAGAACAGTTAACTAGAAGCAGAAACACAGAAGCTAAAAAGCAAGGTTAGTACATTTTGAGACTTTCACAGAACTATATGGATTTTAGTGGATTTAGTCATTGTTTTAGTTGTACCAGGTGGTGTTGTCTACATATTCATTTTTATAGCCTGAAAGGCACTTTCATCATGGAGTCAGTTCTGCTAAGGTGTAGGAGCTTCCTAAGGTCTGGAGTCCTGTTCATTTATATCATAGTATAAAAAAATATTCTAAAATAAGCAAAATTAGTAGCAAACTGTTAGTGCTGAACACTGCCAGATATTAAACCACATGGTGTGAGAACAGCTTTTAAACATATACTGTTTTGAATATCAGGATAGGAATTATGAGTATGAGACTTACATAGAAACCATATTTGAATTGTCTTAACACATTTACCTAGAAGGATATTTATAAATGTAGCATGATTTAAAGACAACAATAAACATGGATAAAACAAGAGCGGAAATGGGTATTTTGGATTCACTGTTAATACTTGTAACATCAATAGTTTAGATGTGACATTGAGGAGTCTATTTAAAGTTTGCCAATATGAATGTTGTTGATTTTGCTAGTTGTTTTATTTGCACTCAGAGATAGTTTGTGTATGCTTATGAATGTATGTGACCATTCATGTGTCACAGCATGCATGTGAAACCTTAGAAAAATTTGTTAGAATTAGTTTTTCCCATCTACCATGTAAGTGCCCAGGATAAAACTGAGGTTGCAAGGTGTGGCTGCAGACATCCTTATAAGCTGAAACTTCTGGTCAGACCAAGCGAAAATTGTTTCTTAAATTTAAAGTTATATATAAAATAAATAAACAATAAGCATATTATTGAGGGAAGGTCTAATATTGTTTCTGATACATTGAATTCAATGCTGAGATTTGGTTACCGCCCCTTCTGAGGCATTCTCTCGATTGGTTAATAAAAGTTGCTTATGGCCAATTAGCTGGGCAGAAAGAGTATAGGAATGCGGGACTTCCTGAGATTAGAACAGGAACCCTGGGCACACACAGACACTCTCACTCTTTCTGCCAGGAGACACAGAAGGAGACAGACGACTGGAGAATTGCTGGAAGGTACTCACAGGCACATGGTGGTTTGGAATTAGGTGATCTGATCAAGGTTAACTTAGAGTAGCTAATTGAGAGTCTGCCCAGCTAAGGGCTAAGCATCAAAATATTAAAAGGTCTTGGTGTGTTTAATTATTGGGGAAAAGACTGTGGAGGCTTATAGGCCCTCAGTCCAACCAGTCCCGGGCTGTTAGATTCCCAGACTCCCCTTGAGCCCAGGCGAATCTCCTGCCAAGCAGCCTGTAATTCTACCAGCCTAATATAACAACTTATATTAATTAACAGAGTTTAGGTTACAGATGGTGTAGGCCACTCTTGGTCCCGGGGCTCTTTCTCCATTATATGTTAGGCGACCGGTTAAGGCATGGGGGCCAGGCTGCCTGCTCCTCTGCCAAGCCGCTGGCTACTCCACCGGTCTAATATTACAGTTTATACTTAGTAATAACTACATTAATTAATTAATTTGCCGTTTCAGCATATAATAATTTAGTTTTCCATAATGGAATCATTGTGTGATCAGCAGTACTGGCGCACAGCTTTATTTCCAGCATGAGGAACCAGAGGCAAACAGATCTCTAAGCTACAGAGTGAGTTTCAGGACAGCCAGAACTACATGGAGAAACTCTATCTGGAAACAAAAAGAACAAACAAACAAACAAATATAAAAGAATTATAAAATTTAAAGAAATATCTAAATTCAGACAAATAATTATGTTTTGTAGGTTTTTAATGGCAAAGTTGTATTTTTTCCTACAGAGTTTCTATATTCCTTGTGAAGTTAAATTTTAAAATGATTTGTTAATGATCTTCTTGTAGATGTACTTAATATCAAGTATTTATTTATGTTCACAATTGGACACAACTTCCTTTACTTTTCTATTTGAATTGAAAGTAGAAGAAACAATAATTTAATTCAAAGTACACAAAAGAGACCTGGGCATTCAAGTAAAGTTGTTCATGTATTCCTGACAAGAATCAAACTTGGTTCTTGAATTTAGAAAGGGTAATCTAATCATTTATAAAAGTGAGTCAAGAAAAAAATCTCCATGGTTTGTGTATTATTGTGCATTCGTGAGGACAGGGGTCAGATATAAGAATATCATCAGCATGAACAAATACACTCCAAAAAGTGGAACACAATTATCCTTTTTATATTCATTTACATTCATTTCAAGGGAAGCCAACAGAAAGAATAATAATTTATTATAATATGCTCCAGAAATGGCCATACTCAGTAGATACTAAATGCTCACTGCAGTAGCGGTGGACTGGAACTATGTACAACAATCCCTATGTTCTGCCAATGCTTACAAAGTCAAATAAACAGGAACCACATAATGTTCTTAGACTTCTTTCTTGCATGTATGAATAAAAGTATGGGGCTTCCCTTTTTAAAACTACAAAATGATTCATAACAGTGTTCTTTAACACTGTACTTATTCAAATTGCCAAACAACATAATCTAGAAAGTCAATCACCAAATTAAAGAAGGTTCTTCAGGCTAATGTACTCCAAAATATAATTCTGACTTGAAATTCTTCAACATAAAATTTATAACTCCTTGCATTAATTAATTTTTAATTTATTTATGTACTTATTTATTTTGGGGCTGGAGGATTGCAGTTCCTTCTCTTACTTTTTAAAGTGAAGGAGTTTTGCCTCACTATTTAGGGACCTTCCAAGAAAGCAACCATCAGCCCATTCTTTGACAACTTATATGACATATTACTCTGTCTTGGTCCTTGAAGTCAAACTGTGCTGTGTGAAATTCCCCACTCTATTATAATAATAACATTCTGATAAATCTGATTCCAAATTACCTGCTATTTACACTCAGCAAATTGTATCCACTTACAAATACATCTTTTTAAATTCAACTAAAGTTCCATTGCTATCTTGAATGCCAGTTTGAATGTTAGCAACTACTTTCAGCAATCCTTCATTAAATATTCCTGATGAAAGGATACAAGTTGAGTTTTCTTCAATAGTATGATCCCTGTGAAACTACCCTTGCTCTAGCAGATTTTTCAATACCCATTCACATAAATGCAACATTAAATGAACTCAGTTAGTTTACAAGGAGAGCTCAAAAGTGTGTGGAAATGATAGGGGATGAATCAGAAGAAAGAAAATGGGGGTAGGGGTTTGACAAACTCCAAAAGAACACTCTTCCCAGTGTCAGCTTCCACTCAGAGTTCTCATTTCCCACAGAATTAACTTCATTGTCTCTAGAAACCTCCATAGCCTGTTGCCAACATTCTAGCAAGGTTTCTATATAATCCAGTTTTATAGATTCAAAGGTTGTTGTTTTCTAGTTCTCACTTTCTTGGTACTATAAAAACCCAATAGTGATCATGATGTTCTGTGCTCTTAGTCTCATGATAGTAAGTATAAACCTTTGCCTGACCAGATGGAATGTCCAGAGATAGTTCTTCCAGTCTTCTGTGTCACTGATAAATCATTACTATTGTGTGGAGAAGTGACTATTTACAAAATTCTGCTACTATCCTTGAAGCTTTTCCTGCAGGGCTCCGGGAGTTGCCTTTCTTTGAAATAAGCGCCAGACAAAAGTAGAATACCTCCACATACATCAGTGTACTGCCAGCCTGGTGATCCATTTGCTAATGATTACAGCTCATTTGTATCTTTTCTTCTGTTTTTCTCTGTAAACATACACATAAGTAGTGGTCAGATTGCAAAATGTTAAGCTTCCAACCACAAAACAAAACAAACTAGGAAGTCTAACACCACAACGGGAGTAAGAAGCATTTTTTTCTCCTTTCTTGTTATTATATTTATTTACTTATTTGCATGTGGAAAGGATGCACTTGTGCCATGGCCTATAGTGGAAGTCAATGACAAGCTTGCAGGAGGTAATTTTCTCTTTCTATCACATAGGTCCTGGGTATAGAACTTAACACCGTCTTGCTTGGCAGCAAGCACCTTTACCAACTGAGCCATCTCACTAGCCTTTGCAAAACATCCCAAAAGCTTTGTTTATAACTGGACAGACATTCTTCTTTTCAAAGTCATAGTCAAAATGTCCTGTCTCAGAACCCAATATATCCCTAGTCAGTTTTACTAATACTTTCACATCCCATACCAAAATTAAAGAAAGCAAGAGAATACACTTGCAAATCTGTAAGAAAAAAGACTGCTGCAAGCAAATAGACTGATGGATCTGGCCAGATCCACAAAGCAGAATGACTAAGGACTGATAGATGTTGGTCCCTACAATCAAAACTGTGTCTAAACTTAATCATGCCATAGACCAATGTGCTGTTCCTATGATACTGAGCTGGCAAAGTCCTTGTTGAGAGCTCACAACAGTAGGTTATGCTAATGCAGTTGTACTGTTCATATGAAACCTTCTTGAATTACTTTAACTCATGCATTCACTAACGATTTTTGATTACCCATATAACACTACAGATTGTTTTTGAAGTTATTTTTCTTGAAAATAGTTTTTTTCTTGGACCAGGACAATTTTACACCCTTGAAGCCAACTAATAAAGCCTGTTTTCATACCTAAAAGTCACATGCTCTTATACTTTGATACATCTAGAAGAACATTACTTAGGCAATTTCACACCATTCTGAAATCTTTTTCAAGATCTAACATTGTACAGATATTAACTACTTAAAGCTTATCTCACTTTTATAATTAGAAAATGACTTCATTAAAAATAATTATGTTTAATTTTTATATACTAAAGATTCAGGAAAGAAACAAGGAAAAAAATTTCTGCCTTGCAAAGACTCCTTTTTACTTTTAAAAGTACATTTACCTAATTATTTATGAGGTAGGTGAAAGACAATGAGAAGGGCAGAGGATAATTTATGGGTGTCAGTTCTTTCCTTCCACCTTGTGGATCCTCAGACTAACCCAAGATATCTGTTTTTAACGATTTGCTTATTCATTATAGTGAGAGAAGGACCATCCTTACTAGGGGTAGAGAGCAGGAAGAAACATATAGAACTGAAGTTAAGTCTGGGGGAGAGTGAAGTGGGGTGGAGTGGGAGATGGGATGAGGGTGTTGGTAGTGTAGGGCTCCATTTCTTTCTGGCGTCCTGCTGTGCACACAACCATGATAGGGAAAAAGCAAAAGCTTAGTAAGGATGGTTGTGGCTTTTCTCTGGTGGAGTCTTTAAGAGAAAAGTTTACTTACAGCTGTGAATCCTCCTGTTCTTTCCCAGAGTGTCTGCTGGACACAGAGAGAGATGCCAGCTGCTGCTGGGTATCCAGGGGGTGTGCAGTGCATTTCCTTACTTTGGGGTTATCCGGGATGAAACTGATACTACAGGTTGGAGAAAACTGGTCAGGTTGCGGGATTGGGTGGGGTGAGTTTTGGTTGAACCTCCAGTTCATAGCTGAGTGCTGCGGGGTCAGAGAGAGCTTCCTCCTACAGTTAAAGTTCCCTTAGGTGAATTCAGGAAGGTTCTGAGGGAGGCTATTTTGTGAATCAGCAACACTTTATTTCAGCTTGTGTATCAAGATGGTCTTAGCTGTTCAAAATCTCTCTTAAACTCTGAGATGGATGAGGGTGTATGAACCATAGGAAGTGGGGGAGTTTGGGGAGGGTGAATGAAGTCTACGGACTGATCTTGAGATGGTAGCAATGCCATATTTACATGGGGAAGACGGGGAAGGGTCCCAGGGACTTGTTACATGACCAGGCTCGCCTGTGACCTACTGGGTGGGGGGTCCTTTGGATTACAGTGCTAAAAAAAAGGTAGCCACTTTGGGAGCTGTCCCCATGTGCTCCAGAGACGGGCAGGAGCAGGGAGGGAGGTTTTTCCATGCCTTCTGTTCTCAGGATGGGGTAGGATGTGCCAATTTTGACATTTCCAGGGTTTGAATAAGCTCTTATCTTACCAGCTGCAGCCTAAATCCTCTGGAGGCACGTCTCAACAGAACTACTAACGGTGTTATCCTTTCAACACTATTAGGAGTTAATAATTAACAATTGTTAACTTATATTTTCTTTTTCTGAACTAGTAAATATGTCAAATATTTTCTCATTCTTTAGTAGCTAAGAAAAAAATAGAACTGGAAGTAGTTAACATATTGTATATTTAAACTTCAGTTGGTAATTTCATCTGAACTTAGTTTCCACACATCTCCTCGTTGTCTATATCCTGTATCACATGCTCCAAGGTACAGGATAATATATGTGAGAATGCTGAAACAAACATAAAAGTTATACTGGACATGCAAAGTCATTTGTTCATTCAACCTTTAAACGGTTAGGGAAAATTAAGCATGTAATATTTATAATGTTTTTAATATTTCGCCATGAATTGTTCTGTCAGTTTAACTGTAAATTTTTCTGAATCACAAGAAAGTAAGCATCTTAGTTACGATTGCTATTGCTGTGTTCAAACACCATGGCCAAAATAACTTGGAGAGGAAAGGTTTTATTTGGCTAACACTTCCACAGTACTGTTCATCATCAATGGAATTTAGAACAGAAACTCAAATAGGGCAGGAATCTGGAGGTTGGTGCTGCTGCAGAAGCCATGGAGGGGTTCTGCTTATTTCCTTGTTCTCTATGACTTGCTCAGCCTGCTTTTTTATAGAACCCACAACTGCCAACAGAGGGATGACAACACCTGGAATGGGCTGGGCTAGACACCATTAATCTCTAATTGAGAAAAGGCCCAACAGACTTCACTAGAGCCCAAGCCTACAGAAATACTATTTTAGTTGATATTCCCTCCTTCAGATCACTTTACCTTGTGTCACGTTACCATAAGACTATCCAACCCAACAGATTTGGAGACTTTCTTGTCTACTCCATGCTACAGGAGTAGAATAAAATAATTAAGAAATATATAGATTTATTTAAGTAAATAAAAAATAAAGCTAGTATATTTATATTGTTAAATATTTTAGCTTTAGTTATTTAGTAGGTTGATGATAGGGAAGTCATACAAAAATATACATAAAAAGGAGTTATTGCATTTGTACAATAAAACTGGAAATATTTGAAATTTAATCATATGAACTTGTAATTTGGAAATGATTTCAGATTATGGCTTCCTTTACATTTCAAAGGCTATTAGCTCTGAAACATATTTGTTAGGTAAATGTAAATTCAGTTTAACTTTCAATTATCTTCACAAATTTTATTAAATGTCTACATTCAATAAATGTGTTTATTAATGTATGTGTTTCAACTAAGAATTTGGTGAAAATACAATGTAAAAGATAGGTGCAGGATCTTATTATTTAGTATCTGAATTATGTCTGTTTAGCTCCCACTCAGCCACTACCAAACATGAACACAAACACAGAGTAGAAAAAGAGGTATCTAAACCATATTTGACAAGGTCAGGAAAATTCAAAAGTTAATGTTGGAAGAAATGCTTGAGCTACTCCATAAAATCAGCTTATTCATATTGTTGCCCCTCCTATTTTCTTTAATGAAAGAAATAGAATGTATCCTATTTCTTGGATATATGTAAATATCTCAGATTATGACAAACACAAGGGAAAATATTAGGTAACAAAATAATGCTTTCTAAGAATTTTAGATTTCTTTAGGAAAAATAACAAACCTGTAAGAAAACACAGAATGGTTTCAGAGCCAACATACCCCAGGGTGGATATTGTCCCTCCTCTATCACTCATTATACAAAGGAACCAACTGCAAACAGAAAGAACCCTTTGCTGAAGGGCACAGCAATACACAATGGAAGGAAACCAAGCATGATCCAAGACAAAAAAAATTGTGGCTAATCAGAATGGTATTTTGTATTTATTTAAGGAACATTTATTAAAATTATATTTAGAATAAAAGAAAACTTGATTCTATTTTAAAAATAGGAACAGAGAGTAATAAATGAAAACAATACAGGAGATACATTTAATTGTATATGGTTATGAAAATTTTATTTACATGAATTGTTTTTCTTATATGAGGATGTTAGCTTTCAAGCTTTAGACATGTATACCTCAATACAAATAACTGTAGAAGTCACATCCCTAGAAAGGGAACAGAGTGAAGAGGGGATCTTCCAAGCAAGAGGAAATGATGTATAGTCTTATTAAAGATAAAATGAAAACTAGAAGGGGATGGCTAAATATGGAAGAGTATGAGAGGACAGGGTAAAAAAAGAAAACATAAGAGGGTCAGTTAACACTAAAGTCCATTTGAGGGGCCATATGGGAACCTACTACTGTAGAAACGTCTTAAAATATGTACATATATGAACCGGGCAGTGGTGGTACACACCTTTAATCCCAGCACTTGGGAGGCAGAGGCAGGCGCATCTCTGCAAGTTTGAGGTCAGCCTGGTCTATAAAGCTAGTCCAGAACAGCCAGAGATACACAGAGAAACCCTGCTTCGAAAAACCAGTATAACAAACAATGCCATATAGACATCTTATGCCACCAAGTGAAAATTTCATTGCCATAAATGGGTACAAGTTGTTGAACTTTTGGCCAAAGTGGCCCTAATATAAATCCTCCATCATCATAGGCTATTGCCAAGGATATTGGTTAGACCTGATTGCTGAAGATACAGTTTACTAAAACAAACATGGAGACATCTTGCTGGTACCCAACTACAAGTTTTCTGCTGGCATTTATGGAAGGTACTTTGCACAGTACCAGTGGAGAAAAGCAACCATCAATTTCACCCAGATACAAATTCTATGACCTACAACACAGGCCACGCTGCAAGATATATAGTTATAGAAATATTATGGAGTAACCAAAAACTTTTATATTGGACATAAGTGATGGGATAGTATTAAGCATTCTAAATGTTAACTAATTGGTCCTGCTTGCTGTCTATTACATTGACTCTGATTGGTTAAAATAAATGCTGAGGCCTGACATTGGGCAAAGACAGAGAAATGTTGGACTTCCTGAGATTAGAACAGGAAGCCTGCACTTTAGACAGGGGATTAATGCATTCCAGCCAGGTACAGGAAGAAGGAGGACACACTCCATGGGTTAGAAAAAGAACCTCGTTCCACATGGTCAGAAACATCGGCATATTGTGGACAATGGCAGTCCAAGGGGACATATGTATATATGGGTTCATATTCGGATAATAGAATTAAGAGCTAGGTTAGGTGGGCCAAGATTGCTCAATTCAGGCCAAGGCTTGTTAAAATCCATCAGGTCTCTGTGTGCTCATTTATAATGGTGGCTTAAGGATTCATACCACCTGACCAATTAAATATAATATAAATACTGGTTAAGTAATTTAATTAGCCATATTTCTTTCTACACATAAGGTCCACTCCATAAGTTTTAACTTGTACCTGAGAGAAGAAAGCTCATGGATCTAGGAGAAAACCTACTATCATTGTGTTAAAGGAATATAGCTATGAAATTAATACTAATGACATATTGCTATACCTTTAAAGTCAAGCATCCCTCAGTCCTCATCAGAGAAGCATCTTCTGGGAGTAGATTGCAATTAAAACAGAAGCTCATAATTGCACGATACACAGAGAATGAGAGGCTTTGAAGCTCTAAGTCCTAAATAGGATGTCTTCATCAAACACTCCCCTCAAGGCTCAGGGATCTATTCTGGAAAGAGGTGAAGACTCTTACATTGTTGTAAGAGTCAGAGGTGGTGCATAACTCCAAGGAAATATTGTGATCCAGACACAACAGGACTGATACGTGAGCACAGAAACTGTGATGGCATAAACAAGATGTGCACAGGTTCAAACCAATGTTCTCCCACTCAGAATGGAAAGTATATGCAAAATCCCACCCCCAACAAAGAAACTATTTGCAACTTGGAAAGGAAAAATCAGTTTTCTCCAATAGTGTCACTTAGTACAACTACTTGCCAGGGCAGGCCCCATGCCCTGAGGGGCTAGTCAATACAGAATCAAGGTTTTTGTTTGTTGGTTGTTTTGTTTTGTTCCATATTCTTTTCTGTTTCATTGTTGATGTTTTGGTATTCTTTAATTATTAGTTTTCTCTTGTTTTTAGGTTTCTATTTTTTATTGTTTTTTTTTTTTTTCCTTTTTGAGAGTATAAAGTTGGGTAGAGATGAAGGTGGAAGGACTTGGGAACAGAAAATGGTCAAAATATACTGTATAAAAAGTTAAATAAAACAATTTTTAAATCTGGTTAGACTTCACTTAGAGTTCTTTAAATATTGATGTATTTATGATTGATGGTGTGATTGCGACTTTTTTTTTCTTTAATAAGGTCAAGAGTATTGAGTTTGTCAATTGAAAATATTTATTTAATATAACAATAAATCAGGATTTTGTTGCATGCATGTAGCACATACTATTGAAAATACTTGCTTATTCTTTCCAGATATAAATATATTTTCAAATCATAGTAGCCTGGGTTAATATCTGAATCGAATATCATATTTCCTCACTTTAACTGCAACTAAGAAATAAATTTTAATTCTGAAATACATGTCATAAGTTATATCAAATAAATCGAGGTGTGTCAGATATTCATGTTGATCATAAAGTAAAATTATGTTTAAGTTTTCAGGTTCTGCCTGCCTCATATAACAATAGTCTTTTACTTACAATTCAATATTTGTTGAAAGTTCTGCAGGAATTATTGATGTATGTTCTACTTAAACACACACACACACACACAATACCATGCTATGTTCCTTTCTCCCAGAATGGTGAGGTACTGGAAAGCCCCCAAGTTTCTCCCATCCTAGATTTCATTAAAATAGCTTAAATGGATTTGTCTAGCTAGTTAGGCACAATGTACCTGCACAATAGAATTGATTCTTCTTGCTTGGTTAGACACAATATACCTGGGATAAAATTGATGCTTCCTGCCAAGCTATGAGTTTTCCCTTTAAAAACTCACAATGAGATTCATTTGGGGTCACAGTCTTGGTTTCCGAATCCAGACTGGGTGCCCGACTGGTCAGTCTTTGTTCAGCATCCAATAAACTTCCATCAATCTGAGTCTGGTATTCGAGTGGCCAGTGTGCTGCAAATACTGTCCCATAACATTATATTTGTTTTTTTCTCATCACATTTGAAATTTTAGGCTTACTTTGTTGAGTTAAATTATTTTGAAGATAATAATTATCTATTAAAATATAATTAATTGAAGAAACTTAAATAACATTAAAGTTTGCAACATTATCCAGAGTAAAGATTTTCTTTTTCATGAAGTGATCCAATTATGTTACAAAGTGTACTGTTTAATATATCAAAAAAGGTGTTCTCAACATCTAACTTTTGCTTGACATGGATATTTTTACTGTTAATAATGGGATCTACAAATCTAGAAGAATTACTGACTCAATTACAAATTAGGAAATATTGCTAAAATTGTCTTGCACTAAATTCTGACATTCATATTTGAATTTGGGCTTCCTGCAAACTTCATACTAAAAAATAACAAAACAAAATGTATTTTGAAAAAAATGTCATAATGAGTCTAATAATTTGTATGATAATTAAATTCAGCAATGATACATGTATGATTACTAAACATGTAACTGTTTGTTATTGATATATATTCATACTTTCTCTGTGTTACTTATGACAAAAATCAATCTGCCTTCAATGTTTTCAAGGGTAAGTGTAAAGTTTTGAAATAGTAACCTAAAATACATTGAGGAGTTCCTGTTATACAATAAATTTGCAGTCCATGTGGGTATAATCACTACTACCATTATGATATCTTTTATGTGTGTGTGATATATGTGAATTCTAAACATGTCTTTTACAATAGATGTAAAGTTGTGTATTCAAAATCTTGTGTGTACTAAGTAGAAGTTTTCTTTACCATTTGTTTCTAATTAAAATGTCATTAATTGACATACGTTAGTATGTCCAAATCAGTTTTTTGGTTGTCTTTTCACTCACAACTTCTTAATTAAAACTATGAACTATGCTACTTTCTCAACTTAGTGTCACTGAAATGAGTTGTGAGAAAACTGAATGCCAAAATACACAGTACATTGTGGAGTGGTTTGCTATTCAGGCATTTAGTGGTTAAGATTTCCCTTTCAGCTTTTTAAATTTTCATGATTGTCTATATCTCATTTTTCTCAAGCCCATGCACTCCTACATAGGAGAGGAAGAAGGATACAGAAAAGGAAAAGTAGGAATTCCCTGGG
>CAJQZJ010033173.1:3105516-3134359 GCA_907164525.1 Lophiomys imhausi | reverse complement strand
CAACTGCAGACAGACTGCTGTCCAAAAAGGACAAAACTTGGTAGCAGGGAAGTCGACAGCCTAACTCTGCCAAGACAGGGTAGGTAAGTCCTTCATAATCCCTGCTCTACAACAAATGTCTGTCAGAGAAACAGGACCCAAAGGCTGAAGATTGATGCTGGAATGTATGGAGAGAAAATGGGAACTGTCCAGGCAGTCATTGGTATGTTCTTTCTTAGTTTTGGAAGCTGCAGGCTCTGCACTTCCTATATAAGCAAATATATTTATCTCTCTCAGGTCTCTGAGGTGGTTGAAGAATAGACAGCTAGAGTCTCATAGTTAAATTTTGAACTGTTTAGGAATCAAGAGGGTGTTATAGATCTAAGAAGATACTCTTAAAATTGTGTTGCAAGATAGTATAGACCTTTAAACTCATGGAGTTGGTTAGATAGTAGAATGTTAAAGTCAGGGGCCAAATATGTATAAACTGGACATTGGGAAGGTATACTGGGCCAATTTACGCTCATAAATTTGGCATATTTATATCTATTGTTTTGTATAATACTTACTGTTATAAGAGAAGGAACCATCTGTTGGACTGAAAGGGGAAACTTCTGGGGGGAAGAGGGTGGAAGGGCAGGATAGGAAGGGGGAATAGGGAGGGGTTTGTTACTGAGATGTAACTTGAAGAAAAAAAAAATAAAGTATTTAAAAAAATTTTCATGATTGAACTATTCTATGTCAATGCAGTGAATGCTTACATGAGAATAATATATCTATCATACTGGAGTGTGGTGTAAATATGATGATTATACCAAGTCTTGGCTCAACAAAAAAATACTTCCATTTTCTAAGCTCAAAACAGTAGCTGAATATATTTGATATATGCCATCTGGAACTCAAACATGTATATTTAACATGAAGCTGAGATTCAGGAAGATATTAGAAAATTTCACTCAATTGTAACAGTTCTTACATATATATCTAAAGAACTGCATATTACAATTCTAGCATTGGCACATATCTGTGTGCCTTGCTTGTGTTTCAACTTTCTCACCTACAAAACTGGATAAGAATATTATCAGTGTTTATGTTGCAGCCTGTAATCCCAGCTCTTCAGAAGTGAATTCTAACATAACTTGGGTTATATATTCATACTTTATCAGTGCTTCCTATGCCTTCAATGTTTTCAAGAGTAAGTGTGAAGTTTTAAAATATGCAGTAACCTAAAATACATTGAGGAGTTCCTGTTATATAATAAATTTGCAATCCATGTGGGTATAATCAATACTACCATTGTGATATCATTTCAATATCAAAGGATCAGTCAAAGTTAGGGTCTAATAAATGCGGGAACCTCATTCTTAAACTGAAATTTTGAGGACAGTTATATAATCCTATTTAATCTCTGTGATGAAATGCCTTAAACTCCATATGACATTAGGTTATATGTTATTGAAAAATAAAATAAATTAAAATAATATTGAGCGTATTATACATGGGAAAAAGCTTTTTCTTGATATGGCATTATTGCTGTCATATCACAAAGAATCTCCTGAATATTACACTAAATGTCTCTAATTTTACTTTGGGATAAGATAAGACCAAAATATGAACATCTTAGTTATGATCAGCTATACTTCTGTTTCATTTTTATACACATGCTATTTATCCTATGTTTTAGTTATTTAGAACATTCAATCATACTCACTGGGAAATGCACAATCTTACCAATCTTCTTTTCTCATGGTATAAGCTATAAAACTCAAAGTCTCAAATGCCCTTGTAGATAGATATGGTGTTTGAACTATGTTCTACATCTCAGTTATATACTACTGAATACTTAACTTCAAGCACTCAATGAAAGAGGATATATTCTAGGAAAAGAGTCATTCTGCATCAGTTTTTGGTGGTAAAGTCCAACAATCCAAAACATTTTGAAAACTTTTTTTTGGTATCCAAACAAGCAACAGGAGTTTGATGTCTACCAACTTATGCCCTAATTACCTATTTTCTTATTCAATTTAAAAAAAAAAATTATTTATTTATTGCTTGAGGTTACATCTTCATCATAGTGTACTTTTTCCACCCCTCCCAGTCCTGTCCTCCCACACTCTACCACCTAACACTTCCATCCCACTCCTCTGGAGTGGAGTGTCCCTACATAACAGTCCCCCGCCCAAGTTCAGCAGTCATATGAGGGCCAAGAGTTTCCTTATACACTGGGGACCTATGGCAGACCCATTAGGAAAAAGTGTCTCATTGACTGGGAGAAAAAGAAAAAGTCTATGTTCATGTTCCCTTTGGTGCATTGGTTGTGGTATATATACCCTGTACTATATAGCTAAAATCCGACTATAAGTGAATAGATGCCATGCGCATCCTTCTGAGTCTTGGTTAGCTCACTCAGGATGAGCTTCTCTAGTTCCAACTATTTGGCTGCAAATTGCATAATTTCATTGTTTCTGATAGCTGAGTAGTATAACGTTGTGTAGATGTACCACAGTTTTTTTCATCCATTCTTTGGTTGAGGGACATCTAGGTTGTTTCCAGTTTCTAGCTATTACAAATAAGGCTGCTATGAACATAGATGAGGAAACTTCCTTGTGATTCGGTGAGGAATCATTTGGATGCATACCCAGAAGTGGTATGGCTGGGTCCGTGGCAGAGCTATTCCAAATTTTCTAAGATATCTCCAGACTGATTTCCACAGTGGTTGCACAAGCCTGCACTCTCAGCAGCAATGGAGGAGGGTTCCCCTTTCTCCACACCCTCACCAGCATGTGATGTCATTTGACCTTTAAGATTATATAAGTGAAAACAGTGATGATAGATACATATTTAAAGTGTACACACAAATATATTCATATTCATATATTCATATACATATTTACATATATACATATATATGTGTATACATTTTAAACCCAACAAGATAATTTTATTAAAAATTGAATAAGATCTTATTTGCAGATGATATGATAGTATACATAAGCAACCCCAAAAATTCCACCAGAGAACTCTTACAGCTAATAAACACCTTCAGTAAGGTGGCTGGATATGAAATTAATTCAAAAAATCAAAAGCCTTTCTTTATACAAAAAAAAAATCAGAATCTTACCCATTCTGACAGGTGTGAGATGGAATCTTAGAGCCTTCTTGAGTTGCATTTCTGTGATGGTGAAGGTTGATGAGCATTTTTCACCAACCCCACATCTGACAGAGTGCTAATATCCAAAATTTACAAAGAACTCAAGAATTAAATGCCAAGAAACAAAATAATCCAAGGAAAAAATGGGGAAAAGAGCTAAACAAAGAATTCACAAAGGAGGAATTCCTAAAGGCTGAGAGACAATTGAAGAAACGCTCAGCATCCTTATTCAATTTTTTTGAACTTTAAAATTTTATTTTATTTTTTCTTCTTTAAATTTATTCATTCTGATATTTTCTTTCTTTTTTATGTTCATTTAACACTTCAGGTTATGTCTCCATCACAGTGCCCTCTTTCTACCTCTCCTCAGTTCCTCCCTCCCACCCTATACCCCCTAACCCTTCCAACCCACTCCTCCTGAGTGGAGTGTCCCTACATATCAGTTCCCTGTCCCAGTTCAGCAGTCATATGAGGGCAAAGAGCATCCTCATACACTGGGGGCCTACAAGGCAGCACCAATAGGGTAAAGTGTCTCATTGACAGGTAACAAATTCTATGTTTCTGTTCCCTTTGGTACATTTGTGGTAGTATAGTTATCCTGTACTACATAGCTAAAATCCAGTTATAGGTGAATAGATGCCATGTGCATCCTTCTGAGTCTGAGTTAGCTCACCCAGAATGAGCTTCTCTAGTTCCATCCATTTGTTTGCAAATTGCATGTTTTCTTTGTTTCTGAAGGCTGAATAGTATTTCATTGTGTAGATGTATCACAGTTTTTTTATGCATTCCTCAGTTGGGGTATATCTGGATTGTTTCTAGTTTCTACCTATTACATATAAGGCTGCTATGAACATAGATGAGGAAATGTCCTTGTGGTTTGGTGAGGCAACATTTGGATATATACCCAGAGGTGGTATGGCTGGGTCTTGAGGTAGAGCTATTCCAAGTTTTCTAAGATATCCCCAGACTGATTTCCATAGTGGTTGTACAAGCTTGCACTCCCACCAACAATGGAGGAGTGTTGCTCTTTCTCCACAACCTCACCAGCATGTGCTGTCATTTGAGCTTTTGATCTTAGCCATTCTGACAGGTGTGAGATGGAATCTCAGAGTCATCTTGAGTTGCATTTCTCTGATGATTAAGGATGCTGAGCATTTCTTCACGTATCTCTCAGCCATTAGGGATTCCTCCTTTATGAATTATCTGTTTAGCTCTGTTCCCCATTTTTTGATTGGATTATTTGATTTCTTGGCATTAAATTTCTTGAGTTTTTTTTTTAATTATGCATATTACCTCTCTGTCCGATGAAGGTTTTGTGAAGATCATTTCCCAATCTATAGTTTGCCATTTTGTTTGAATGGCAGTGTATTTTGCCTTACAGAAGTTTTTCAGTTTCATGAGGTACCCTTTATTGATTGTTGGTCTTAGAGCCTGAGCTGTTGGTGTTCTCTTCAGGAAATTGTCACCTGTGCCTATAAATTTGAGGGATTTACCCACTTTCTCTTCTTATAGATTTAGTGTGTCTGGCCTTAAATTAAGGTCTTTGATTCACTTGGACTTAATTTTTGTGCAAGGTGATAAGTATGGGTCTAATTTCATTCTTTTATATATGGACATCCAGTTGGACCAGAACCATTTGTTGAAGATGCTGTCCTTTTTCCATTGGGTGGTTTTGGCTTCTTTGTCAAAAATTAAGTGACCATAGGTGTGTGGGTTCATTTCTGGGTCTTCAGTTCAATTACATTGATCCACTGGTCTGTTTCTATACCAGTACAATGCTGTTTTTATTACTATTGCTCTGTAGTACAGCTTGAAATCAGAGATGGTGATACCTCCAGATGTTCTTTTTTTATTTGTTTGTTTGTTTGTAGGTTTGTTTGTTTTTTGTACAGGAATGGTTTAGCTATTCTGTTTTTTTTTATTCTATATGAAGTTGAGAATTGTTTTTTCTAGGTCTATAAAGAAATGTGGTGGTATTTTGATAGGAAATGCATTGAATCTGTATATTGCTTTTGGAAGGATGGCCATTTTTTTTTTTATGTTGATCCTACCTATCCATGAGCATGGGAGATTTTTCCATCTTCAGATGTCCTCTTCAATTTCTTTCTTCGGGACTTGAAGTTCTTGCCATACAGGTCTTTTACTTGCTTGTTTAGAGTTACCCCAAGGTATTTTATATTGTTTGTGGCTATTGTGAAGGACTTTATTTTAGTAATTTTTTTCTCAGCCCATTTATTTTTGTATAAAGAAAGGCTTTTGTTTTTTGAATTAATTTTGTATCCAGCCACCTTACTGAAGGTGTTTATTACCTGTAAGAGTTCTCTGGTGGAATTTTTGGGGTTGCTTATGTACACTATCATATCATCTGCAAAAAGGGTCTTATTCGATTTTTAATAAAATTATCTTGTTGGGTTTAAAATGTATACACATATATATGTATATATGTAAATATGTATATTAATATGAATATATTTGTGTATACATTTTAAATATGTATATGTCATCACTGTTTTCACTTATTAACAAAATGAATTGAAAACGGCATTTATTGAATGTCTAAATTAATAAAACCAAAACTGGAACGATTTCAAATTTTAGTTCTTAAAATTAGAAATGTGCATACCAGTTGGATAGTATTTATAAAAATGTATGTTGATGATACAGTAATGTCAGCCATTTTTTTCCAAAAAAGCCCATATTCTCTGAAATGTTTATATCCTGAATCATTCGATTTATTTCACTGTATATATTTTCTACTTCTGAAAGAAAAAAAAGAGGAGATATTTCCTCAAAAGCAAAATCCTAAAAATTGTGTAAAGCTCTCTGCTTGAGACTCTGACATATTTCCCTTAAACCTACTGGCCTTCTTTTACAACCACCCAAAAAGGGGACAGATTATGGTGTATTTTATGGGATTTATGGGTTTGGTTCATTCATTTCTGTAGGTATAGAAAGTTAAGAGACACAATGGAAATGAAAGAAGGATAAGAATGCTAAGAAGATTTACTGGTTCTTATTCTCTCTTAATTCTCCAAATCCCAGCTTCAATAACACCAGTTCCACTACTTATTTAAAAAAAAAAGACTAGTGCATGTTAGGCCATATCTTTTCAAGAGAAAATTTCAAAGTAGTCCTTCATAGCTGTCTTCATGAACAACTCTTATTTTACTTTATTTCCTTACTTTGTTTTCTTAGTAGGGGCCTGGCTTTATAATAGAATTTGGAATCCAGCCCATGCTTTACCATGTAAACTATAAAATCCAAGGCCAATTCCTTAATTTTCTTCTGAAACTCATTTTATCAAGTTAGACAATAAAATACCATGATGTTAATGGTCCCAATTCTATAAGGTTGTTACAAAAAATTAAGGTAATCCATAAAATATCTACAGATGACTCTTAATACCATTTTAACTATGTTGCTTTTTCTTTTTTAATAATTTCTTTTTTATTTCTTCAAGTTACATCTCAATCACAATCCCCTCCCTACTCCCCCCTCCATTCCCACCCTCCCACCTTCTTACCCCTCAACCCCCCATCCTCTTCCCTTTTTTTGAGTTTAAGGTATGTCTTTTTCCCCCCAATAGCTCCCCCTTTCAGTCCAACAAATGGTTCCTTCTCTTATAACAATAAATACAATACAAAACAACAGAAATAAATAGGCCACAATTATGAGAGTTATATGACTTAGCATACATTCCCAATGTCCAGATCATATGTATTTGGCACCTAACTTTAACATTCTACTATCTAACCATCTCCATGAGTTTAAAGTTCTATATCTAACTCAGCTTTCATACTAACTTGCATCACAATTTTAAAAACATCTTCTTAGATCCAGAACACCTTCTCGATTCCTAAACAACTCAAAATTTAACTATGAGACTCTAGCTGTCTATTCTTCAACCACCTCAGAGACCTGAGAGGGATAAATATATCTGATTTTATAGGAAGTACAGGGCCTGCAGCTTCCAAAACTAAGAAATGACATACCAGTGGCTGCCTGGACAGTTCCCATTTTCTCTCCATACATTACAGCATCAATCTTCAGCCATTTGGCCCCATTTCTCTGACAGACATTGATTGTAGAGCAGGAATTATGAAGGACTTGCCTACCCTGTCTTGATAGAGCTAGGATGTCAACTTACCTGCTTCCAAGTTTTGTGGTTTTTAGACAGCATTCATTCTACAGTTGAAGCAAGGGGTTTTTCTTGCCAAGAGATAGGCTTGCCACTAATTCAACCATCTCCCACTGGAGATTCTTCAATGCTCATCTTCTACTTGGAGTAGAATAGGGGGTGCTGTCAGAAGCTGACATGTCTCGATATCAAAAAATCTTAAGTTAAGAAAACATCTTTGAATGCCATATTCTGCAGATCTCGAGGTTTTTGAAGACGCCCTATCTATCTCTTGTATTTAGATAAGCAAATGTTGCTTGTCTCTTAGCAACTTGATTTCTGATTAGCTTAGAAAATAACTGTGATAGACTGTCATAGTACCTAACAAAATGACAAGCTTGAATGACTATTAGTTTGCATTTCTTACTCTCATTTATGCTTTCACTTTAGCTATAAGTAGAGAAAGCTTTGAAAAGTTTGGAGGAGAAGTGTCACAATTCTACTTTCAGCAGAGGCTGGTGGGGAAAAATCAGTAAGGGAGGGTTTGCTTTTAAAAGGCCAACAGTCTTGCCATTTGCTAATCAGATCAATTGAATGATAATGATTGTATGGATCTCTAGTAAACCAATAGTTATTTATGAATAATTTTGATCAAACTTTGATGGAATCACCACTAAAATTATGTTGGTGAATTACACATATTTTCCTATGGTAGTGTAATTGCTAGGGCTCCTTCTTTTATCTCTTCTTATAAATTCTGTGAAACAGACTTTAATGATCAAACATAGCCAACATCCAAAATGGCTTATTTACTGAAAGCAGAAATATTCTGTGGCTTTTATTGTCATTTTTTCTTATCAATAAGAATAACATTATCTGTCTGATAGCAACCAGCATTATCATCATTTATATTGGAAAACTTGGAATAGCTTCTCCTCAAGACCCAGCCATACAACTTCTGGGTACACATCCAAATGATTCCTCACCAAATCACAAGGAAGTTTCCTCATCTATGTTCATAGCAGCCTTATTTGTAATAGCTAGAAACTGGAAACAACCCAGATGTCCCTCAACCGAGGAATGGATAAAAAAAAAAAAAAACTGTGGTACATCTACACAATGGAATACTACTCAGCTATCAGAATCAATGAAATTATGCAACTTGTAGCCAAATGGATCGAACTAGAGAAGTTCAACCTGAGTGATCTAATCCAGACTCAGAAGGATTCACATGGCATCTATTCACTTAAGCCGGATTTTAGCCATATATTACAGGATAACTATACTACAACAAATGCACCAAAGGGAACATGAACATAGACTTTGTTTCCTGTCAATGACACACTTTGCCCTATTGGTGCTACGTTGTAGGCCCCCAGTGTATGAGGAGGCTCTTGTCCCTCATATGACTGCTGAACTGGGATGGGGGACTGTTATGTAGGGACACTCCACTCCAGAGGAGTGGGATGGAAGTGATAGGGGGTAGAGGGTGGGAGGGCAGGACTGGGAGGGGTGGAAAGAAGACACTGTGATGGAGATGTAACCTGAAGTAATAAATAAATATTTAAAAAAAAATAGAGGGAGGAGGAATAGAGAGATCTGGAGGGGGATAGAACAACACATGAAGATCAGTAGGACCAACCAACTGATGACCCTAGAGACTTACAGAGACTGAAGCACTAACTAAAAAAAAAGAAGAAAAAAAATTTAGAGTAGACCTAGATTTCACTATACATATACAGATGATAGGTAACTGGGTCTTCATACAGATCCCTTAGCATTTGGGGGGGGGGGCAGTCTCAGTGATGGACTCTGTTGCCTGTTAGTGTGATACCTTACCCTAGCTGGGCTGCCATGTTGGGTCAAAGAGTAAGAGGAAACTCATAGCCCTTATATGACTGATGAACTGAGCTGGCTAGATATGAGAGAGTCCCCTTTACTTGAGGGGAAGTGTAGGCAGGAGAGGGAGAAGAGAGTGGAATGGTGGAACCAGGAGGAGAGGAGAGAGGGGCTGTGATGGGGTGTAACTTGAATAAATAAATATTGAAAAAAATAAATTAAAAAAAGAATATAGAATCCCCCTCCAAGACTAAGGAAATTCACTGAGGACATGCATGTGGCTGGGGTGTCCTGGCATGGAAACCCAGAAAGGCCATTGTGTGAAAATGTGAAGATGTAGCCTGAATTTACTTGAAGATGAGTCCCCTTCCCCACCCCACTCCAGAGCGTAGAGATGTCAGAGCTGTGGCATACCTGCCAGGAAAGAAGCCAACAAAGAGTGGAAACAGCCAAGGAGAAAAAAATGTGTTTTGCCATCAACAAAGCTGAAAGGAGCTGAAGATCTGTAGAGCATGTTGGCATAAGACATGGAGATTTTGATTTTAGAGTTTGTCAAGTTGGTTTTTAGTTTCGCTTTGCTCTAGAATTTTGTCACTGTGCTCTCTTTCCTATGTTTTGGAATGAGAATATATATCCTGTGATGTGAAATGTTGGAAATATGTGTTCTGCTTTTTTATTTTTTTCCATTAATTTCTTTATGTAATTACTTTACAGCTTGATTACAGATGTCTCCCTTCTTTCCTCCCAGTCCTATCTTCACATCACCCTCCCCCATTCCCCCTCTTCTCCCCTCAGAGACTAGAGGTTCCCCATGGGTATCCACCTGCCCTGGTACATCAAGTAGCAGCAAAACTAAGCACTTCATCACCCACTGAGGCCAGACAAGGCAGCCCTACTATAGGAAAGGGATCCAAAGACAGGCAACAAAGTCAGAAACAGACCACTCTCCAATTATTAGTGGACCCACATGAAGACCAAGCTGCACATTGGCTGTATACATGTAGGGTTTCTAGGTCCAGCCCATGCATTATCTTTGGTTGGTTCAGTTTCTGTGAGCTCTCATGGACCTAGGTTAGTTTCCTCTGGAGGTCTTCTTGTGATGTCCCTGACCTCTTTGGCTACTTCACCTTCCTTTCCCTCTTTCACATGAGTCCCATGAACTCCACCTATTGTTTCACTGTGAATCTCTGAATCTGTTTCCATCAGGTGTTGGATGAAGCCTCTCAGAAGACAGTTGTGCTAGGCTCCTGACAGAAAACAGCAGTGTTAGGAGTTAGCTCTTCCCCCTGAGGTGGGTCTCAATTTGGGCCAGTCACTGGTTGGCCATTCCCTCAATTTCTGTTCTATCCTTAATGCTAAGCTTCTTGTAGGCAAAAAAATTTTTGTGTCAAAGATTTTATGGCAGGTCTGTGTTTCCCTCCCTCCACTGGAAATCACACTTGGCTAAAAGAGCCAGTGATTTCAGGCAACATTTCCCAGAAGATAGTATCATGTAGAGTTACCTGCATGGACTGCTGGGATGCTGGGAACCTCTCCTGTCCCAGAGATGCCTCCCCCCATTTCATATATATATATATGATACACCCCATGTTGGGATAGTCTCTTTTTACTGACTGGATATCAAAGTATAGAATTCTCAGGTCTGTCCCTAGCACCTTATCAGCCTATATGCTGCCATACATCCTGACATGATGATAGTGGACTAAACTTCTGAAACTGTAAACCATTCCCAATTAAATGTTTTCCTTCATAAGAGTTATCTTAGTCATGGTGTCTATTCACAGCAATGGAAACCCTAACTAAGACACATAAGTACTGGACAAAGTTCATATAATCTCACTCTACAAATTAAAACTCTGTCCAAGCAGGTGTTACAAGTCATATTTGAGATATTTAGTTTTTGTTCAAAGAATCAAGTAAAAACTAAGAGTATATAAAATAAAGTATTGGCATGTTCAAAATTATATTTATAACTGTAAAGATTTCCACCATATAATTATCATGAAAAATTATCTGGTATGCCACCTTTTATATTTTAAATATTTCCTATCTTAATGAAATCTAGGATACCTGTAAAAAATATCTTAATAGGCAAACTAGAAGTATAGAGAACTCAGCATCCACAGGATTCCTGTAATCATAGAAATGTGAATAAAAAAATACTACCCTATATGGCAAGGGTGATGTCTTATCAGGTAAAGTGATTGCCCACATGCGTGGGGACTGGGATTTTGATTTCCAATAAACAAGTATATGCCTGGTGGGCACTGTGGCTCATTTTGTAGTACCATAGCATGGAAGCAAACAAAGGGAATTCACTGAACAATCTGGCTAGACAGATTAGCCACAGTGGTGAGATATGTTTCCAGAAAGACACTCCAAAAATATAACATGGAGAGTGATCAAGGAAGATACTGTTTTCAACCTCAGATTCCATACTTGTATTCATAGAGGTTCACTTATACACTTGCAGCACATAAACATAATGCACACACACCACATATGCATAAATATTCAAAAAATGCTACAATATACTATAGGCAAAATGGCATTTTGAACATTCCAGATACTTGTCAGGATCTCACAATAGAAAACAAGACCTGGTGGTGAAGATTTCGTGAAAGTGCCTTCAATACAGTGTAATTTACATTGTAACACAAAATGTGTCTAAGGAGAGTAAATTTTGGATACAAGAAAGTGGCTTTGAAAGCTAGATACCTTAAACTATACTCAGCTCACTGATAACAAAATCAAATTAGAGCCTAGAAAATGAAGTATTTCTTTAGTAAGTTCAAAAGAAAAACCAAGTAGAAAACTGGGTTCATCCGTACTCTTTTTTACCAAGCTCATCCCAGTCATCCATAGAATTATCTGTGCAGATAAGCATATATTTGTTTGACTCTTAGAATGTTTTTGATTTGTACAAGTAGCTAGTAACTTTTCATGTTAGTATATATTTCTTTATATTCTTTCTTATTTTTATTGTTCTTCATTTTTACTTATCTTTTTTATTCTTTGTTTATGAATTTGTATTTCCCTTTGAATCAGATGAAATACACTTTTTCCAATGTGGACTCCTCATTCTCTTTACACATAACCTCATTCCTCTTACCTATTGTTCAAACTTCTTCATGTTCTCTGGCCTCAGAAGCCACGAGGTGAGTTTTGGAAATGTGTTTCCTTTCAATTTTTCTGTTTGCAGTGATAAAGAATGTGTGTGTACTGAGAACTTTGATTTAAGTGGAAGAAAATTGGACAAGGAAGTTAGCATTATTTTTGATAAGGAATTGATGAATAACTTGTTTACAGATTTATCACACTTGGACATTCTATAATTATGTACTCTTTTGATTTTTTTTCAATAAAAACAACAACATAAATTCACACTTTGTACATCTGTTCCAACAAAGATATTAAACTCTGTAAGGTCAACTAGAGAGGAGAAAGATTCCAACTGAGGAGATCAGAAAAATCAAGAAGCCCAGTGACAAGGGTTTCCAGGAAATTGACCTTCAATAGTGTAACAGTCCAAAAATTAAGTTAATGTTAAGTTGCTACTATTTTTAACAATAATAGCCATGAAATGAGGATGGTAGAACAAATAGAGTTAAATAATGTTTAGTTGCTCAACAATAAGTAGCAGTGAACATATACCACTTTGGGGGTTATTTTAGAAAAGGTAAGATTTGAATTGTTCTGACATGTAAATATAAAGCCAGAAACAGTGAAGGGCAAGATTTAAAAATAATTCTTGAAGGATTACAGTATCTAAGAAATTAAAAGCTATACCAAGGATACATAAGGAAAGTTCACACTGTGATAGTAAAGGGAATTAAACATGACTGTGATAATTATAACATCTGCACATATAAGTATGCTAACAGGAAATGCAGTTTGACACCGGGATATATAAGGAAAAGCTCAAAGGAAGTTCTTTATTATATTTATTTGTTCATCACTGGTAACACTCATTTTTTTAGTCTGTACCTTTGTTTATCCTTTTGTTACATGTATTGATTTGTGTTAAGGGTCATTATTTTAATTCCCACAATTTTCCATTATAACAAAAGTTTAAAAGTAAAGTGGGAAAACGTCTATCCTGTCTACTGAATGGAACACAATGCATATAATGTGAGTCTTTTGAAATGGTCTGTTCTGAAAGGAAATAAAACAGCAAACAATGTGGCAGATCAGGAGCAACTCAAACATAAAGTTTGAGAATATTTGAGAAGCACCTTTCAAGACAATATAAATAAGACTAATAAAAGGTCCTTGAAATACATCAAAAGAACCAAATCATCCAGAAAGCATTTATACTATACTTATTATATGAAGATCAAAAGGACCATTGAAATCATTGATACCAAAAGCCTAAGAAGAAAAAAAATATGAGTGAAGCAGGAATGTTAAAATATACCCCCTACCTTGCACAGGAATAATACCAGAAAGTCCATAAAATATATATCTTTTAATGTTGAATGATGCATTTTAAAACTCATTTTGGGAGTAATTTTATACTTACCACAGATTTTTGAACATAGTTCTCATATTCATGATTTAAAATACAACATATTGAAATCCTTATGCTAAAATTAGATTGAGACTGGCTAAGAAAGAAACCATTATTTAGTAACTTCTGCATATAGCATTCTAAAACATAAAACATGATCATAATACAATTTCATGCTGTGTTCTCATACTTCTAAAGTGATCCATTAATCAATCTTCTGTGAGGATTTTGCTCAACAGGATAATAAATGGCTGATAATTCCTAATGTTCAAGCTCAAACATATCATGTATCTCCTTAAATGTTGACCTTATGTTTTTGCATGTGGTAGTGACTGAATAGCTTTGTACAGCTGTAATTCCTGTGATCTACACTTACAGAATCTGGTCAAAATATATAAAAATCAACTGTTGTTACATATTAGAAATAAGGCAAGAACAGAGAGATACTGAAGACTATAATACACAATCTTTAATGTTGAACTGAGTTTTATCTATCTATTTTTCTTGGGAGAAACACACTGACTTGCATGGAAATCTCACATGGGGAGCACAGATTAGATTATATTTAGGAATACAAAGCAGTATACAGGCTGATCAGACTAACTGCAAACTAAGACAAGAAGTTCAAAAAGGATCCAAGCCAGCAAGCAGTACAGTAGACAAGCCAGAAATTCCTTTAAACAAATTACAAATTTTACAAGATGCTTTGATATCCCCTAAACTGAACCATGAAGGATAACATAGTGGAAGTCTAGATTAAATATGTATAAATTCTAAGTTGGTGAAGCAGAGATTTAATAAACCATTGCTAAGAAAATTTTATTAAAAATTGTTTTTATATTCTTTGATTTGTGTATGTATGTTTCCTGTGTGTGTGTGTATGTGTGTGTGTGTGTGTGTGTGTGTGGTTTATACCACATTATAATACATTAAGAGAAAATAAATTATGCCAAATAAAAGTACTACTATGTTTTCATGCTGCATGTTTGTACTTAAAATTTGAATTATGACAAAAAAGGGAGAATTTTGCTAACCTGATACCAGAATTGGGAGTACAGTGACACTATGGAAAAGAAATAAGAACATAAAGTTAACAGACAGATATTTGAGAAAAAATTGTTAGAATTTATTTTAAATTTACCTAATAGAGAATATAGAAATGAGGTTGAAGAAATCCATGAGGATTTGTTGGGGTGAGTTTAGTGTGTGAAGGTGTGTCTAAGTATTTTCTGTTGTTGAGAACTAAGTGCTGGGAGGATTTTTGTTGGGTCATTTCTATGGCTCATCTCCAGCTTTATATTTGAAAATGCTTGTCCTTCCACTCCTGCTCAGATAAGTCAAGGTCAGACATCCTTCTGTGCCCAGAGGCAATCTAAGAAATGTATCAAGTGTTATCTCCCTGCTGATTGGTTTTAATAAAGAGTTGACGGCCAATAACTCAGGCGGGCAGGAAATACAAGAACTTCCAGGCAGAGAGAGTGATACAGGGAGACAGAGTGGGAGAAACAAAGAAGACCCAGAAGGGAATGAGCATGGACTGGAAATTAACTGGGAAGTTAAGAACCAGCCACACGGAAGGTCACAGTGCTAGAAGAGTTGGGTTAGTTTAGATAGTCGCCGGAAACTGGCTCAGAAAAAGGCCTAAGCTTTGAATCATTAGAAGTTTTTGTGCCTTATGTATACCTCAGGCAGTTCTGCAAAAATCCTGTAATAATGATATACATATGAGTAACAGAAAGGGATGGCATTAAGATATAAAATAATAAAAGTAAAGCTAAATGTGTGGAAGACACCTCAGAGCTGGAGGTTCTTATATAAGGAATAATAATAATCAATGATACCTTACATATTATCAGAAAAAGCAAAAAGGAAACATCTTTGACCTTGGGAAAGGCAAGCCATAGACAATTCTGAGAAGACAAGAGAAGAGATCTGGTGCCACCAAAGCCTCCCAGAAAATGTGCACATATGAGTTGCTCAGTTTGCTTAACTGCTCAGTGAATGAATATCAGGTCACAGGACAGTGAAGAGCTTTGTAAGATTAATATGTTAGTGAGTTTAAAATATTATTTCCATTTATCTTAAAGGTCATATAAGCACAGTAGAGAAATCATCAATTAACACAATGAGAACAAAGATAGAAAGCATATGATATAGGCACATGTATCCATTCAGATGTAATACAAAAGAGGATATGTCATTCATGGTACTATAGTAACAAACTCAAATTAGTTATAATGTATGTGATAATACCCATAGTTATGTGACCTAACTTGGGATTCTTACCAACATTATTTCACTACCTGATTTTTTTTCCTTCATTTGGTTATTGTCAGAGACAGTAACATACAGATAAGAGCTGAAGCAAACGAATAAGTGCTTTGAAGACAGTCCACTCTGTTTTGCAAGGCGGACAAGTGGGTGTTTGCCGTTCTACGCTTGTCTCATTTGTCTGGCATAATGCATTGGGCAGATACCCTACCTTACAAAGATGATTTTATGATTCCTGACAATGATTCCTGAATCGATTCAAGTAACTGCTAACCCTCCTGCAAATTAGCAAAATTTCTAGGGGTTCTGTAAGTCAGATGAATTACACTAGGAAGAAAATCTAGGGTGAAACAAATTAATGATCAAGGAAATAAATTCATTCCAGGTTTAGTTAAGGTCCAGGTGTGTGCCCCATTGAGATAGGCCATATGAAGATAGAAACAAAAATAAATGGTTAACTGTACAAGACGGACACCTGGTTCTTGGTTAAAACCTTGACATAAAAAATCTTTTGCCTTGAACACATATGATACATTTCAAATAAGGAAAAGATAAAATTTCTGCTTTAAACTTGTAATGCGCTTATAGATAAAACCACTATTTTAAACTTACAATAAACAAAAAATGTCTAGCAAGATTATAAGAAAGAACTTAAAATCAAGAGGCCTACTGTAACTCCCTTTTTGCATAATGACTATTTTTTAATAAGGTAATTCTGACGTTGAAGACTTTGCTTTAGAGTTATTTAAGCTATGGATGAGACAACAAAGTTGAAGAAGCCTGCTGGAACTCGCTTCATCCATAACCTGTAACTATATAAATCTGTGTTTGTCTGTTTAATTGTAAATATGATATATACACACACCCACCCACCCACACACACACACACACATACACACACACACATATATATTATATATATATACTATATATATAATATATATATAATATATATATATGCATGCATGTTTTATCTCTATGTTTGAGTGAATGTACATGCAATAGAGACCTCCTTATCCTATTTGCTGAATGCATGTGTCTGTGAGCATGGAAGAGAAACTTTTTCTACCTTTTCTTTTCCCGTTGGCTCATAGAGGGTTAATAAGTTCCAAGCTCCTTCCCAGAAGTAACAGTCAAGAATTTTTCTTCCAGTTTGAAGCCACCTTCACAATCTGTTGTCACACAGCAAGAGAAATTAGCCAAAGAAAGCAGCATGTTCCTCAAGCCCCCAAATACTTACTCATCAACCAGCCAGCTCTAGAGGTCGAACATAGAGCAACATTATAGAAACTAGCAGTTTCTACTCTAGAAGCCAAGTTACTGGGGATTCTCTGTCCTCTTCTGTTACCAGTAAAAAGTCACACCTGCATCTATTATACTAACTTCCCCTTGCAGATTTAGCTGATTGGGGCCACTTGCTGTTAAGCAACTAAGGACATAGTTAAGGGTTTCTGCCACAAGGCCAAGAGGCTCTGTGGCTCAGTTGTTAATTTATTATGTCTTGAGCCTGAAGGCCCTAGACTCAATTCTCTCTTGCTCTCCTCTTTTGTGTTTCTGTTCCCTACAAATAAAAGATTTAAGAATTTAGGTACAGAACAAAATGTCAGCCTCCTGAGGGTCTGACATGCTGACTCCACATACACTCAAGGTATCTTGTGGATGTCAAAGTGATAACTTTGGTTATGTTATATTTTCTTGTGAATATTCGTTCCTGGATTCTGGGTCATTACTGGCCATGTCTTAATGGAGTTTTGTGCTTTTCCATTGACATTAATCACACATATGGTAATGTAGGAGGATGCCTTAAATGACTTCTTATGCTCTAGGAATGCTCTCCTCTTTAGAAGAGATGTCCATTTTCCTCCTGGCATTCAGGATCAGTCACTCCAAACAACACTGAAAATTCTCCTTATGCATTTATACCCTCTGTATTACACAGACATCCCAGAGGTCTTATTCCAGTATAAAAACATTACTATTTTATATCCATGTAGAAAACAGTGCCCTGTGTTTTAAAGTAACTCAGCGATTACAAACATTTTTCAATGAACCCCTGTGAATCAGTGATGCTTGACTAGCACTGAAAGTGAGGTTTTAAAACGCCTCTTGATATTATTATTAATGTAGTAATCATTGTCATCTCTGTCTCTGTTGCTGCTCTGTCTCTTTCTCTCCTTTCCTCTCTCTCTCTATATATCTATATATATATATAGATAGATAAGATACATATATATATATATATATATATTGTGTATGTGTGTGTGTGTGTGTGTACAGTTGTAGGAGTTCCATTACACATGTGGAATCAGAGTACCACTTTTGAAAGTCACTCTTCTTGTTCCGCCTTGGGTTTGAGTAAAGTCTTATTGTTTCTGCTAAATTTTGCTTTTCAGAGTGGCTAGCCCATGGATGATGGGAGATTTCCCTGTCTGTATCTCTCTTATATGCATACCATTGAAGCTATATGACAGTCAGTTTTTCAGGCATTTGCAATAAAGGTCTTTACACAGTGAATAATTTAGCCAGCTCAATGTAACAGTTATAAGGAGTCAATAACTTCACGAATGTTTAGTAACAAGGTAAAATTAATAAATCAATCACCTCTCTTTGTGGTAATGTAGATTTGGGGTTTTGTTTGTTGATTGATTCCTTGGTGAAAAGCAGTATTGTGTGAAATATCCTAACAGCAGATAAGATATCTTATACTTCCACAGAGGGAAACTTGGACAGAAACACAGAGGACACACTTTTATGTATAGTAAGTACATAGTCTGTCAAGGATAAAGCACTACTTCAGTGCTAACAGCTGTTGTCTTGTGTAATCACATTGGTCCTAAGTACCTAGAAGTGCACTACAATTGATATTGCCTTATGAGGCCATTATTGTTATCTCTACAACTAGTAAAAAGGTCACAAAATTTTGCTTCTAGCAATGTCCACTGTTAAAAGGAGTCCATGTTCTTGAGAACATATATGCCTCCATCCATGACAATTTCTACTTTATTTAAGTGCTCACTCAGTGGTTATGGGTGTCCAGAGGAAGATGCTAACTAGTGTCTACCAATGGCCAAGCCACTTGTGTATTAGAGTTCTCTTCTGTTGAGGTCACCCATGGTTAACCTTAACAATACGACATAAATATCTGTACTTTCTATGTGCCTTTGTGAAGATACCTATCCTTATGTCTCTTACTCTAGTTTTTCACTACTAATTTTCTAATCAGCTTCCTTTGAAGTACCTTAATTTGATCTCAGAGCATTGAAAGATGTATAATTGTATGAGTGACCAGTTCTATTTCCAATCAAAGGAAGCAACCACATGCAAAGGTCAAAGTTCTGATGCTTGTAAGAGTATTCCACAGCCAGTGAAATTTAGATCCAGGCAGCAAGCTGTGTAGTTACAGCCACCCAACTTCAGGTAGTGTCTACATTTTGTGCACAGTCATCTGTAAACTATTCCTGAATCTTCTCTTTTCTCCCATAGGAGTACAGGGGTCCTGTGTATAGCCAGAGTTGAAGGATGGGTCTTAACAAGTAGTATAGTAGGAGAGGATATTGGGTAGCTGGATGACTTCTTAAATGTAGCTTAGCTTTTCTCTAAGGGTTAAAACAAGTCTTATCATCCATATGAAGCCTAAAGTCTCTTTTTAAATAAATGTTGCAGTGTTATGTGAACAGAATTTATCTTACTTTCCAAGGTTCATGCTCATTGACACAATGTAATGTGCCTTTCATAGAAAAAGAAACTGCTATGAGAATATATATTATAAAATCTGCATGTGTTAATTTCTCAGTGTTTCTATTATATATCTGGAGTGTCATGTTTGTTATATTATATCATTGCAATTCAAAATTTATTACAGTTATCTATCAGATAGACTAATTTACTAATAAATAGAAGAGACATACCTTTCACTTTCAAAATGTATTGTGCATATTTAAATACTTAAGTGTTATTAATATACTTGTTTATGATTTAGAGCAAATTTCATACATTTAAAAGAGGCAAACATCCACCCCCACCCCTCAGCTCCATAATTCACCCAAAGATTCTGGTTGAATGCCCCCGCTCTACTAGAGGGCATACAACTACCAGGAACCCTGTGAGGAATTTCTGCTGTTAAAGTTGAAGTGTGGCATGACTAGAATTCCCCTTAGCTCCATGCTAAATAACTGACTCCCTTTTTCCAGCAGAGTACCTTCCTGCGCCTGATCTGGGGAAATTCTAGATCCCCAATGAGTGTCATGTAACCCTCAAGGAAGTTACAGGTCCACGTCTTTTCTGATAAGAAACTTTCCCAATGAAAACCTGAGGATTTTTAGAGGTACTTCCCCATGCTAATAAAGTACCCATTGCATACTTAGCCCCAGCAGGTCAAACACATTCATTCACCTGCAAAACCCCTCTCCACTATCCAAAGTTTTATAATGCTCCTGTTTCACAAAATACACTTTTTCCCCTCCATCTCTCATTATGGCTGTCTGAGACTTGGCTGTTTATTTTGGGCTTGAGGAATAAAGGCTTTCCCCCCTTCAAGAACTCAGCACTGGATCTTCTCACCTAGGTAGGCTTGCATGGGGAACAGGCTCCTGCCTCGCTGCCACCACAGCCATGATAAATTTCCTACCACAGCATCTGGTGATCATCTCTGAGCACCTATAATACTAGCTCATACCCCCATGGCTGCCATCTGCCTTGCCACCTTGCACTGGGGAGAAGTTCTTACCTCAGACCACCCTAACTCTACTGATTGCTTAGCTAAGAGAGTTGACACTTGACAGTCAAAATAAACTTTTCTCCTGCATCTCCAACTAAACAGGACATCATGAGGGTATAAATCTCCTTGTCCTTACTTCACCCTTTTCTGACTAAACTGACCTAGCCCAGACCTATGAATGGAGGAGCATGTATTTCTGGCCTGATAGCTGCTAGGGCTGGGAATTCTCCACTGAACACAGAATGGCAGAATGCCATGTAAAACACCTCCCCAAATCCTGTTAACACTCCTTAGAGCTTGTTCAGATGTCCCAAACAGCACTCACTCATCTCAGCTCAATACCCCGGCCCACAATTCTAACAGAAGACCGCTCCTCTACCAGAACCCACACCAGTGTTAGGGACCTCAAATGGTTAAGCCTACACTTGGAAGCCCAGAGTTCAAACAAGTACCCAGAACCCCAGAGGCCAAGCCAATATCCAAACTCCAGAGGTCAAGAAGCCCACCAAAACCCTAGAAGAGACACCCTACTAGACCTGAAGATTCACTGGTCACCAGAATCATAGATCACTCAGGCTAGATGGCTGGAGAAGAAACAGACACCAAGAGGGAAAAAAAGACAGACAAATGTCATCCATCCAACAAAGGTAAACTCAGAAATTGGCACCACAACCTATAATTATCCCACAAAAAGATGTCCAGAGGCCAGCTTTTGAACACAGTCAACAACAGCTAGGACAACTTGACACCATAGTAGCCCAACTATTCTACTACAGCAAGATCTGCATTTCCAATACATTGAAGTATGAAAACAAAGACCAGTTTTATGAAGATGACAGAGGTCCTAAAAGAGAAATTGAATAAATATCTCTAAAGGGTATGATGAAATTTGCAGGCAAATGGATGGACCATGCCACAATCCACAGACCTAAAGACACTAAGTAACAAGGAGGGCTCAATTGTTGATGCTTGAATCTCTGTAAGTAGAGGAAATAAAATAGACTTCAGAAGTGAATGGAGAGAGGCAACTGGACAGGAACCCAACATTACTACCATCTAAGAAGCTTTATCCAGCAGATAATGGAAACAGATGCACAGAACCATAGCCAAACATTAGATGAAATTCAGGAAGTCTTGAGGAAGAGTTAGGAGAAGGTTAGAATGAGCTGAAGGGATCAAGGATACCACAAAAAGATCCACATAGCCAATTAACTCAGACACGGGGGGGCTCATAAAGACTGAACCACCAACCAAAGAACATACATGGACTGGTCCTAGGCCCAATACACATATGACGCTGATGGGCTGCCTGGTCCTCCAGTGGAACTAACATCGATCAACATCGATAGACTCAACTCCACAATAAAAAGACACAGACTTACAGATTGGATCCATAAACAAGACCCATTATTTTGCTGAATCCAAGAAACAAATCTCACTAACAAAGATAAACACTGTCAGAGTAAACAGCTAGGAAAAGGTATTCCAAGCAAATGGACCCAGGAAACAAGCTGGAGTAGACATCCTAATATCAAACAAAATAGACTTCCAACTGAAGTTAATAAAAAAAAAAAAAGACAGAGGAGGGCATTACATACTACTTAAAGGAAATATTCATCAAGAACATCTCAATTTTGAATATCTATTTCCCAACTACAAAGGCACCTACATTTGTAAAAGAAACTCTTCTAAAACATAAATCAAACATCAATCCCCGCCCATTAGTAGTGGGAGACTTCAACACACCACTCACAACAATGGAGAGATCATCAAGACAGAAGCCAAACAGAGAAATAATGACTCTAACAGAGATGATGAACCAAATGGACCTAACAGATATCTACAGAACGTTTCACCCAAACACAAAAGAATACACCTTCTTCTCAGCACTGCATGGAACCTTCTCCAAAATTGACCATATAGTTGGACACAAAGATAGCTTCAACAGATACAAGAAAATTGAAATAACCCCTTCTATCTTATTAGACCACATGGAATAAAGCTGGACTTCAACAGCAAAAGAATCAACAGAAACCGTACACACACATGGAAATTGAACAACTCTTTACTGGGTGACCACTGGGTCAGGGAAGAAATAAACAAGGAAGTCAAAGACGTCTTAAAATCCAACAAAAATGAAGGCACAACATACCCAAACCTATGGGACACAATGAAAGCTGTGCTACAAGGAAAGTTCATAGCACTAAGTGCCTTCAAAAAGAAAATTGTGACAGCTCATATTAGCAAATTAACACCTAAACTGGGTGAATTGAAAAAAAAAAAAAAAAAAAAGAAGCAAACACTCTCAAGAGGAGCATAAGGCAGGAAATCATCAAACTTAGGGCTGAAATCAACAACTTGGAAACAAAAAGAACAATACAAAGAATCAATGAAACCAAGAGTTAGTTCTTCAAGAAAAGCAACAAAATAGAGAGACCCTTAGCCAAATTAACTAAAAGGCAGAGGGAAAAAACCCAAATCAACAAAATTAGAAATGAAAAGTTAGAAATAACAACAGACATTGAGGAAATCCAGAGAATATTTGGGTCCTACTTTAAAAATCTATACCTCACCAAATTTGAAAACTTAAGCGAAATGGACAATTGTCTTGATAGATTCCACCTAACAAAGCTAAATCAATATCAGGTTAACACATTAAACAACACTGTAACCCCTAAGGAAATAGAAACAGTCATTAAAAATCTCCCAACCAAAAAAAGTCCAGGGCCAGATGGTTTTAGCACAGAATTCTATCAGACCTTCAAAGAAGAACTAATACCAATACTCTTCAAACTCTTTCACAAAATAAAATCAGAACGAACACTTCCAAACTCATTCTATGAGACCACAATCACCCTGATTCCTAAACCACACAAAGACCTAACAAAGAAAGAGAACTTCAGACCAATCTCCCTCATGAACATAAATGCAAAAATACTTAATAAATACTAGCAAACCGAATTCAAGAACACATCAAAAGTATCACGCACCATGATCAAGTAGGCTTCATCCCAAGAATGCAGGGATGGTTCAACATATGAAAATCTATCAATGTAATTCACCATATAAACAAAATGAAAGAAAAAAATACATGTGTAAAAAGCATTTGGAGAAATCCAACAGCCCTTCTTGCTAAAAGTTCTGGAGAGAATAGGCATACAAGGATCGTACCTAGAAATAATACAGGCAATATACAGCAAGCCAGTAGCCAACCTTAACATAAAGCTGGAGACATTAAATCTACTGGAAGAGAAAGTCAGAAAAACCCTTAAACTCATTGGCACAGGTGACAACTTCCTGAACAGAACACCAAATTAAATGGATGACAACTTCCTGAACAGAACACCAATAAATGGAGAGAAACTTGAAGCATTTCCTATAAACTCAGGGACAAGACAAGGATGCCCACTTTTGCCATATCTCTTCAATATAGTACTTGAAGTTCTTGCTAGAGCAATAAGGCAGCTAAAGGATATCAAGAGGACACAAATTGGAAACGAAGAAGTCACATTATCCCTATTTTCAGATGATATGATACTATACATAAGCAACCCCAAAAATTCCACCAAAGAACTCTTACAGCTGATAAACCCATTCATAAAGGTGGCTGGATACAAAATTTTTAAAATCAGAAGCCCTTCTTTTTACAACAAATAAATGGGCTGAGAAGAAAATCAGGGAAACAACTCCCTTCACAGTAGCCACGAACAATATAAAATACCTCGGGGTAACTCTAAAGAAGCAAGTAAATGACCTGCATAACAAGAACTTCAAGCCCTTGAAGAAAGAAATTGAAGAGGCCATCAGAAGATGGAAAGATCTCCCATGCTCATGGATAGGTAGGATCAACATAATAAAAATGGCCACCCTACCAAAAGCAATATACAGATTCAATGCAATTCCTATCTAAATACCAACACAATTCTTCTTAGACCTGGAAAAATCTTTTCTTAATTTTATATGGAAAAACAAAAAACCCAGAATAGCTAAAGCAATCCTGTACAATAAAAGGGGGGGGGGGTATCACCATCCCAGATTTCAAGATCTATTACAGAGCAATAGTAATAAAAACAGCATGGTACTGGTATAGAAACAGACCAGTGGATCAATGGAATCAAATTGAAGACCCAGAAATGAACCTACACACCTATTATCATTTAATCTTTGACAGGGAAGCCAAAACCACCCAATGGAAAAAGGATAGCATGTTCAACAAATGGTTCTGGTCCAACTGGATGTCCACATGTAAAAGAATGAAATTAGACCCATACTTATCACCTTGTACAAAACTTAAGTCCAAGTGGATCAAAGACCTTAACATAAGCCTGGTCACACTAAATGTACTACTAGAAGAGAAAGTGGGAAAATCCCTCGAAATCATTGGCACAGGTGACAATTTCATGAACAGAACACCAACAGCTCAGGACCTAAGACCAACAATCAATAAATGGGACCTCATGAAACTGAAAAGCTTCTGTAAGGCAAAAGACACTGTCATTCGAACAAAACAGCTGGCTACAGATTGGGAAAAAAATCTTCACCAACCCCACATCTGACAGAGGGCTATTATCTAAAATTTACAAAGAACTCAAGAAATTAAATGCCAAGAAACCAAATAATCTAATCAAAAATGGGGAAAAGAGCTAAACAGAGAATTCACAAGGGAAGAATTCCTAAAGGCTGAGAGACACTTGAAGAAATGCTTAACCATCAGAGAAATGCAACTCAAGATGACTCTAAGATTCCATCTCACACCTGTCAGAATGGCTAAGATCAAAAGCTCAAATGACAACACATGTTGCTGAGGGTGTGGAGAAAGGGGAACCCTCCTCCATTGCCCATGGGGGTACAGGCTATGCAACCTCTATGGAGGTCAGTCTGGTGATATCTTAGAAAACTTGGAATGTCTTTGACTGGGGACTCAGCCATACCACTTCTGGGTATACATCCAAATGACTCCTCACTGAATCACAAAGAAGTTTCCTCATCTATGTTCATAACAGCCTTATTTGTAATAGCTAGAAACTAGAAACAACCCAGATATCCCTCAACTGAAGAATGGATTAAAAAACTGTGGTATATCTACACAATGGAATACTACTCAGCTATGAGAAACAATGAAATTATGCAATTTGTAGCCAAATGAATGGAACTAGAGAAGCTCATCCTGAGTGAGCTAACCCAGACTCAGAAGAATGGGCATGGCATCTATTCACTTCTAGTCAGATTTTAGCTACATAGTATATGATATCTATACTACAACCAATGCACCAAAGGGAACATGGACCTAGACTTTTTCTTTTTCTCCCTGTCATTAGACACTTTTCCCTAGTGCTGCTGCCTTATAGGCCCCCAGTGTATGAGGAGGCTCTTGGCCCTCATATGACTGCTGAACCAGGGCGGGGGACCATTAGGTAGGGACACTCCACTCCAGAGGAGGGGGATGGAAATGTTAGGGGGTAGAGGGTGGGAGGGCAGGACTGGCAGGGATGGAAAGAGGACAGTATGATGGAGATGTAACCTGATGCCATAAATAAATAAATGAAAACCTCAAATGACAGCACATGCTGGCAAGGTTGTGGAGAAAAGGGAACACTCGTTCATTGTTGTTGGGAGTGCAAACTTGTACAACCACTATGGAAATCAGTCTGGGAATACCTTAGAAAACTTGGAATAGCTCTACTTCAAGACCCAGCCATACCACTTCTGGGTATACATCCAAATGATTCCTACCAAACCACAAGGACATCTCCTCACCTATGTTCATAACACATTATTTGTAATAGCTAGAAATTGGAAACAACTCAGATGCCCCTCAATCAAAGAATGGATGAAAAAACTATGGTACACAATAGCATATTACTTAGTTATCAGAAACAAGGAAATCATGCAGTTTCCAACCAACTGGAGGGAGCTAGGAAAGCCCATCCTGAGTGAGCTACCCCAGACTCAGAAAGATGCACATGGCATCTATTCACTTAATTGGACTTTAACCATGTAGTACAGGATAACCATCCTACAACCTACACACCAAAAGGATCAGGAACATAGACTTTGTTGCCTATTAATGAGACATTTTGCCATAGTGGTGCTGCCATGTAGTCCTCCAGTGCAAGAGGAAACTCTTAGCCCTTATATGACTGCTGAACTTGTTGGGGGGCTGATATGTAAGGACACCCTGCTCTGGAGGAGGAGTAGGATAGGTGGGAGAGGGGAGAAAGGGTAGGAGGAGTGGAAAGAGGACACTATGATAGAGATGTAACTTGAAGTAATAAATAAACATAAAAAAGATTTAAAAAGGAAATATAGATGCACATATAATCAAATCTGACCTTTAATATTTTCTAAACATACCAGGTTATTGTAAATTACCACCACAATGAAATCTGAAATCATTAAATTCCATTGAAAATAATACTAACACTTTACATTAAATGTTGGTCCTTAAATTTGAATACATTTCTTGTTGAAATCTGAAAGGAATTACTAAAAATAGCACTAAATTTTATAAAGGCCATTTGCTCAAATAATTTATGATTTAAAAAGTTAAAAATAATTATACCATACCAAGTCTCAGATTAATCAGGTCTATTACAGAGGCCAATTAGGGCATTAGAAAGATACCATCTGTGTATCACTAACAACAAGGACACTAATTTTATATGTGAAGTCAGCACACAAAAAAATATCATGACAGACATGCCTGATGGTTGTGAGAGATTACATGAATAATGGAACTCTAAAATTAACCTGAGAGTTACCAGCAGGTGGAAGTTCTTCCATCCTGTCAGTCAATTTTGAATCAATTAAGGTTTTCTGAATAATACCTCCTCAGAGAAAAATCCATTAATTGAACATCTCATTGCCTGTTATCACTGCGACAAAATGTACATTCAGTTGCACACAGTTCTTTAGAGTCACCAAAATTTTTTTCTCTGCTGATACATAAAAACTCAAATATTAGAAAAAAATAAAAAATATATTAAAGTCTATTTCTTTAAATTTTGAAGTTTTAGTAAAGTCGGCACAGATGAGATTAAGAAGGCAATATATTTTATGAATAAAAATGAGAAGGGATGGGATTTGATTGGAATTAAATATATTATATAGAAGTTATAACCTCATCATACTAAACTTGGGCTACTATGGGCAGATAAACAAGTACATAAATAGTTGTTTGAGATTTTCAGAATGGAATAAAAGCATAAAATTTTTAGTTTCACTTTCAATTAATTTTACTGATAATAATTCAAAAAGTCAAAATTTCCAAAAGATACAATGAGAATTTTGAGCAACTCATAAACTATTTTACCTAATTCTTCCCTGGGTAATCTTCAGCCCAAATGTGAATGACACAGGTGGGTCAATTAGGAAGTCTGATGATGCCAGCTGAACACTGGTTCAATCATTTGCCATAAAGTATAAGATGTCTTTTGGAATTTCATTTATTAGAGACATGAATCAATTCAGTTCTAAGCTGTTGTCTATAATAATTTTGAATCACTACTTTTGGAAAGTAAGTACCAAACCTCTCAAATTCTACTGTGAGATCTGTGTGCATCTTTCAGTGGCTTAATTTTATCCATAACATCTAACTATTTTCTTGACTCTGAAAATTTGAATTATCTGATTGAGGTGTTTTCTTTCTTGTTTGTTAAATTCTTTGTGCCATTGTATGCTTTCTACTGAGACACCTGTCAAGAAGAAAATTTATCAACAACTACTTAGAGGACATAGACAGAGCAGGGCAGCCATGAAGGGAGCGAGCTTGGGCAGTATATGATAAAGAATGATTGGATCTCTGCAGACATAGAATCAATTTCACCTTACAAACTTCTCCCTTTAAAGGATGTGGTATAGTGACCTGAGTTTCTCTCTTCTGTTGTTTCTCTTGCTACTTCTCTTCTGTGATTTAATACATTTAAAAATATGGATAAATTCAAGTGTTTCTTTTATTTTTCTTTTCTGACCCTTTCATAATAATAATTAAACTCAACATTGATCAATGTGCATGAAGATGTCTTTAGCATGACATCCTAAATTTCTTTGAGTTTCAAAGATACTTGATGATTTGCCATTCCTATGCATATTCACTGGCAATACTAACATCATAAGGAAAATACATGTTATCTCTATATAAGAAATTAGGCTAGGTTCATATAATGCTACTTGTATATATGTTTTCATGTCTCTGACCATATAGGCCTGGACAACCAATGGTTATGCTCTTCTCAGGGAAAGAACTCCTCTCCTTCCTGG
>CAJQZJ010033173.1:3091403-3105506 GCA_907164525.1 Lophiomys imhausi | reverse complement strand
CCTTAAGGGTATAACTTCTGATGTTAAAAGGAGACACAATCTCACATCAAACTCCCTTATTTTGTGGATCTTAAAATCCTTTAGCTTCTCTCCTGTGGTATTTCCCAAATCTTAGGTACAGAAGTGTTTTGTAGGTGTATCCCTTGAGACTGGTTTCCAGCCTCAGCGTTTTGAATGACTGTGGTTTTCTGTACTGGTCTCACTTGGTTGAAAAGAAAGATTTTGTTGATGAGGGAGAAGACTGTATTTATCTCTGGATAGAAGAACAAATAATAAATTGCACACCCTTCAGATTATTTTGCCATGCTGGATGTTGATGTGAAAAATAGGCTGTATAGGTGGGAAAGAATGTTGGTGTCCTTCCTCCTCTGTAAGAAAACTAGTCATCAAAAAGGAGGGATTCAAATCAATTCCAGATCAATGGTCTCTGGGCCCTGTTTATCAAGTTCTTGATATATGAATTTGAAAGACCATGGATTGTGGTATATGGAAGGGTTTGAAATGAGGAAAAAGAAGAGAAAATGTTGTAATTATAATCTGATGAATAAATTTAAAAAACAAAGAATGAGAAAATGATAGGGGATTGACTAGAGACACAAAGGGTTTGTGGGGAAGGTGAGACTCCCCACTTTCTGATCACTGTTGAGTTTACACAATTGTACACAATAATTAACTCAGTAAGTGGTCTGCTTAAAAGCATAAACATATGAATTGAAAAATATTGTGCACTTAAATTTAGAGATAATGTGACAAATAAATAACATGGATATATATCACATTAGCACATATTTTTAAACATTTTCAAGACCATTCATTTCTTCACAAAGAACATTACAGCTTGGGTTGTGATGGATCTTTCTTAGGATTTTATTTTATTATTATTTTGAAAGCATTTTACACTCTTTAACATTTTCAGATGTGTTTATATTAAATTTGCATCTTTTTCACTCCCCATTGCATTGTATCACCCCTCTCTTGCTTCAATGGAACCCATTCTTATTCCCAGCAAGATTCCATGTTCAATCAGGACCCCATTTTAACTCAGTGAGTATATATCCACCCACCAAAACTATGAAAATAGAATGAGAAGTTGTTATTAAGAAGAGTTCCAGTGAAATATTTAGTCATTAGATGTCTAGTCTTCATATATATATATATAATCTTATTGTACTATATGAGTTACAAGGTATCTATTTTAGTACATCAAGATAATACTATATTTAAGCTACTCTAAGTAAACAAGACCCAACTCATGTCCTAAACTGCTGACCTCCTAGATTATTATGAGCATAATTTTGGGACTGCATTATCTAGCTTCAATTTTATCACTTACTCTTTTGTCTCCTTATTCACTTAGCTTACTTCACTCCTTCAATGGACTATCAATTAGAAGATAGGTCATTATTTGTGAAACACTACTAACAGAAAACAGACTTGAGAATTCAAATCAAGGATAAATCAATAATTTTGTGTGATGAATTGGTTACACCATTTTGTCATTTCTTTGGCTTCCTTTTATCCATTCCATTTGATTTGCATTCTCACTTATATAGTTAGAAATCATACTATATTTGTATTAATAGTTAATTCTTATATGACCCTTAGAATTTGCCTTTTTTATTAACTGTAAAGCACTTGGGTGTTATTCTGTAAGATGATGTAAATTAAGTATCTTGATCTCTAGAAAGACCTTTTTTATTATCAAAGTCTTTCTGAGCTGCTCTACTTAAATTTCTCTGAGCAAAATAATATTGTGTTTCAATGATTAAATAATTTGAACTTTGGAGCATGTTTTAAGTATCCCTTGTAACTTACACAAATAGTATATAATAAAGCACATAACTAGATTTCACTGATAAGGGAAAAACTTGAACTAGCTCTCACATGAGATAAAATGATAGTTGACATTTACCTGTCTTTCAAATACCACTCATTATAAAATAGGCATCAAAATCAGAGTGTATAAAGGAAAATTTAAAAATTAGCATACCAGTTGATCAATGGCACATTTACACAGTGGAATACTACTCAGCTGTCAGAAACAAGGAAATCATGCATTTTGCAACCAAATGGATGGAACTAGAAAAGCTCATTTTGAGTGAGCTAACCCAAGTTCAGAAAGATATTTATAGATGGATTTTAGCCATATAGCACAGGGTAACTATCCTACAACCAACAGACCAAAAGGAACAGGAACATAGAATTTGTTATCTGTTAGTGGGACAGTTTGCCCTAGTGGAGATGCCATGTAGGCCCCCAGTGGGAAAGGAAGCTCTTAGTCCTCATGTAACTGCTGAACTGAAGGGTACTGATATGTAGGGACATCCCAGACTGGAGGAATAGGATAGATGGGAGACGGGGTAGATGGTGGGAGGGTGGGACATGGAGGGGTAGAGGAAGGGGTCCGTGATGAAGATGTAACCTGAATTAATAAATAAATGTTTAAAAAGGATCATAATAAGTTTAGAAGGCTAGTGAGATGGATTATACTGTAATGTCCTTGCCACATAAGCATGAATATCTGAGTTTTAATCACCACAACCCATGTACAGAACTAGTTTTAGTACTGAGTGCCTATAATCCTAGTTCTGAGAAAAACAAAACATCGAGGTAACTGATGCTTGCTGACTTGTCTGCTATATTTTGAGATTAGATCAGAGTCCCTTTTTCAAATAATCAGGATGGAAAACCTTAGAGCAGATATTTGATGTAATCTTTTAGACTCCATGTGCATATGCACTTGCCTGTGAATGAGAACATACAACACACACACACACACACACACACACACACACACACACACAGTTTATTGTTGAGTGATACCAATAGGATATGTATGTCAAGTGAGGATGGCATTTTGAGCAAATATTTAATAAGTTTAAAACAGAGTGTTATCATGAAAAGAATGGTGGTAGGTTTATTTGTCATAAATTGAGGATGGAAGGAAAAAATAGCTGCAGCTGAGATAAAAAAATATACTACTGATATAGAAGATCCTTCTATGGTGAGTTAGAAAACAAAGTAAGCACTGAATTTTACTGAGAATACTAGCCTGTATATAGAACTATTTTAAGAAGTAAAAATACTTGGTGACCTATCTGAACAGAATAACTCAACACAGGATAGAGTTTATGGCATAAACCTTATACCTATCAATATGACAGTGGAACCTAAACATTTGTTGAGGATGGCATTTCTCTCCTTAGCTGTCGTCAATGACAAGTAGTGCTTAGCCCCTTTTTCCATTCCATAAAAAAATATTGAATAGGAGGTACTTCAAAATTGGTCAATTTTGTGTAGAAGAGACAAAACTTGTTGATATATTTGACAGTAGGAACTGGTATGAAAAGAAGTTAGGCAGAATGCATTCAAGAATTGCAGGCAAGCTCCTGTGAGCTTGCTGCAGTGGTTTCTGTAACTTCTGAAAGCAAACCTCACAGATTCTATATTTCAAACTGCTGTTGAAAGGGTACCATAAAATGTACATAAACAGGAGAATGAACATGTATATAAATATTTCTCACACATCAATTATCACTCAATGTATGTCTTTTGGCCTAGCAACATGGCATTGTGATCTATAAAGTTAGGCCAAAATTACAACCATTTTGGCATGCAGGTGTCCTCTAGGGAACCAGGTAGATATGACTGTAGCTGAACTGAAATAACACAACATAATAACTTGAAAACACACAGGTGAACAGCTAGAAAACTAGTGATGGACATTTTCAGTAGTGACAGTAGTCAAGTGTTATATTAAGCAACATGGAAACTACAGAAGGACTTGGGACAATGCTCATTTAATACAAAGGTGACATGGGTGTTTTAAAATCCTGTACTTGTCAACCTGCTTTATGCTCTGATTTTAAAGGATACACTTCTTTATGAGTTGAGATTAAAAAAAAACTTGCACATTAAGATAAAACTGATGACATTTTTACTTTATTTTTCATAAATATGTAGCAAAACAAAATTTAAAGGTGAAAAACAGAAGAAGAAAGAATAAGGATGCTGTGATGTGAAGTCTGAATAATGAAAAGATTGCTATGTTCACTGATAACATAAAAGACAAAGAACATATTCAGATAAATGTGTCAGGGTGAAATTAAGGATCATCTTGTACCACTTTCTCAGTCTAAATCTTTCAGGAAATTAAACAGTTTCTTTAATCAATTTGGAAAGTTAGTATTCCTTTCTTTACTTTTTATCCCCAAAATTTCAAAATAATGATAAAACTTAGAAGAAATAATGGATATAACCTCCAGGAAAACAAATGTTTTTTAATTTTCCTGCCATGTTTTTTTCCCTAACTACTATTCATATGCAAAAATCCACTCAGAAAGGGAATTTTTCTCCCACTATTAATGAATAGAGATATGATAAAACTTCACAATTTGATTCTGCCTCATCATGCATTAAAATCCAAGTAGTTTCTCTGTTGACTACACAAAGCAACTGATGAATGAACTATTGAAAGCCTCAACTATGTGTGTCTGTATTTTTAGAAGCAAAATTTATAGATGATATTTCCCTCTATATCAGCAACATTTTTGGACATTCAACATTATTATTTCTCTACAATTCTCTATGAGTTCTCTAGATTCCATAATTATGTTCCAAAAGCTATTGCAATTGAGCATATTTGTTATCTCGGTCACAAAGCATAACCTGTGCATATCAGGGTTGACCTTGGGGGCCTCAGAATGATGGCTTTACATGATGGTGGAAATATTTATGTCAACAAAATACTTACTGTACCTAAAGGTTATTTTAAAACAAAATATTTTTATCCACAAGGTGACTTGTTGAAATAATAGGTAGCAAGTAAGTCAGTCTGACAAATATATATACAAAGATTGAAGTTTAGGAAAATTGTTGGGTATGAATAAATACAGTATATATTGTCAAATCTGAATTTGAAAAGCTTTAAAATGAATTCTCTTAAATAAAAGGAACAATGAATGATACATGTAAGTTCAATAATTTAATTTGGCAAACTAATTTTTACAAATGCTATCAGACACTGAGCGTCAAATTATGTTCAATTTCATTTGTCAAAACAAAAGTGAAAATGAAAACCACAGTGTCATGTAATTGAAAACACCAGAATACTTCAAATTAAAATACATAGAACTCAAATAATTAACATATAACTCAAAATCATGCATTAATTTCATATACTGCTCATATTTTTAGATTAATATCATTTATTTAATAAATAAATAAAAGTTATACATAAAAGTTTTAATTTTAAGTATTTACTCAATGAATAGAGTAATGTTTATCAAAATAATATAATTCAAATGTATAATTTAACATACCTGAAAAGAACATGTAAGCCTCCTGGTGACTAAGAATTCAATAATTAAATATGTAATTATCTTCTCATTGTTTATGTAGGAACATATTCTTGGAAAATAGAATGTAAGTTTACTGATATTTACAAGAGTTATATGGTATGGGGTAAAGAAAGCCAATTAAAAATTATGAGTTAAGATCTGAGAAGGATAAATATATCTGATTATGCAGGAAGTGCAGAGTCAGCAGCTTCCTAAACTAAGAAATGACAGACATCTGGTTTACTGGACAGTCCCCAATTTATCTCCATACATTAGAGCATCTATCTTCAGACTCTTGGCCCAGTATGTCTGACAGACATTAATTGTAAAGCAGGAATTAAGAAGGACATGCCTACCCTATCTTGGCAGAGGTAGGCTGTCAACTCACCTACTTCTAAGTTTTTCCTTTTTGGACAGCATTCTATCTACAGTTGAAGCAAGAAATTTTTCTTGCCCAGTGACAGTCTTGCCACTAATACAACTATCTCCAAATGGAGATTCTTCGATGATCATTCTCTACTTGGAGTAGAATAGGGGGTGCTGTCAGGAGCTGATATGTCTCAATATTAAAAAATCTTAAGTTAAGAAACCTTCTTGGAATGCCAAATTCTGAAGACCAGATATAGTCTCACAGTTAAATTTAAGTTTTTTTTTTAGAAATTAAAAGGGCATTCTAGGTCTAAGAAGATGTTTTTAAGTTGTTAATGGAAGTAAGGATGGAAAATCAGGTGGCTCAACAGCTATGAACACTTGGTATTCTTGGAAAGGACACAGGTTCATTTCCTAGCATCCACATGATGGCTGGCTCAAACTATCTATAGTTCTAGTTCCAGGAGATCTGGCATTCTCTTCTTCTGGTGGTATATGGAGTGGTGGAGACTTATGGGAACTTTGAAATGGTATAACCTATTATTTGTGACTACTGGTATAATATGATTAGTTTGCACACTTGTAAAAAATATCACTGTACATTTCTAGATAAAAAGATCAAATTACCAATTTCAAGAATTTTTAAAAAGTTATTAAATAGTACCTTCCAAATTCAACAGTACTAATGTACATATGAACTCATAGAGACTACAGCAGCATCCATATGACCTGCACGGATTCAAGCCATATCAGGTCTCAGTGCAGAGATAGGAGACTGGACATGAGTTCACATTCCTAATGATGAAGCTCTTATGGATTATAATATGATCCATAATATAATATAAAGAAGCTTCACTCTGGATTATAATATGCCATTCCAATGACAACCAATTGCAAAGGAAAAACAAATCTTCTACAGTGAAGTCTCAGTGGGTATGTTGACCACACTTCAGGGTAGGCCCCATGCCCAACAATAGAAGACCAACACAAAATTGAAAGATTTTCTCTGCATTTTATCTCATATTATCGGTTTCATGCTTAAATGTTATAGTTTCTGATTTTTTGTTTCTAACGACTTTGTTTGTATGTGGGTCCTTGTGTGTGGAGGTCTGTGAGTAGGGAGATGAGGAGGATCTGGGTTTAGTTGACGAAGAGAAAACCATGAATATAATATATTGTACAAAAGTATTTTCAATAAAATGGACATATAAATATATAAAGAAAACTGAAAGATATGATGTTAAATATACAAAGTAAATAAAAAGTTCAAATAGAGTACATGATTCCAGATCACCAGTGCATATGGAGAATATTCTTCACAGTAAACTGGATGGTAACAGGGCCTCCTAGGATGGTCATCTTGGAAAACAATCCTCACAGCAACATTGAAGGATGTGGGTTATGTTGTTATGCCCATTTGCTGGGATGTTTATAGCCTATACAATACTGAAGTTCATTTGTAACTGCAGATGAGAACCCAAGATCCAGATGTCTGTGGATTCAAAGTATGTGTACTATGCTACACAGATAGTAATTTCTTACTCTTTACTTACTTAGAAGAAGGACAGTTTCTGTTTGATGGGGGCACCAACCATATTCAGAATGGATGTACCCTCACGACTAAATATTTTTTTATTATCTTCCCTTCTAACATCATTATTCTAGGATTTAGGGTAGCAATGGATAGATTTGGGATTGATATGAATATTCAACATTAATAAAAGTAGATAGGAATACAGTTAGGTTAGAAATAGCTGCCCATTGGGATTTTAATTGCAAACTATACTTATATTAGAATGAAAAAGATATTTTCCATAAGTTATACAAAGTTGTGGAGCATAAAAATCCAGTGGTGGAAAACACTTCAGAAAAGAAATGATCTCTGAAGAATAAGGTTGCTCAATCAATGTGTGTTGTTCTAACTAAGCCTAGGAGTTTGGGAATTTTCCTTGTAAGTCCCTGACACATTGTATCTCATATATGTGTGTGTATGCTGTCCATGTGTCCCTGCATTCATGCACGTGGAAGTGAGTAAGACTGGAGATCAATGTTGGCTGTCTTTACCTATCACTCTTCACATTGTTGTTGGTGATGTTTTTTTAAAGATTTGTTTTGTTTGATTTTATGTGCATGAGTGATTTTCTGAATGTTTGTATGTGAACCACATGCAGGCCTGGTACCTGAGGAGACAATAAAAAAGTCTCAGATCTCCTAGAACTGGAGTTATTTATGGTTGTGAGCCAATCATCATGTGGAATCTAGGAGACCAATCTTTGTCTTTTACAAGAATAGCAAGTGTTTTTAGCAGTAAGTTATCTCTCTAAGCACATCTACAATAGTTTTCAGACAGGATCTTTCACTGAAACTGGAGCTTCCACATTCAACTTGACTGATTTTCCCACTGGACACAAAAATCTTCCTGTCTCTGCCTACGTATCAGTGGGATTATAGGCAGGCTTTTATGTGAGCAATGAGAAATGAATTCAAGATTCATTTGAGACATTTTCCTAATTAGGTAGATTATATTTTTAAAACTGAGATTAAGATATGTTTATTTTGATTAAGTTTATTTCTTAAATTACTTTGCTCAAAGTAAAATGCATAAAGTTTCCCAGTTTGTGGATGATTTCAAGTAGAAAGAAAATTATTCAAAATTACTTTTAAGAAAACATGAATATAGTAAATATAATTATTTTATTTATAATATACATAATTTTGTTAGTGTGGATGTCCCTTCTCAAAATATTGAAGTTTGCTCACTTAGATTAAAAAAGATTTCTTTCTATAGTACAAAATAACTATACTACAACCAATGCACCAAGGGGAACAGGATCACAGACATTGTTTCCTATCAATGAGACACTTTGTTCTAGTGGTGCTGCCTTGTAGGCCCCTATTGTATGAGGACGCTCTTGGCCCTCATATGACTACTGAGCTGGGATGGGGGACTGTTTTGTAGGGACACTCCAGTCTAGAGGAGTGGGATGGAAGGGATAGGGGTAGAGGGTGGGAGGGCGGGACTGGGAGAGGTGGAAAGAGGGCACTGTGATGGAGATGTAACCTGAAGTAATAAATAAATATTAAAATAATTTATCTTTATTAGACTTGATCAGATGTTGACCCTATAAAATATTTTTGGAAGAAAGAAATTACAATTAATCATTTTTTATAAGTAGTTACTTGTCCTTTTCCCCTGAAATATATATTTACAAACACTTCATCTAATCATGGGGTATCTCTAATATATCCAAATTCATCTATTGTAGCCTGTGAATATAAACACAAATGAATTTATGAATATCAGTACGAATAAAGCAATAACGATGCTAAAGAATAACCCAGAGAGTCTCATAATTTCCAAATAATGTGTACATTTTCACTGTAATAAAAAAAGAGTCCATTATTGGGCTCAATTCCACGAAGTCATTTAACAAGAAATTGGTGCAATATGCAAAGAATGCAACCATCCCTCTACAGCCAGTTACCAGCTCAGGCATGCTTAGTCGCTGATTAACAACCTCATTCATATTTCCATTTTGCTTACACTAGTCACTTCAGCAGTAAGTTCATTTTGTCATAAAGAAATGAGAATATAATCACATAGTAATTACATAGCTTTAGGTTGTTTTTACAATTAAATGATATTTTACAAAGTTAATGAATTTTCTCTTTGGTGACCTGATTGATACCCTAACATTTATTGTGTGCTGCAGTCTATTAATTGAAGGATAATTATTAAATGAATTCTCAAACTATACAAAACTATATATTTATAAGCATATATATATTTGCCAAATCACAATAGGTCATTAGTAAGAATTACATTGTTAATAGATTCTCAATTCTTGGGTAGTTATATTTAGAAATTATAGTTGTACTCGTGTTCTACATAATTTTATAGAAAATATATGGTCATAATTGTAACACTTAAAAGAAATGTAGACCTCTAATGAATAAAGCCAAAATGGAAAACAAGATTAGGGCAAATGCATTTCAAATATTAATGGTATTGAAATGTGATGCCAGCAATATTGGACAATAATACAGGAAAATCTTCTTTATAAAGCAAATTTTAAAAATGACATGCACACTAGGTCAGCACTAAGCATTCTGGCTACTGAAGGAAGCTCCTTGCCATTAGTCCCTTTGCTTACATGCTGTCAACAGTCACAAATCGAGTTAGAGTTCAGATACCAGTGTTAAATCGTATTTATGCTCTAGGAAAGATGTTCAACAGCATTGACTTGTGTAAGAAATCCACATGTTTTGGCAAGTAACTGCTGATATATACTTTCAGTATTTGGTCTGACTGCATTAGCTACTTAAACAATGACCTTTAAGGAATCCATTTTAAAAACACTTTCTTGGAGATGGCTAGTCCTATTGTTATTGTATTCTGGGGACTTAGGAGTGACTATATTTATTTAAAAATCTTTTGATATATAAGACTTTTAGACTTAATTTTAGAAAGTGTCTGTATAAAGTAAAAGGAGTTATGTTAAAAAAAATAGTCCCTGATATTGCAATCACAAGTAGAATAGAGGCTCTTTGTGAGAAGGCAGGGAGCCAGCAGGAAATGGAAACTAGGGTAAGAGGGCAGTTAGTACTGATGCTGTGTATAAAAATACCATTATGAACCTGTATCATAAGTGCTAAATTACAAGCAACAAAACACACACTAAGTTAAAGGATATAGAGAATTATAAATCTTATCTTCATGTGTTCTCATATCTGAAGCAAATGCAAGTTCAGCTTGTGGAAATTATCTAGATTTTTCTAAATTCCATTGAGCAATAAAAAGCAGAGCTATATATCACTTAAGAAAATACCCACCACTAGGAATCAGTAACCTTCTCTGTTGCTATGGAAATGCAAGTGTCTCACAAATAATATTTCCTTGGGTTGGCTTCAAGAACTCGCTTATTGCTGAATACATTGGACACTTCAGATACAGGACTTTCAAGGACTAAGCTGAAACTGACCTGGAAGCCTCCTTCATGAGTAGTAGCTTTCATAACATCACACATTCCTATGGAAGCTGTCATTGTTATAAACCATTGTTATAAAACAAGGAATGACCCAATAAAATAGCCCTAATAGTGTATGAGTGTAACTTTATCTTGATGGTAACCAAAAGCTATTTAATTGGAATTATTTTTTTCTCAATGGAAAATTTCATGACCAGTATTGTAAACCTAGCCAACATACATGGAATGAGAGAACATATACCCTAAAGGAAATCCTACAACCGCTATTTACCTAAACAAATGCAATTTCTAACCATATTATAAATGGTTTATAAACAGCTAAGTGGAACTCTCAACCTCATCAAAGAAATTGATGAAAATGCAGAGATTGAGTGTCCATGGGGTGCTCAATCTCAACTGATACACTTATATAGAATCCATTTTGCCTAAAGCTCAGAGAACATCATGTAAGAGGAGATTAAAATATTTAGAAATCTGGATTTCCAGGATTACTGTTGCTAGATAGTGTTCCATAGAGTTGACCTGGAAAATGTATCCATGAACCCATAAAAATATGGTTATCTGTGCAAGAGCTATATAATATCACCAGTGGCCATACCAACATAGACTAGTAAAATTCTTCAAAGTTCTACCCTAGAAGAAGAAATACAGGTAGAAAATGGTTGCTGAGAGAGAATCAGTCACCTTCTGGAATAAGTACTCACATAGGCCATCTAATCTGAAGTCTTAAGCCTTGGACACATGTACATGCACACAATGCTACACAAACTAAGTAGGCTGTACACCCACACACACACACACACACACACACACACACACACGCACACACTTGTAAAATAATCAAATGATATTATAGGGGAGGAGCATGGAAGGACTTGGAGGAGCTAGAGCAAGTGTTTGGAGTGATAAAGATGAAGTGTTATGGATAAAATTGTTTTAAATTGTAATTAGTTCTTTTTTATTGAAAATAGATTCCTTTCTCATACAAGATATACTGGTTATAGTTTCTCATCTCTCTACTCCACTCATTTCTTCCCTACTTTCCATCTCTTACCCACAAAATCAACTCCTTTTCTGTCTCTCATTAAAAAGGGCTTCTAAGAAATAACAACAAAACATGACAAAATAAAACACACTAATATGAAGCAAAAACTTCCATATCAAAGTTGAACAAGGCAACCCACCTGGTGGAAGAGTCCTACGAGCAGGTAGAAGCATCAGAACTACTCGTTCTCACACTCAATGGTCCCATAAAAACAACAACAACAGCAAAAAACAAACAATAAAAATAACTTTTTCTAGTTCCATCCATTTGGTTGCAAATTGCATGATTTCATTGTTTCTGATGGCTGAGTAGTGAAATAACACAGGCTCAGAAAGATGCACATGGCATTTATTCACTTTATAATTGAATTTTAGTCATGTAGTACAGGAAATCTACACTACAACCAGTGCACCAAAAGGAACAGGAACATAGACTTTGTTATCTGTTAATGAGACACAGATTGGGAAAAGATCTTCACCAACCCCAAATCTAACAAAGGGCTAATATCCAAAATATATAAAGAACTCAAGTAATTAAATACCAACAAATCAAATAATATAACCAAAAAAATAGTTTACAAAGCTAAACCAAGAATGCATAAAAGAGGATTCTCTAAAAGCCTAGAGACACTTGGAGACATGTTGAACATTCTTGGTCATCAGGGAAATGCAAGACAACTCTGAAAGTCCATCTCGCACCTGTCAGAATAGCTAAGGTAAAAGATGCAAAAGATAGCACATCCTGCTAAGAATGTGGAGAAAGAGGAACACTCCTTTATTGCTGGTGGGAATGCAAACTTGTACAACCACTTTGGAAATCAATCTGGTGATATCTTAGGAAGACCCAGCCATACTGCTCCTGGGCATATATCCAAAAGATTCTCCACCAATCCAGCCAGAAACTGGATACAACCCAGATGTCCTTCAACCCAAGAGTAGATTAAAACAAACAAACAAACAAACAAACAAACAAACAAACCCTGTGGTACAGTTTTAAAATACAATACCACACATCTATAGAAAACAAGAAAATTATGCAATTTGCAACCAAATGGATGGAACTAGAAATGCTCATCCTAAGTAAGCTAACCGAGACCAAGAAAGATACACATGGTATGTACTCTCTTATATGTAGAAATTAGCCATATAACACAGGACAACCATCTTACAATCCACAATTCCAAACAAACAGGAACATTTCATAACTATCCTATGAAAAACTCCACCCACTAGTGAGTCGTGGGCCCTGTTGCTTGTTAGTGGAACACCTTACCCTAGATTGGCTGCCATATCAAGCCCCAGTACAAGAGGAAGCTCTTAGCCCTCATGTGACTGGTGAACTGAGGGGGCTTCATAGGTGGGGGCACCACCCATCTGAGGAGAAGGAGAGGATGGAGAAAAGGAAGAGGTAGGAAGGGAGGGGAATTTGATCAAGATACAACCTGAAAAAATAAATTAATAATAAAAAATGGAAAAAAACAGAAAAAAATAAATTATCTTTTTTCTTGTAATTTAGAAAATAGCTAGATTGCTTTGATTGATATTAATACAAAAGAGTGCTTTACAAATAATCAAAATCAATGACAAGAACACTCTAATTGGAGAATAATCATCTGTAAGAAATAAAAAGTACTAAATGCATGATCTGGAAACCTCCCCCTCATCTTCTCTAAAGTTATTTCAACAATATCCTATGTTGTAGAGGTGAATCTACTTACAGATATGGTTCCTCTGATCTATAGGTATTATGCTAATCTTTTGCAGATTATTTAACAGGATGGATGGAAAACTGAAAACATACCAAAGCACATCTAATCCACAATGATACAAGATACATTCAATGTGTATGACACAAATTTTACTTACAATGAACAGAGAGATATCTTAACGTTTTTTTTTTGTCATTGCTCTTTTTAAAAAAAATAAGCATGATATATGGATACTCAAATCTTGTTTATAATGGCAAGATAGCTCCTCATACTATGTTGATTAATTTATCCCTCTCTTAAAAATAAACCTTTAAAATCAGAAAAATCATCTAAAATTTATTCTCTATCTCTATATCTATCTCTGTTTGTAAATCACACTCTTCAATCAACTTAGAGTCTCTAACACTGACATGTAACTTCCAGTTCACTTATTCCTTTCTATTTAATGTTTTTAATATTTTGAGTCAAGGTCAACATTAGTTATTAAAGCTGGCTTTGAACTTGAGGTACTCTTTCTCTTAAGCTTCATAAATATGTAGGAATGGAGGTTTCTAAAACCATGGTTGGAGCTTTTCTATCTCTGTGTCACATTGTGTCTCTAGCTCTCACAAACATACACACTACTATAAGTTCATGGATGTATGTATGTAAGTA
>CAJQZJ010033173.1:3080847-3091393 GCA_907164525.1 Lophiomys imhausi | reverse complement strand
TGTATGTTTGTATGTATAGGTGTATGTATGTATGTATATGCATATGTATTCATGCATGTGTGAATGTGTTTGTGTATGGGCTACACACGTTAATAATAAACTAGAACATTTCACACAAGAAACAAAATTCTAAAGAATCAAAAATAACTAGTATTTATGAAATATTATGATACATCATCTCTTCATAGACATGAGCATTGAGATCCAGCATGGTTTACCTTTCTATGATCTTAAGGTAGGGAAGGTAATATGGCTTCAAAGTTTATGTTGTTTCCACCAAATAAAATTTGTTGAAATATGTAAAACCATTTCTACTTTGTAAATTAATGTAAATGTGAAATAAAACATAGATTATATCTTATTAAAATGCTTTATAACAAACATCAACATTGAATAAACATATGAAAAACAGAATTAATCCTCAACTGGGAAAAAAAAAGAACAAATTCATGTTCCCATATTAGATCATCTGTCCTCTATAGTCTATCTATTATCTATCAGTGTAATGATGAATACATTTTTCTACCTTCTTTCTTTTTCTCCAGGGAATATTGAATTCCATAGCTATCATAAATTAGCAGTGAAACATATTGATATTATACATGGTAGTACATAGGAGATAATAAAATATCTTTCACAATATTTGCTATATCTATCATTTATCTATCATCTGTCTATCTACCTATTTTTCCATCTATCTTCTATTAATCATCTATCTACCTACCTACCTACTTAACTACTTATCTACCCAACCAAAGCTGAAATAGATACCCTGCTTGAATATAATGTAAATATACAGTCTTTTGTATGAAATCACTTTTAATCAACATCCTTATCTCCTTTTCTCTTCGTTTATCTCTGAATTTCAAATTCAGAACCTTCATACATTAAGTAGGTATATATTTGATGTTGAAATCAATGATAAGTGTTACTGTTCTAATAATTCCATATGTAACTGCCACAGCATATAATTTGTTCTTTTGTAATTGGTTTACATAGTGAAGCCATATCCATAAAGATTTAAAATTTTAAATTAGAAGCTTACTGGATAGGTGACTGTTTACAAGAATGTGATGACTGGCATTCGATATCAGAACCCTCATTGGTATCTTGCTTAGGTCTTTAATTCAACAACTGGAGCAGGTATAGACAAGAGAATTATTGAGGAATGCTGACTGCCAGTCTAGCCTAAAACACAGAAACTCTGATTTCAGGAAGAGACCTTGTATTGAAACAGTAGCAAGAGAGAGATCAGGCCTCCACTGTGTACAACACATGTAGTAAAACACACACACATACACACACACACACCAAAGTGAATAAGTAAATCCTAAACCAAACCAATAAAAACCAAAATCAATTTTAAAACTATTTAGAATTCTGTACTTCATTATACCTATGAATCTACAACTTCTCTTATTTTTATAATAGGATATTAAGCCTTACCAAAATATAGAGGTATTCATCAATATCATTGAGAAAAGGAAGCTCAATGAAAGTAAACTTTAATATCCATACTATAGGAAAAATCTTATAATATCATCCAATACAATTGTTTCTTATTAATTTTTGCTAATAATAATTTTACAGTACGAAAGAATGTAGATATTGGAAAAGAGATAAGTCAAACTGTATTTGCCTAAAGATATAATCTAGAAATACATCTTAAGAAATACATCTGAATACATATCTGTAAAATGACTACTCCTTTTGTATTTTCTGAACAGTTGGTTATATAAAATTAATTCTGACTTATGAGGGTTTCCAAAACTTAGACTACTTTTGTCTTTTGAATTTGTTTATTGATGCAAAGAAATGAGTAATTTTTCTCTTTTTGATGGGAGTTCAAATCAACACAAGCATATCCACTTTCATAAAATAAAGTTACTATTGCTTTTAAAGTTAATTTTTATATTAAAGAAGTGGAGTAAGAAAACAAGACTATTTTCTTCTTTGGGTCTAATTAAAACAGTATTTTATTCAATTGTAGCCAAATTTCCTTTCTCAGCAAGAGAAAGAGCAAAAAGAAAATTGCCCCCTCTGTTAATGTGAAAGGGGATTTAAAAATTTCATTTACTTATCTTGTCTCTTTAAATTAAGTATTAGACAAGCTATGTCAGCAGGAGATATGTCAAACCCACAAAGGCAAGTGTTTATAAAGCTGAAAGAAATCAACAAATAAAAAATAATATTTCTCACTTTACAGATATAAATTAATTCTTTTGAAGTGTTAGTCATTGAACCTTAATGGTCCATACCTTACAAAATTCCCTACAAATGTAGCACCACAGGTGGTTTTAAAGATTACTGTGTACTAAATTATACATAATGTTTAATCTCCATCAGAATCAATAGAATATGCCACAGTGTAGGCAAGCAGGTGATCTGTTCTTTGTAAAAGTAGACATGGCCCTACTATCTTAGTTAGGATTTCCATTTCTGAGATAAAACACCATCACAAAAACATCTAGAGGAAGAAAGAATTTATTTAACTTATACTTCCATATCATAGTTAGTCATCCAGGGAAGTAAGGGAAGGAACTTAAGCAGGGCAGGACCGAGAAGCAGGAATTTATGCAGAATCCATGGAACAAAGTAGCTTAGTGATTTTTCTTTGTAAGCTTAACTTATTTTTACCACCCAAGACCACCTGAGCAGATATGGATATTGGCATAATGCTATTGTACACTATGGAAATTATACCCTATTATTATTTTAAAATACAGATTTATTTATCCCACTATCTGGTGTCAGTCAGGACATGGAATTGTTATTTATATATTTTTAAGAATCTCTTGTGTGAAGTTTGTGTAAATACTGATCACCATTGATTCTCTGACTTTCCAGTTAAAGTTGCAAAAGTCAGTAACTAGTCAGTACAAAGAATAAGGTGGGACACCCAGGAAGACAAATAATTCTGAGATAGAACAAAGCATAAGATTCAGCCAGGAGGAGCAAGGATGGAGACATTATGAGAGTTCAGCAGGAGCATGGAAAGATATAAATGCAAATGTTATGGGGATTTTGTCTGAAGGTAGCTAAGATATATTAGAAGATTAGAACATTTATAATGACTAGTTATTGTGCTTTTAAATTGTAAATAAATCTTAGTCTCTGTGTCATTATTGGGGTACTAGCTAAGTTAAAAAAACTGCCACCCAATTAATTTCCTTCATACACTTATATTACTATTCATTTTACGTAAGCTGGCACTCAAAGTGATCTGGTCCCTCCTACAACAAAAATTAATCAAGACAATAAACCAAAGGCTTATCTCCAATTCAATCTTATGAAGGTGTTTTTTTTTTTTTTTTTAAGAGTCTCCTCTTTCTTTCTAGACCCACAAGTCCCTGCTATGCTGTATCCAATCTACCCATCCAACCAGATTTCCCAGATCCTTTCTAGGTTCTAACCACATGATTCTCCCACACCTTTCAAATTCATACCTTTTCCCAACCCATATCAAGGCTGGGTCCCCTGTCTAGTGCCCCAACCTAGTCTGATCTCCCTTGTCTACACAGAAACCAATTTCTCAACTTCTTCCTGGAGCTCCTTTGCCTAATCCCAACCATAGGCTCCTCCTAAGCTATGCCAAAATACCAGTCTGATATACTCCCCAAAAACAGCATTAGACCAAAAGGCATCATACACCAGTCCAGTCCTCTCTGTCCACCTGATTTCATGTCACAGAAGCCCCATCTAACTTCCAGGCTCAAACCACTCACACAATCTTTTATGCCCCAAACTGCTCCATGAATACCAGACTTAAAACTAACAAAAAGCTATCCTTAAGCCCAAATCTCACTGCAAAAACACCAACATGAAAGATCAAAATACTATTTTTTTTCTCCAAAACCCACCAGTTCCACAAAAATGTTTGCCAGTGAGAAGTACCTGGATGATCCAAGGACACAGGATTTGAAAGAGCCATTATAAACATCACCAAAGTACTCAAAAAGTTTAAAGAAAACACAGAGAAATAGGACAGTGGAGTAAAGAAAAAATAACTTAAGGGGAATAGACAATTGAACAATGCTTTAAAAAAATACCATCTAAAAATACAAGTTTGAATGACTATTAGTTTGCTTTTCTTAATTATCCTAAACAGTTTGTAACAGTTGCTATCAAAAGGTCTAGAACTTCACATTGCATTTTTAAGAATTACATTGGTACAATACCTTAAAGAGAGTTAACCTTCATTTTTTATCATTATACAAAGATCTATATATACCAATGTAGTCAAATATAATCTTAGTTTTGTATCAATATACAAAAATATGAGTAGATTCAAAAATATACCCTTTTTCTTTATCATTTCTATATCATCTTTTCTTTTCTGTTTCAAGTCTTTTCCCCCTACATAGGAGAGAAAGAGGATAGAGAAAAGAAAGAGGGAAGTCCCTAGGTATAACGTCCTAAACCTTGTTTAACAAGACCAATTAAAAACTTGTAACTAATCCCACTAATGACAGAAAACATCTATAACCCATCAAATGACCAAAAAAAAAAAAAAAAAGTCACCCACCCCACCTGCTCACCTGCTGGGAATGTAATGTTGGTCTCTTAAAATTGCTTCCTGCTGATGTGGGGACCCAAATAAGAATGCAAAAATGGTTAAGCAAGTTAATAGTAACATTTATTGTCCATTCTTTCTGTGCTCAACTATTTAAATTTTCTGAGAAGCTTGCAGTCAGCAGCTGAACATTTGGTGGGAAAGTTCAAGGCTTGAATGAAGTCCTGGCTGAAACAGTCTGTGAGGGTGGACCATCTTAGCTAGCCATTTTGAAGTTGCTCTGGATGTATATTTTTGAGAAAAGAGCTATTGAGACAGTCTGTGAGGCTGGATCATCTGGCCTACTTCTCTTGTCTTTTTTGGTCCCTTTTCTTCAAACGTTTCAGTTATCCAGTTGTCCCTGTCCTCCTTAGTTGGATGCTTTTAAATCCTGGAAATATAAGAACAGAAGAACCCTGTCCTAATCCTAACTCTGGGGTGCTACTATTGGGCAGGTAATATCTTTCCTAGAGCAAATTTACCAATTCAAATATATGGAGATAGATACATGGTCTTCAAAACCTCAAGAGAGCTGTACCATATGACATTTAAAGATATTTTCTTAACTTAAGGTTTTTTTTTATATTGAGACATATCAGCTACTGGCACCAACTCCCCTCCCCCCAATTCTACTCCAAGTAGATGATGAACATCGAAGAAATTCTATTTGGAGATGGCTGCATTAGTGGCAAGCTAGCCACTTGTCAAGAAAAAGCCCTTGCTTCAACTGTAGACAGAATGCTATCTGAAAAGGATAAAACTTGGAAGCAGGTAAGTCAATACCCTAGCTCTGCCAAGACAGGGTGGGAAATTACTCCATAATTCCTGCTTCACAATTAATGTCCATCAGAGATACTGGGACAAAAGGCTGTAGATAGATGCACAAATTTTATAGAGAGAAATTAGGGACTGTCCAAGAAGCCCGGTGTCTGTCATTTTTTAGTTTTGGAAGCTGATTGCTTCGCGGTTCCTGTTTATTCATATATATTTATCCTTCTCAGGTCTCTGATGTGGTTGAAGACTATACAGTTATAGTCTCACAGTTAAGTTTTAAGTCGTTTAGAAATTAAAAGGATATTCTAGGTCTAAGAAGATTTTTTTTAAGTTGGTAATGCAAGTTAGGAAGGAAACTGAGTTAGGTATAGTACTTTAAACTCATTGAGATAGATAGATAATAGAATGTAATTATTAGTTACAAAATACATATAGACTGAACATTGGGAATATATGTTACACCTTATAATATTCATAACAATTAGGCAATATTCTTGCCTAATTGTTCTTATTGTTCTGTATGGTATTTATTGTTATAAGAAAGGAGTCTTTTACTGGACTAAAAGGGGGAGCTGTTGGGGGGGAAGATACATCTTGAATTTAAAAAAAAGAGGACAGGAGGAAGAGAGGGATGAGAGTAGGAGGGTATGACTAGGAAGGGAAGAAGAAGGGATTGTGATTGAGAGGTAACTTGAAGTAATAAATAAATGTTGAAAAAAAGAAAAAAAATCAGTATAAGGCTGACTGAAATTACAAAGACAATCCATGACTTCAGAGTGGAATTCAATAAGCAGAGAGAAACATTAAAGAGGACAAACATGAGTGAAGATGAAATTGAAATATCCAATAACTCAACTGAAAAACTGAAAAAAAAGACTTAGAAATTGAATGAGTCACAAGATAGAATATCAGGAGATGATTTATATTAAATATGAAAGGTATGTAAAAATGTAAATTTTCAGGAATACGTATCATACAGGGAACATGGGACACTCACAAAAAGAAAAAAAACTTTCAATATGTAGGTATGGATGAGGGGAAATCATTTCCAGTTGATGTAATAGTCCTGATTTTCAATAAGAGCTTGGAAAAAAACTTTCACAAACTAAGAAAAGATATAGCCATATTGTAACCGAACTTTTAAAATTTTAATAACTATTATTTATTGTTAAGAATAGTTACTTACACAAATATATACACTTTATTAACTACTAACCATATAAATTCCTACTGTTGAGCCCATGGGGGGCTCCCTGAATCCTGACGCCCAGAGACCACCAATGCCCCCGATTTGCTGTAATAAACAAGAGGTTTATTTAAGCTGACTCGCCAGGGTTCGACTCCCCCGTAGAGGAATGAACCCTGTAAAACGGTTCTCTGGCCCTTTAAATACATAAGAGGCTACAAAAAGGTGGGAGCACCAAGGAGTAGCTTTTTTTAGCCCACCAGGAAACAGCCACAGGTGGTGATAAAGGAACAAAGAGTATGTTAAGTTAGGTGGTGACACAAGTAGGGAGTGTAGGCGAGGGATCCGAGGGGAGTCTGAAAAAACCGGCCAGCTATACAAGCTTTGTTATTTTCAAGGACCCAGTTCTGTGGAAGGTTTCCAGAAGGAGTGAGGTCAGGGTCTCACCACAGAGGAGAAGGCCATGTATTCATTAATTTTTACAGCCTTACACTACAACCCCTATGACCTAGCCACTAAACCTATTGATAACTATTACAACTATTTTCCTAACCTTTTAGAAGGATACAGTCTCTGGGGCAGGTCCTCAGTCATCAGGAACACAGTCTCTATGATAGACCCTTTAATGCACTTAGAAGTCCTTTTTTCTGGAATATCTCAGATGGAGATTAATCAGGGTAAATTGGCTATGGCAGTCTCACCTTAAATAAGGCTTGAGGCTTTCTTCTCTCTGGGAGACCTCAGCCTTCTGTAGGCCAACTTACTTCCTTCGTATCAGCAACTCTGTCGCTCTGCCTCAGTCTTTTAAGCTGGCCACAGTTTCATTTAGGTCAAACCCCTCTAGGCAAAAGCTGAGCCACAGGGTTTAGTCCTTGTCCTTTTGCTGTCTTTCTGAGGCTTTCTCTGTTCACCAGCTTCTTTCTGCCTCATGGAGATCTGGCCATCAGTTCACCATCACTTTCTCCATCAGAGGATACAAACTACTTGTCCTTTCTAGTGTGAGGACTCTGGCATTGGAGTTCTCTAGCATGGGGGGCGCTTTGGCTCTATCCACTTGTTCTTAAATAGGATCTCTCCTTGTTACACCTGTTTCAGCTTAATTTGGGAATCGCCCACTTAGCAGCTGAAAACAGTGTCAGGCCAAATACTTTGTTTCTTAGTCCATTAAGTCTTTCCTGTTTTCCCTGGCTTCAGCCTTGTTTTCTAGTCCATTAAATCATTCCTGTTTTTCCTGTCTTCGACCTTGTTTTTTCAGTCCATTAAGTCTTTCCTGTTTGTTTCCCGTTTTCAGTCCACAAGCTAATAAGCTAATTGGTCACAGCCAAGTTGATCTTCATGCCCTGAATCAAGAGACTGTATCAGAAACCCCTATATATTTACTAACTCTCTACACCATATAGATACAGAAAATATCAGGAACACCAAATAGACAAGATCATTAAAAACAAAAGAATATTCACAGCTAAAATCCAGTTATAAGTGAATACATGCCATGTATATCATTCTGGGTCTGGATTAGCTCACTCAGGATGAGTTTTTCTAGTTCCATACATTTGATTGCAAATTACATGATTTCCTTGTTTCTGATAACTGAGACATATAGTACAGGATAATGAACCCATAACCCACAGATTCAAAGGAACAGCAACATAACATAACTATCCTATGAGAAATTCCATCCAGCAGCAGAGCAAAGATGGGTTGAGACAAACAATCAAACATTAGGTGGAGTTTTCAGAGCCATAAATAAGAGAGGGAGGAGGAATATAGAGACTCAGAGGGTTCAGATCCACACATAAAGATCAACAGAACCAACCAATCTAGGACCCTAGAGGATTACAGAAACTAAAACACTAACCAAAAAATAATAATAAGAAGAAAAAGCTTAGAATAGACATAGAATCTCTATACAAATATAGATGATATGTAACTTTGTTGTCATTTAAATTCTTTAGCAAGTTGGGGTAGCAGTATCAGTGATGGATTTTATTATTTATTAGTGGGACACTTTAGCTTAGCTGAGCTTCCAGGTTAGGTCCCAGAACAAGAGGAAGCTATTAGCCCTCACGTGACTGATGAACTGAAGGGGGCTGATAGGTGCCCCCCCTACACTGGAGGAGAAGGATATATTGGAGAGGGAGTAAAGAGTGGGAAGGTAGAACAGGGAGAGAGGGAGGGAGGGGCTGTGATCAACATATAACTTGAATTGACAGATAAATTTTATAAAAAAGAAGATCCCATTTAAAAAAAAAAAAAGAATAGCCATGGCAAAGCATGGTTAATACACTAAGTATAGATAACAAAAAAATTATACTGAAAGCTACAAAAGACAAAAGGTGAGTCACATATAGGAAAAAAGCACATCAAAAGAATGGATTATTTCTCAATTAAACTTTGAAAACTAAAAAATACAAGAACAATGCATTGTATGCCCTAAAAGACGATGACAGCCATCCCAGGCCTACATACCTAGCAAAACCATCTATCATAATTAGGACAGAAACTAAAGAAGAAAGAAAAATGTTCCACAATTTAAACAGCCTATGAAAATTATATACAACAAACTAAATCAAAAGAAAATAAGGGAATTTTTGTCAAAGAAAAGAATGAGCATAGCAGAGAGACTGGAGAAAGAAATATGCAGTCATAATTGTTAAAACACATAGTGTCACTGAGAACACAAAGAACATCAAATATTAACAACAAAATAACTACACTGAACTCATATATTTTGACAATAATTGTAAATATTAATGGCCTCAGTTATTCCATGGAAAGTTATGGGCTAATCAAAAAACAAAATTATCTTTCTATTGACTACAATAAGAATATTTTAGTTTTTAAGGTAGGCACTGCCTTAGAGTAAAATTATTGATGACAGTTTTCCAAAAAAAAAAAAAAAAAAATGAGACCAGGAAAAAAATCAGGTATAGCTCACCTAAACTAGTAAAAAAAGATTTAAAACTAAATCTAATCAGAAGAGATGATGACTCTATTCTAATCAGAGAAAGAGTTAACCAAGAAGAATTTACTCTTATAAACTTATAAATTAATATGATACATATAATTTTTTTCAAAATAAACTAACAAACAAAAAATTGTACTACTGGGTTGACATAGAATAAAATAAATCCAGTAACAGTAGGTAATTTCAACACCCCATTTTCTCCAATAGGTAGGTCATCTATCTATAAAAAAAAAAAAAAAAAAAAACAAACGAATGAACAAAACAAGCAAACACACACACACACCAAATGAAATCCAAGTTAATTGGCATCATATATCATATGGACTTAACAGGTATCTGTAGAATATTTCACCAAATCATGAGAGAATATAGCAGCATACATTAGCTTTGCTATAATAGACAACATCCTGGTACACAACACAAATCTTTACAAGTTAAAAAGATTAAAATATCTTCTGGTAACCTGTCTGAATCCAATAAAATAATTTTTAAAAATTACACAAACAAATCTCAAGTAAATACACAGAGTTATGGATATTAAACAAATCATCATTGAAAGATGAGTGTATTAAAGAAGAAATAGAAAATTCCTGAAACTAATTGAAAATAAATCACAATGAAACCTTGGTGGTTACATTGAAAACATTCCTAGGAGAGAAATTACAGCTCTAAGTGGCTACATTAAAAAATCAGAAATATCACAAACAAATGGCTGAATTTGCAACTGAGAAGTTGGAAAAACAAGAACATATCAAAGTCAAACCTAGACAATAGAAAGAAACAATAAAAATCAGAGCAGAAGTCAATGAAATAGAATAAAGAACAGCTGGGCATCCAGTCAGTATAGGGCATAAGTCTAAATCAGAGATCTCTATCTGGTCTCTCCCCTCAGAGGTTGGGAACTGACCAAGGAAAAGAACGTTTGAGGGAGTCACAAAGAATGGAAAATACCAGGAGAACTTGGCCCACAGAATCAACTAAGCAGAGCTCATAGGAGTTCATAGAGACTGAAGCTACAACCTTGGGGTCTGCAGATGTCTGGACCAGGTAGTCTGCATGAATATTA
>CAJQZJ010033173.1:3066962-3080837 GCA_907164525.1 Lophiomys imhausi | reverse complement strand
CCTTGGGGTCTGCAGATGTCTGGACCAGGTAGTCTGCATGAATATTACGTCTGTTAGCATGGTGTTTTTGAGAGACTTCTGACAGAGGGAGTAGGTATGTATCTATATTTTGCTTGCTGTTAGGTCTTTTTTCCTCCTATTGGGTTGCTTTGTCCAGACTGGCTATGAGACCTTTCCCCTTGTCTTATTGTGGCTTGTGTTGTCCTGTTTGGTTTTTGTCTGTTAGAGGCCTGCTTTGTCTTGAAGGGAGATGAAGGGTGAGTGTATCTGTGGGAGAAGGGATATGGGGAGGAGTGGTGAGGAGTGAGGAGGAATGGAGGAAGGTGAAACTATGTTCTGGACATTTTCTTTTCAAGACAGGGTTTTTCTGTGTATCCTTGGCTGTCCTGGACTCACTTGTAAACCAGGCTGGCTTTGAACCCACAGAGATCCGCCTGCCTCTGACTCCCGAGTGCTGGGATTAAAGGCATGTGCCACCATGCCTGGCAGTTGGATATTTTCTATAAGAGAACAATCTGTTTTCAATTAAAAATTAAAGAAACAAAGAAAACAATACAAAGCATGAAAGAATGTAAGAGGTGGTTCTCTGAGATCAAAAACAGTATTGACAATAATTGGTGCAACTAATCAAAAGAAAGAGAGGACCCAAATTAACAATGAAAATGAACAGTTGAAAAGTACAACAAATACCAAATAAATTCAAAATATTATAAGGGAACTCAAAATAGTGTGCTTAAAATCCTAAAATACTAAAAAGCTGAACAATGTAAATGTAATGGATGAATTTTTAGATTCAGCGAAGGTTCAAAAATGAAAACAATCTAAAGTCAACAACCAAAATTGACTCATAACAAACAAAGAGAAGGAAATAGTAATAACAAAGTTTCAAGATTTAAAATAAAAATCTAGGGTCAGATGCATTCACAGCAGAATTTAGTAGAGATTCTTAGATTATCTTGAGCCAGTCATTCATAAATTCAGCAAAACAGAAACAGGAAAACTTCCAACGTCCTTCTGCAAAGTCAGTATCACTCTAATACCAAAGCCAGGTAAAGATACAACAAAAAAGAATGCAGTCTCAAAAATGCTCAATTAAATACTGGCAAACAGTATACAGACTAAAGTCAAAGAGATTATTCATCATGACTACGTTGGATTTGTTTTACACAATAAATGCAAGGATGTATCAAAATATACAACTCAATACATGTAATGAACCACAAAATGAACTTAAAGACAAAAAGCACATGATGATTTAAGTAGATGTATAAAAAGCATTTGATAAAATCTAAAATGTCTCATAAAAATATTGTAAAGAATTAGGTCTAGATGGAACATACCTTAACATAATAAAAGTTATGTACAAGAAACTTACAACCAATATCATTCTAAATAGAGAAATGCTTGAAGAAATTCCTCTGAAACCAGGACTAGACATGCATGACCACTATTTTTATTCCTTTTCAGTACTGTGTTTGAAATACTGGCTTGAGCAATAGGGCAAAACATGAAATTTAATGATTATAAATACAGAAAGAAGAAATAAAGCTAACCTTATTTTCAGGTGACATGATGTCATACATTACAGATCCTCAAAACTCAAAGAGAAAATTCTAAAAATTATAACCAATCCAGCAATATGTCAGGACACAGACTCAACTTCCATAAATCAATAGAATTTTATACCTCAGCATTAAACCAACAGAAAAGGAGTTCATGGGCTCACTCCAATTCAACATACCATCAAAGAAAATCAAATATTTAAGAATAGCTATAACCATGGAAGAGAACTTCTACAATGAAAACATTAAATCTTCAAAGAAAGAGATAGAAAGAGAAAATAGAAAATAGAAAGTCAAGCAATTTTCATGGATAGATAGAATTAATATTGTGAAATGACCACTCTAACAATTAAGCAATTAAGCAACAACTGAAATTAAGAGAATAAATCATAGACAATACCCTGCTTCTCACAGGTTATGTCATGGAAGGACCTTCTAATAGGAATTTATTTGCCTAATTAAAGTCAATTCGTTAGCATGGTCCTATCATAAGAAAGGAAACACAGTACCTACATATCCTATGGGCTTAATTAGGTCATAATTAAGTAACCAGTAGTAGGGGAAGAACTCCAGGTACAGATAGAGGCATGGATAAAGGTTACTGGGTGAAACCCAAGGCAAAAGGAGATCTCATTAGCAAGGGGAGGGTATTCCCAGAATCCCAGGTGCTCACTGGGAGGGTTTCTTATATAGAGAAAGAGTTGGACCTGTAACTGACCTGTGGGCTATGTGTCAATCCTCAGAGACAGGGTGTGGGGTTTAGGTTTACCAGATCAGGCAGAAGAGGGAACCCCACCAAGAAAAGGGATTTTGTCACTTATCATGAGCTCAAAGACTTTCTGGTATTTCTAGACTTTGATCTTACCAGCAGGGTTCAACAGAAACACAACATATCCTCCACTGAGCCATCATCTTTGTTGCTTGTTTGTTTGTATACTTACTTTTTTTGGCTATGTTGAAAATAATGAAGTAAGTTTATTTGTGAAGGTATTATTTTAAGAGTATCATTTTTAAATCATAGCTGGGTCATCAAAACTGGAATATTTTTATGCATGTATGGTAATTTTTAGTTTTTATGTTTTCTTTATTTTGTTTGTTGGTTTACACAGAAGTAGGAAGATTTGTTTATATATAGTACCACTCTCTTGTGAAACAAATAGGATAAACCCATAAAATTTCTGTTTATCTACTTAGTGATTGCCTTTTTATATTTATTATTTCAATTATTTTGTAAAATTAAATTCTTAGTATTGAAAAAGCTATGTGTCATTATGACATTTTTCAAACATTTCTTTCTTATTTCCCTTTTCCCACTCCTCTCTCACATCTTTCCTTGCTTCCTTGTCCCATCTATTTGGCTTCTATTTCATGACTTATGGCACTCCATCTTTTTCCACCTTATGTTCTCTCACCTACTTTTACTGTCTGTTCTCCTATTTACTTATACAGTAAGATTCTCAGCCTCTTGTATATGTACACAAGACATGAAATGTTAGCACAGTTTATGAAAGAAAATGTATATACCAAGTAGTTTCCAAATTATTTTAAAAAATCTCACATTTTCTTTCATAAACTGTGCTAACATTTCATGTCTTGTGTACATATACAAGAGGCTGAGAATCTTACTGTATAAGTAAATAGGAGAATAGACAGTAAAAGTAGGTGAGAGACCCTTATACCTTTGTATATTGATACAAAATTAGTAGTATATTTGGCTAAAGTGGTATTGACCATTGTTTATTGTGCAAAAATAAGATTGTATTGGATTACATCGGTATTGATCTTTGTATATTGATACAAAATTAAGATTATAGTTGGCCACAATGGTATTGACCCTTGTATATGGAGGTAATATTAAGATTGTATTGGGCTACATAGGCATTGATCTTTGTATATTGATACATAATTAAGAGTATATTTAACCACAATTGAATAGATCTTTGTATATTGATACAAAATTAAAGGTAATGCTTCCTAATGGTATCATACCTAGAGATACTTAAAAATAAAATGTGAAGCTCTGGCCTCTTGATACCAACCATCTAAAACGGTCTAGGATAGTTAAGTAAAACAAACTCCTAGTCATGCAAACATGTCACTTTGTTAGCTACTATGACAGTCTATCACAGATATTCTCTAAACTACCCAGTAATCAAGTTCTTTTTTGTTTTTTTGTTTTTTTTTTTTGTTGTTGTTGTTGTTGTTGTTGTTGTTTTCGAGACAGGGTTTCTCTGTGTAGCTCTGGCTGTCCTGAACTCGCTTTGTAGACCAGGTTGGCCTCGAACTCACAGAGATCCGCCTCCTCTGCCTCCCGAGTACTGGGATTAAAGGCGGGCGCCACCACCGCCCGGCAAGTAATCAAGTTCTTAAGAGACAAGCAACATTTGCTTATCTAAATACAAGAAATGGATAGGGCATCTTCAAAAACCCCAAGAGATCTGCAGAATATGGCATTCAAAGATGTTATCTTAAATTAAGATTTTCTTTTTTTTTTTTGATATCGAGACATATCAGCTCCTGACAGCACCCCTTATTCTACTCCAAGTAGAAGATAAGCATCGAAGAATCTCCAGTGTGAGATGGTTGAATTAGTGGCAAGCCTATCTCTTGGCATGAAAAAACCCCTTGCTCCAACTGCAGACAGACTGCTGTCCAAAAAGGACAAAACTTGGTAGCAGGGAAGTCGACAGCCTAGCTCTGCCAAGACAGGGTAGGTAAGTCCTTCATAATCCCTGCTCTACAACAAATGTCTGTCAGAGAAACAGGACCCAAAGGCTGAAAACTGATGCAGGAATGTATGGAGAGAAAATGGGAACTGTCCAGGAAGTCACGGGTATGTCATTTCTTAGTTTTGGAAGCTGTAGGCCCTGCACTTCCTATATAATCAGATATATTTATCCCTCTCAGGTCTCTGAGGTGGTTGAAGAATAGACAGCTAGAGTCTCATAGTTAAATTTTGAGTTGTTTAGGAATCAAGAGGGTGTTATTGATCTAAGAAGATACTCTTAAAAGTGTGTTGCAAGTTAGTATGAATGTTGAGTCAGATATAGACCTCTAAACTCATGGAGATGGTTAGATAGTAGAATGTTAAAGTCAGGGGCCAAATATGTATAAACTGGACATGGGGAAGGTATACTGGGCCATTTAACTCTCATAAATGTGGCATATTTATATCTGTTGTTTTGTATAGTATTTACTGTTATAAGAGAAGGAACCAGCTGTTGGACTGAAAGGGGAAACTTCTGGGGGGAAGAGGGTGGAAGGGTGGGATAGGAAGGGGGAATAGGGAAGGGTTTGTGACTGAGATGTAACTTGAAGAAAAAAAAATAAAGTATTTAAAAAGAGAAAAAGAAAATGTATATGCAGACAAATTCAATTGAGGTTCTGGAACTCCACAAATGTTTAATAATGTTACCCTAAAGGTATGCTTTCCACAGATTCTAAAGACCTATTTAATTCATTTATATGGCTGTATCCATCAATATTGATTCTCAATATCCAGAATTAAATAAACATTCTCAACCACACACCAAAACATTTATTTGGGATTATATCCATGTTCCAGGTTTCCAGAATATATTACAAATTTGCCTCCATAATCTCTTCCCTTTGTGCTGTAAGGAGAATTAACCAATGTGCAAAAGCTCAGGCAAGCTTGAAACCAACCAGAAAAATCTTTTAAACCATCTGTGTCATTTTCTGTTTGAACCTCAAAGCTAAATGTTTATCTACATCTTTCTTCTTGGCAATGTAAATAAAATAATAAAAAGTAATATACCAAATGAAAAGTTTGGACATAGTGATATTTTCAAAAATGGAGAAATCAGTCCTATTTATGTCATGTAGCTGAGAGGCTGGAGAATAATACTGTAAGGATTTTTCATAAATGATTGTCTCATACATGTAAAAAAAACTGTTGAGCACCAGGGAACTCACACTTAGTGAAAATAAAACATATATTTGAAAATATCTTTAATAGCTGTATTTTAATTAACATGGTTTTAGAAACATGTTAGTAATGATTTAGCTATCAAAATAGTCAGAAGAAATGCATAATTTATAACTTTAATTTTTAAAACTAAGATTTAGTAAAAATAACATTTATAACTGCAGTTTCTTCAGGGGTAGGTAAAATATTACTTTAACAAAATTGAGATTTTCATGTATTTTATTGAATATTATTGATTTCTATATACTTCATAAATCCCCAAAGTATACTATGCTTGCTAATTAGTGATTTTTAAAAACAGTATTATCCACCAAGGATTTGACTTAGATCATGTGTGAAAAAAAGATAAATACTTCCCCATTGAATGGTAGGACACATCCGAACAGAGTGTTTAAGATGTTCTAGGACTCTGTGTTTGACAAGGATCACATTCAGCTCACCAGTTGAGTAAAATTTCATCTTTAGCATCTTTCTATTCAATGCAATTTCAGATTATTACATTTGTCTCAAAGAAATAGTGTGCAGTCTATCTCCTTTTTATTATAGGGCAGGACATTCTTCCCTGATAAGCCTTGTAGCCCAAGTCTAATGAACAGCATATTAGCTTAATGCATGTCCAGATTCAACTTAAGAAAGAGATAGACAAGAAAATTAAAATCTGTGAGAAACATTTAACTTTGAACTCTGACTTGAACATTAATCAATGAGTTTGTGAAGCCAATTAGTCTGTGAGAGCTTCAGTTTTGCCACATAAAAATAAACTATATACTACACCAGAGAATAAATGAGAAAGGAGATGAAATATCTGCAAAGCCTGTGAATTTGTAAGACAAACTCTAAGAACTACTGTTAATGATAAGTCATGTACATAAAGTTGGAAAGATTTTATTTTACTTAATACAGTATAATGCAATATATTTATGTCTTGCTGTGACCAGAAAACCTAAGTAAAAAGTATTTCACCTGTATGTGAGCATTGAATGACTTGGTAAATCTAATGGCAAATATATGTGCATAAAATATGATACTATTTGAAAAGTGAAAGTATTATGCAAACTACAATTTCACAAATAAGATGATTAGTAAAAGTGAAACTTCAGCAGGCACATAATTTCTGGCATTAACTAATAGTTGTTGATCCTATCTTATGAAGAAAACAGTCACTTACAGATATATTCTGGAGTAAAGAACAGAAGAAAATGATTGATCAAATTGCCATAAACTTTTCATGACAACAGTTCCTTAGAAAAGATTGTAAGCCATACTTTATTAAATACTTACTAGACATAAAGACTGAAAATTTTTTTGTGAAACAAAGACTGAGCATATTACTGAGTAAAGGCTTCCCTCACTTAAATAGCTTTCTTTCTTCAGGGAAGAATGGCTTCTAATGTTGAATTCCAATATTGGTTTTCAAACTAAGAACAAATATGTAGTTTACACAGCATAGTTTTCTTTAGGAAAACCATTGAATTGTGAGTTTATCTCACTGATCACACATTCAACCCAGATGCTAAAAATGATTTTGTGGTACCGTCTAAAATAGTCTTTCATTCTGACTTCAAGTAAGTATATGCAGGATCTACAAATTTAGCAGATATTAAGCTCACATATTTTTCTATGAAAGCATTTGAAGAGTAAACTTTATGAACAACTTATAGTTATTACATGTTTGCTATTTCTTACACCAAAATATGAAACTGTGGTTTCATGCAACACCCAGCCATTACTCATTGTTTCATTTAAGTATGCCAGTTGACATGTCCCAGCTCTGTAATAGTCAGCTAGCATATTCATCAGAAAAACTCCAGCTCTTATTTTTACATAGCATGTGCTTGCAATGACTGTTGAGAGGCAGGCATTGTGCTGTGCTTAAACTGGAGAGCAAGTGAAACCATAAAAGACTACCGAGTATGAAGAGACTTATGAAAAGGATTTCATAGAAATGCACCATGAAAGTAATAAGAAGAATCATGCACATATGACTAGGAGGACGTAGAAGAATAAGTCTGAGTCCACAGACAATGCAAACACTCCAAAATGGATTTTCACGTAGCCCTTCTTCCTAAGAATGGGGGACAACAATCTTTAGGTTAATAGAAGTTATTTGTCAAGAAATTTCTATATTTTTACTTTTAAATTAAAGTTAATATTTTAGGATTAAAAGAGAATAAGTCTAGAGTTCAGTATGGGGTGTGGAATATTATATAAAGTTGAAGAAATGAAAGCTAGAAATTAATAGAATTGGACGTTGGGAAGGTATACTGGGCCATTTAACTCTCATAAACGTGGCATATTTAATTCTGCTGTTTTGTATAGAATTTACTGTTATAAGAGAAAGAACCATTTATTGGAATGAAAAGAGAAGCTGTTGGGGGGGGAAGAGGGTGGAAGGGTGGGACAGGAAGGGGGAATAGGGAAGGTTTTATGACTGAGATGTAACTTGAAGAAAAAAAAATAAAGTACTTATAAAAAAAATTTTAAGTCAGAAAGAAAGGAAGAAAGAAAAAAGAAAGGAAGGAAGGAAGGAAGGAAGAAGGAAAGAAGGAAGAAAGAAGCAAGCTTCCTAAATCACTAGACAGGAATTGAAATATTTATCTCAAGAACAAGCCTCAAGCAGATTATAGATTTTCAGTCTTCAATCTATGCTTGAAACAAATATAGATTTTTCACCAAATCTAGAAGAAAAAGACACTGAGTTCCCAAATTTCAACATCTGGTTTAAGTGTGTTATATGCATTTAAAAAAGGAATTTGGAGAAAATTTCTCCAAACGTCCCACTGGTAAGTTACCTGACAGTGCTCACAGTATCACTGGTGGCAAAGAAAGATGCACGTCAGGCAAAGTGGGTGTGGTGGTTTGAATAGGAATGGCCCCAACAGACTCATATGTTTGCAGGTTTGGCTATAGGGAGTGGCACTATTAGGAGGTGTGGCCTTGTTGGAAGAAGTGTGTCAGTGTGGGGGCAGGCTTTGAGGTCTCCTAGGCTCAAGCTCCTCCCAGTGTGGCACACAGTCCCCTTCTGCTACCTTCAGACCAAGAAGTGGAACTCCCAGCTCCTTCTCCAGCACCATGTCTGCCTGGACACCATCATGCTTCCACCCATGATAATAATGGACTAAACCTCTAAACTGTAAGCCAGCACCAATTAAATGTTTTCCTGTAAAAAAAAAAAAAAAACAAACAAAACAAAACAATGAATTGAATAAAATTCCTACTTCAAGTATCTCCCAGAAGAGATTTGTGAACATTTTACACAATCTTAATTCTGTTAGCAAAGATTTTCATGTACAAAGGAGATTTTTAAGTGAATCCACACAGAAAAAATATAGAAGAAACTGGAGCGATGCCTCAGTAATGAAGATTACTACTCTGGGGTTTCAGGGACATTTATTAACACCCTAGTTGGGTGACTCACAGCTACCTCTAACTCAAGTTCCAGGGGATCAAATATCATCTTCTGAGATACAAGATAAACACAAAATATGGAAAAAATACCTTTTAATAATTAAATCATGAAGAAACATTAAAACATGAACAAATAAATGAAAATGGCCTTCTAAAAACAAAAATCACAATTAGAGTAGAATCCAACAATTTTAACAGATTGATTCTTGTTGTATATGTGGCATTTACAATCCACAATGTGTATCATTTTCTTCTAATTCATCATTGAACGTCCTAAATGCCAAATTATTTCCATGCTCCCATACAGAATATAGTTTATTCATGGTTTGTAATATCAAGGAAAAAGTATTTTCAGATTGCTCATGTATCCTACAAAGATCATCTGTTTTTCTTTGACTAAACCTAAACCTTTGTTTTTCTGTTTTTGACATTGTGTGTGTTGTTTGAGAAGACATGTAATCTTCACAGTGTTTCAGTTAGTGAAACCAATCAGTAGGAAAACCATACCACTTGTTCCTTTATCCACCTTTTTTGAAAAACAGTCTTTTAATCTCCAAACCTATTAGGCAAGGAAAGAAAAATACTCTTTTCAAAAATTAATTTCAAATACAAAGACTAGTGAGAGTGAAATGATTAGGAAATATCATCACATTCTGAAGTATGTCCCATTCATCATAACTTTTCATGAATACACACACACACACACACACATAATACAATGAATTAAATAAAGGAAAAATGTAAGTGTTATTTTTAAAATATATAAAATATATAATACTTTTTTAATTCTTTGAGATTTCAAATTGTATTTATTTCAAATAAATATAAATTTATTCAACCATACCATTTCACATTTCATCATATTCTTTTCCATCGTTAGAGTTCTATAATCTTTATTACTCTTTTCTCTTGATTATTCTTCAGTCTTGGGGGACTTTCTGTGAGAGCAATCTCCTGTTTATGGCTGAACAATACACAGATATTTATTCTCTGTACTTTGGTAAATTGTGATTTTTCTTCTTTAACCACTACCTACTATAAAGTACATATATAGTATGTAATATAACGCATATATATGTAAATATCCTGATGAAGTTTAAGAGTCGCCCAGTACATGCATATAGATGTAAAAACTTAGGTGCAGGGTCAGTTTGATACCATGACCTTTTACAAAATAGATTTAAGCCTATCTCTAGGGTTTAAGATTCCCCCGCCACAGGTTCTCTGTCACATTAATAGTACCAAGTATGTGCTATCCCTTACTCAAATCTTTCTCAAAAATTGGTTGGTTGTCCTTCAACATTAATGCTATTATTTTACTAATATACATATCATGTCACTCACAGAGGTTTTCATTGTAGTTTGCATGGTTCACAGTTGAGTAGGGTAACTAACGGAGGGGGTGTTTTAAATAGAGAAGATATAAGATCAGAGGAGGTAGTGCGTAGGTAAAACAAATACTACTGATGTTTTAAAAAGTTCCAGAATCCAGAGGATATGGAATTAAAAGCCAATTACCACATTTTAATTATCCATTAATCTATTAAAGAACATTATGGTCATTTTCTTTCCCTAACCATTAGGAACAGAGCAGCAATGAACAGTGCCTGAGCAAATATCTCTGTAGTATGACACTGAAACTTTGGATATACACCCAAGATAGGGAAGGGAATTTTTATTCAGAATGGGTGATGAAACCCAAAGAGTGGTAGAAGGAGAGATGAATAACACTAATCATGCTTTAAAAAGCTATAGTGAAATATAATCTCATAGGCTTACATAAAAATACTTTTTAATGTATACGTGGACATGCATGGATGTGCGTGTGCGTGTGTGTGTGTGTGTGTGTGTGTGAGTTCCTGGTTAATTTATTGTCAAATTCACATAAGATACAGTTTTTTGGGAACAGGAACCTCAGTTGAGAAAATGTGCATGCTACCAAAGGAGAAATGTAAACACTAATACAGAAATAAAATCTTTAAATGGCAATGGTGTCCTGTCTACAAGATATGCTAGTGCCATGGTGGCACAAAGTTTGTAGGAGTAACCAACCAAAATTTGACTTGACTGAGGCCCACTCTATATTATAGAACCCATCCCACCATTGCATGGATGACCAAGAATCTGAGAATAGATAGCCCAGGGACTTATGGTAAAATCGAATGCTAATATTTTTTTAAATGTAGCAATAAAATATCTCCTAATGATACTCTGCTATACTCATTAATCATCAGATGTCTTACTCTTGCAGCAGACGGGAACAAATACAGAGATTCCTCACAGCCAGACATTATGCAGACATTGAAGGTCTTTGGAACACTCAGCTCTAAATGGGATGCCTCCATCCAATCTCTCCTCTCGGGTCTCAGGGACCAGGACAGAAGAGGAAGTAGAAAGAGTGTAAGAGCCAAAGGGATGGAGGACTCAAGAAAATAAGACTCAGTAAGTCAATATGACCTATGTACACGAACTCCCAGAGACTGAGGCAGCATGCACAGGTTTTGCACAGGGGTCCTAAAACTGAAAGGAAAAGCAGACACATGTTCCTATCCCAAACCCAAACACAAAGGCAATCTCCAATTGATAACCACTTACAAATGAAAATTTAGTTTTACAAAGGAAGTATCACAATAAAAACAAAACAAACCAAAACAAAAATAAACTACTCTTAAGGGCCGGCTGCATGACCAGCAATACATGGACAACAAAAATTGAACTTTGGAGGTTCTTTGGCATGTAATATTGTGCAATACTCTTTTTTAAAAATGTTTATTCCTTTTAAATCTTATCTCATTTTCAATGTTTATTTTAATTTTTAAAAGTATATTATTTTATATTCCATATTTTTATTTTGTTTTGTTTATATTTTTTCTTGTCTCTTTTTACACTATAAATCTTTTGTGTATACATATTATGGCTTCCCGTTTAGTGTTTTTATGAAATTCCACAGCTAATGAGTTTATCAGTTTCTTGTGCCTACTCTTAGGCTCTATTTATTATGTTTGTTTTGTGAATTCTGATGTGTTAGTTTTTGTTTTATCTATAATAATTATTTGATTTTATTTGATTATTATCCCTTGTAAGTCATTTTGTTTTCTAATGAGAAACTGAAAATGGGTGGATCTGGATGGGAGGGCAGGTGAAGAGGAGGAGGAGAAGGAGGGGAAACTGTAATCATGATACACTATAATAAATAAACAAATAAATAAATAAATTGCTTTTAAAATGAGAAAATGCCTTCATCAGGTTACCTATAGGCAAGTATGTAGGAAATTATCCTGATTAATGCTTACTGTGGGAATTTGTAGATCACTTTGGTTAAAGCCAAACCTGAGAATAGGTGTTCTTATTTGTACAATAAACTAGACCAAGCAAGTCATATAAGGCAAACCAGTACTCAGCACTCCTCCATCCATGCTTTCTGTATTAGTTCCTGCCACTAAATTCCTAAACTGACTTCCCTGGATGATGGATTATAAGGTGTAAGATGAAAAAGATAAGGAAACCATTTCCTTCCCACATGGCTTTTTCATGGTGTTTTATGACAACCATATATATATACATGTATATATATATATATACATGTATATATATATACATGTATATATATATGTGTGTATGTATTTATGTGCACACACATATATGTATATATGCATACATACACATATATGTATATGCATGCGTACACACACATATATGTATATATATATACACACACACATACATGTATATTAATAATGGAACTATTCCACATAGAGTGATAATACCTTCCACCAAGTTTCATGGAGTATTTAACAAAACCCAAGCGCCTGGCTTGTGAAAGTTCTTCTCAAGTGTTTTTTCAGAGGAATAAGAAAGATTCCCAAAACAGTATTCTCTTTTGTGTTGTTTTATAAAAACTAAAATATACCAGTCATTTGATTTTACCACTGAAGACTCAGAAGTCAGATGTTGGGGTGAAAACGTGATAGCTCAGAATGGTAGAGAAAGCACTCAGCTGATGTTCCTATTCAGCTGAAAACCCTGGAGGAAAAAAGCACAGAGTTGAAAAGCCAAAAGCCCAAAACTAAAAAGCCATTTCTCCTTCTCCATGCTGTCATAAATAACCTTCAGGTTAATGTCTCTCCTTTCGGTTTAATCCCTGTCACCTAGTTTCCTGCTCCAATTTTTGACCTATAGTTAACTTTATTTAATCCTGTGTACAGAAAGCTCTTGGGTTAATAGTGTGTGCTAGGACAGATCCACATCACAAGTACTTGTTTACATTAAACAGAAAGCTATAGGATTAAAGGCTGAGTCATCACACAATCAGAAACAGGTTTTTACAATTCAAAATCTTGGGGTTCACAATGGGATCAAGTATTCTGCAACACTTGACATTGTCCTTGGTTGCCTTCCAGAACATGATGGTAAGACAAAATTGTTGAAGATATTGCACAATTTAGATATAATATTTGGAGAAATCAAGCTAGAAGCCTGGAAGTCTTCTCCCAAAGCAATTATCTAATGATATCAGAATGTCCTAATCATCTATCAGAGAATACGAACAATTGGTCCTACACAGATATATGGTCTACAAGTCAAACCAAATATAAAACTGTTAAGATATCACCATATTATCACTTTTGTCTTGCATATAAGCAAAAGCTGTATAACTGGATTTCAAGCCAGGTTCAAAGGAGAAATTCATGTCTCATACTTTAAGTCTAGTCATCTACTCATAACAGGATGAGGACTATAGTGGTTTGAATGATGATTGCCTCCATAGGCTCATTTATTTCAATGTTTGGTTGCTGGTTGATGAACTATTTATGAAGTATTAAGATGTGTGACCCTCTTCATAGAGGTATGTAACCATGGGTGGGCTTTGAGGTTTTAAACCCTGTGCTTGGTCCATTCTATCTATCTATCTATCTATCTATCTATCTATCTATCTATCTATCTATCTATCTATCT
>CAJQZJ010033173.1:3050066-3066952 GCA_907164525.1 Lophiomys imhausi | reverse complement strand
TCTATCTATCTATCTATCTATCTATCTATCTATCTATCTATCTATCTCTATCTTTCTATCTATCTATCATCTATCGATCTTTCTCTCTCTTTCTGTCTCTGCTTCCTGCATGCATTTAAGGAGATAAGCTCTCACCTACTGCTTCAGTACTGTGCTTGCATAACTGCTGTCACTCTTTCCTTCCAGCCACCAACTGAATATTTTCTTCTCTAAGTATCCTTTGTCATAGAGTCTCTTTATAGCAATAGAAGAGTGACTAAAATAAGGTCATAGATCCTAGAGAACGATCATTTTAATTTACAAATACTTATCCTAACACCCATAAATACTTTTGTCTTCTCTCATCAATAATGCTCCTTTTCACAACAAATATAAACTACTTCAGAGATTTCCAACTGCTCAGACTACAAAGAATATAAGAACCTTGCATGCCAGCCCTGACTGAAAGATCTCCAGTTCACCCTTATTCTTAGGACTGAAGGAAAGTAACAAAAGTGGTGCCAGAAATATTGTCTAAGCCAGAAATCCAGTATATCTTCTGCGAAATACTGTCCTCTAAATATTACAGTGAAATCTAAACAACGAATCTAAACGATGTGGTAACATTAACAAGACTTATGTAATAACACCACTAGTTGAAATGCAAAAGCAGACAGGAAATTTCTACAAGGTCTACTCCTAGAAGAACTGCAATTGGTCAAGGGCTGGAGAGAATGGGATAATTAGGGAAATCAGTATTGTTCTATATATATGCTCTCTACTAGGTTGCCCAAACATGCACACACACACACACACACACACACACACACACACACACACACACTTGCATATGTAACAATAATAATCTAAAAAAATCATAAATTTGAAAGATCATGGGCAGAGGAGGAACTAGAGCAAGGAGAGAGGGGCAAAGATGATATATCCTTTGTTCATGTATAAAGTTTTAAAAATAAATAAATAATAGATAATAGATAAATAAAATTTAAAAAGTTCAGCACCAGGTATGTGCCACTCTGCCTAGAGCTAGTGATTAAGAGTCTTATGGAAAATTCCAGGATACTACAGGCTGTTACCATTGCTCTCCATTGCCCAATAGGGCTTTAATGTAAGTCTCTATATGCAAAGTATACATAATATCCTATTTCCTGCTAATTAATTTTGATAGAATTCCAGTTGCAGGTGGAGAAAAATCAAAAATATTTTTCTTAAGTAAAGTTTTATCTAAAGCCAGCAGGAATGATGTTATCCTATGTATGTATTACAGTGGCAGGCAGAGCATTTCACATCTGTTTTCTTGTTTTATGGCAAACCCTCAGAAATGCTAAGTGCATAAAATTCACACTGATCTTTGGCTTTATTTACTTAGATATAACAAAATAATTCCCTTTGTGAGTTACCTATTTTTCTCCAAAGCCTTCATAAAAGAGTCAAAAGTAATGATTTATTTTAGTTACTTTCATTAGTAAACACACCTGAGGTTGATGAGTAATTTAATGAATAAATTAAAAGTTCTCCAGAATAAAATCACCCAACAGGTATTGTTAGACCTGCCACCTAGATTTATAGTTCATATGCATGAAATTATCTACATAATTTTCAGGTTCCATTTCACAGTCAGAGCAGCAGTTAACAAACAAACAAACAAAAATATTTGAAAATAACGATGGCCACTGTGTACATAACAAAGTGTGATGTTTTCAACTTTGAGTATTAGAAGATAAATCTAATTTAGACTCATTATTGATATTTTAATATTTTATGATAGTGGAATATTTATGATTTGTTTCACTTTCGTAGTTTTTGTAAACTCTCATTGGTCATCTATTTCCTCATTTCTAAGTACTTAAGTGTGTGAAAAATCTTCTTACATTATTTAATTGGTTAATTTACTTATTTAAATTTTTATTTAATGAATAATAAATTAATTAAAATATAATTATTTAGTAATAAAAGGAAATGGTGTATTGTGGCTTTTTTCAGCCATCCATATTGTTATTTTAACTACCTTCATTCTGCTTCTGTTCTTGTCTCACTTCCCTTCTCTAAGGAGCCTCCTATTTTCCAATTTCCTCTATCATATAACTCTGACAATGCTCCCTTCACGAGCCAAAAACCACCTAACAAAAATTCTAATATTAGACACAAAAAGCAATCTTTTGAGCTATTTTCTAGAACTGTTTAAGAGAGTCTGAAACATACAGCCTATTGTTCTTGCTCTTGGTTAACACACAAATTTGAAAGTAAGTCTCTATTGTTAAATACAAAATGAACTTCAGAAACAGGGCACAGAAGTTCCTCATCAGGACCTGACCTGAATGGGCCATCCGTGAGGACTACCATTCATTATACCAGAAGGCACCATAAAATATTCCAAAGGAAAGAAACAACCAATAGCTCCATCCACCTGTTTTGCCTTTGAAGCACATAAAGAGCAACCAGCATGGTATGATCATCCTAGGTCCTATAGTGACGCACATACCTTGGTGGTAACCTATGGCTCTCTAATTGTATTTAAGATCAAAGCAACAAGAGGAATACCATGCTTGTTACTGGAAACCTAGTTAACTTCTCAGTGATAGTGAAATAATGGTTATCAAGGGGAATCAACGACGACTAAAGTATTAAAACAGAATAATCCCAAACAATCTTTAAATATTTATCCTTCTATCCACAGATAAGTATAGTCTTCAGCCCTCATCAAGTAAACTTCTCTTTGCAGAAGACAGAGACCAGTATAGAAAATCACAACCAATCAATATACAGAATTGTGGAACCCAGTACCAATGCATATATCTACATAATACTCCCACACCTAACACTTATGAAATATTGTGTAATAGAAGGCAGAAACACTAAAACATCAGGGCTTTTGCTATGAGAGTTTGTCTCCTAGTTACATCAAAAGCTGTATCTGCAAAGATTCACCAACATGACCACCTAAACATGAACTTCACAAAGAGGATAACAACAAACATATTAAATTCCATGAAGAAAAGGCACAGTAGGGCCTACACAAAGAACTACAGGCAACCCACTAAATTTGGGAGTGAAAGAGGCAGTATTCTCTAGGGAAGAGCAGCTCAAGTAGTTGTCCATTTCCAAAAGATCCGCCCTGAAAATACATACACAAGTAAGTTCATATAGCATCAACAGGTCATATTTCTGAATATACATGTATATTCAAATATATACATGCATGCAAAAATAATTGATTAAAAAAGAGATAAAAAATTTGAAGGAGAGCAGAGATGTATATATAGGAGGTTTGGGAGAGAAGAAATCTCTGATACAATCTCAAAAATGAATAAACAAAATATAACTTATTAGGTTGGAATCTAATCAATCAAGTTACAAGACAGCCTAAAATAGATACAATGTTTAATGATATTCTTCATAAAGATAAATAAACAGATGAAAGGCCTTGGTATATTTATATATTTTATTCACTAAATTGAAGAAATATTATAATGATACATATATTGTGGGAGCTTCTATGTAGTATTTTTCAGGAAAGATGCATTAACTCTGTACTACTATATTCTCATAATTGTATTGCATATTTCATAATTTATATCTTTTTTATTCCTCAATATACTATAATTCTTTACCAAGTAAACATAACTAATAAAAGAATCAGTAATGCTTAGAAGAAAACAATGAAGCATAAATTTGAATACCTTACTTCTTATTCAAATACTATAATTCTTATAAATACAAAATAATTTTCCAGAGTTATGTAGAACATTTCAGATGTTCCACAATTCCTTTGAAACTAAGTATAAGGAGCAGTGTAGAAACCTGGCTATGATGTAAAGAGAAAATGTACCAAAAAACATATTCTTGAAGCCTTTACATTTATTGTTAACTCATATACTTCACATAGAAAATAAATCAGGATTACCTCCAAGACTGATGACTTTATTTTATTGCAGGTAACCACAAGGTAGAAAAGAACCAATCATCATGATTAGTTATTTGAACTATATTGCTTTTGCCTCATTCTGAGCTATTATACACATACAAGTAAATTTCACATCCAAGCTATATGAAGCAATATAAATATTAAAATGTATACTTTAATTGTAAGTTTCAATTAATAAATACAATAAAAATTATATTTTTATTGTAAGCTCACATTTTCTTCTGTTGTTTGATAAATGTGGGGGGTATAGAAAAATTTTGTGTTCTTAGACTAAAAATGTTGAAGACAGAAATTCTGTAGATGCTACAATGTTCCTAACCTGAGAAAGATTATGCAGTGAGACATGCAGATTTCTATTATAGTCCCCAATATGTCTAACTGATGGACAAGATCCAAAGATAAAGCCTTGATGAGTAGCAAAGGCATAACTTATTGATCACAGTCTTTACAAAACTGCCATAGGAAGCATAATGACTGTATGACGATTTATATAAAAGTCATGCAATTTCATAAGCTGATATTGGATGGTTTTATAAAACAATATGATATGAAAATAAGATTATTAGAGACTCTGTGTAATGTAAATTAGGAGATAAACAAGAATGGTTAAGTAGTATGATAATCGTAATCTACTTTTGCTGTTATTTATTTTCTTTTCATATATGTTCAAAATTAACTTCTATCTGGAGCAATCTCATTCTTCAGACTTCCAATGTCCATTAATAGCTTTGGGGTAATTAATCAACATGAATATAACACTTCAAGAGTGTTTAAATAGTTATAAGTATTATAATAAAATTTTACTCTGTAAGTCATAATGAGTAACACATACAGCTATAATTTTACAATTTATAGCAACTGTAAAACTGCAGGATACCTCTTCAATTTCTTCAGGATTTATTTGTTACAGAACTCATTTGTCAGGAGCCAACAATGATGCATATTGAGAGATAATCTATTGTACGAGATATAGGTGTGATAATATTGTGCTGCCCACAATTATTCCACAGGTAGCTACAGGGATTCAGTTTCCTATATGAGGTGCTTTTAATGCATCTTTATTTTTTTTTTACAATATATGTTAAAGTTTAAAGGAAGTATTTAATTTTCCTGATTTTCTATACTTGGAAATATTAATTCTTACACTTCCTGATAAATACAGAATCTTCAGTACTTTAGAACAGAGAACAGCAGGCTGTCCACTGAGCAAACCAAGATTTTGCAAGTACCTAAGTATGCATGTGTGAATGAATATACAGGTTTCCAGGAAAAGTTTTGAAGCTTTCTACTGCATCGGACAATAGAAATCCAGGCAACTGTTCTTAAATATGCACATGTAATCATATTGAGCAGACATTGTTATTTGAGCATCATTGACTCAGAAAACAACAATGAAACATTGTTGCAAAGCAAATATCATTTTCTGTGTCTTCTCGACCAGGACTGATTAGTTCTCCATGTTTACAGGCTCTCAGAAAGATGACATAAATTCAGAGTACGAATCTTTCTTGAAATATAAATGTGACCAAAAATCCATCTCTCCAAATAGTATTTATTTCACAGGGGAGCTTGTAAACTTAAATCCATCTATGTCTGTTGGACTGATCCATGTGATATTTCTGTTGCTTTAGAAAAGAATTCTGACTATCATGTATCATCAATAACATTAGAAATATGTAATACCTCCCATCAGGTTGAAGTAGAGGATATCAAACCTCCACTGACCTTTCTGTACCTGGTATCTTTTCAATGCTTAGAGAAGTTCCATTCCATTGAGAAGGAAGGAAGTCAAATCCATGTCAAGCAATTCATAAAGAGAGAGCTTACAATTTTCAGAGGTTGGTAATTATCCACAACCTGAAATGAAAAAGGAAAACAACATTTGAGTATCCTTGTTTGCTTGACAGGGACAGACAGTTTGGATGGAACTAGGTTGTTCCTTTGCAAGATTAGACATTCTTAACTAGGGGCAATATGGATTTTAAGAAGCTACAAATATCTCTGCTTTGGAGCAGGCAGGTTGACATTCTACCAGTGAAAAGAGTTCGGTGATACATATTTTCTCTTCTCAGGATTTCTTATCAAAATCCATACATTATAAACTGAACTCCTCAAAGATTTGAAAAGTGACAGGCGCTTGAGAAAATGAATGGAGTTAAAGGAAAAGAGCTCTCTTAATGCAGTCTTGACGAGGTGGGAGTGATGAATCAATAAAGCCAAATTTAAAAGCTTTCTAAACAATGAGCGCGGCTTACATTTTTATCTTCCTGTATGCTTGATGTGTTATTTAATAAGCCCTTTGCTGCTACAAAAATCATTCATCTAAAAAGGAGCAAAGGCATTTCTACCAGTATATACCACATATTTATGTATGTAATTTCCTTTTTAACTATTAAAAATGCCTTACTTTTTACATCAGTAAGAAAATTATGCTCCACTTTCCTTGAGCATCACACTGAAGATAAACATATAATATATGGACAGACACTGAATTGATTCTTTTTTTTTTTTTAAGATTTATTTATTATGTATACAGTGTTCTGTCTGCAGGTATATCTGCAGGCCAGAAGAGGGCACCAGATTTCATTATGGATGGTTGTGAGCCACCATGTGGTTGCTGGGAATTGAACTCATGACCTCTGGAAGAGCAGCCAGTGCTCTTAACCGCTGAGCCATCTCTCCAGCCCCTGAATTGATTCTTAAATTCTTGGATCTTGCTTTGTGACTTTCCTCATGTATGCCATGGTGTATTTAATGTTAGACTAAGAAAACATTAAAAAACTTTAAATTAGATTTCTAGAAACATATTCATTTAAATATCATCTTAGTTGTGATCTAAATTAATATTAAACACCCTATCCTGAAATCAGTACTCATTTATTAACTTCCTGTTCACCCAATGAATTAACAGTCTCTGTTTCAGAAAGCAAATTCTAAGTTTCTTGTTTAATTATTATTATTTGTTTACTCTCTTTCAACTTCATGTCATCAACAAGTTCTCTGAAATATTTTATAACTATGGAATTTTCAAAGGTGGTATATAATTTCTATTATAAAGAATAAAGTAAAGTCAACCTCACCCAGTTTAGAACTTTTGCAGTTGGTTCTTTTTGGGTATTTATTCCTAAAAAAAAAAACACCTCATAATGCACAAAAGTGAAAATTCTAGCAAAATTATCTTAAAACATAAATCACAATGATTTTAATATATTCACTATCTCCACTAAGTGAAATGTGACACAGTCTTTTCATTGTGTTTGCAATTAGGTCCCCAGTCTTTCAACTGACCCTTGAGCATCTCTGCTTTATGCTGATTTAATGTTCTGTTCATTAAAACCTTCCTGCTTTTCAAATCATTCGCTGAAGTTCTCCCTGAATATCTTGTCTTTCTTGTTTCCTGCTTGAGTTCCATTTTCCTAATGCTGCTGTGAACAGTCACACTATGTACTTCAGTCACATAATGAGTCCCACTTGACCCTTTTCTCTATCACAACATGCTTTTACCTTCCTATCATCTAACTAATCCTCTTGTATGTAATATTATTTACCCATGACTTTTTTAATGTTTATTTATTACTTCAAGTTACATCTCCATCACAGTGCCCTCTCTGCACTCCTCTCAGTTCCACCCTCCCACTCTCTCCCCCATCTCCATCCTATCCTATTCCTCCTGAGTGGTGTGTCCCTACATATCACTCCCCCTCAGTTTGGCAGTCATATGAGGGCTAAGGGCTTCCTCTTGCACTGGGAGTCTACATGGCAGCACCACAGGGCAAAGTGTCCCACTAACAGGTAACCGAGTCTATATTTCTGTTCCTATTGTTGTGTTGGTTGTAGGATAGTTATCCTGTATTATATGGCTAAAATCCAATTATAAATGGATAGATGCCATGTGCACCTACTGAATCTGGATTAGCTCACTCAGGATGAGCTTTTCTAGTTCCATCAATTTGGCAGAAAATTCCCTGATTTCCTTGTTTCTGATAGCTGAGTCGTATTCCATTGTGTAAATGTAACACAGATTTTTTTATCCATTCATTGGTTGAGGGACATCTGAGTTGTTTCCACTTTCTAGCTACTACAAATAAGGCTGCTATGATCGTAGATGAGGAAATGTCCTTGTGATTTGGTGAGGCAACATTTGGATATATACCCAGAAGTGGTATGGCTGGGTCTTGAGGTAGAGCTATTCCAAGTTTTCTAAGATATCACCAGATTGATTTCCATAGTGGTTGTACAAGTTTGCACTCCCATCAGCAATGGAGGAGTGCATGATTTTTATTACATTCATTTAGCTCTTGAAAACAAGTTCAATTTTAGTAAAGAAATTTTTTTTATTTTTATCCATTGTAAATATTAAGTGCCTATCTCAGTGCTTAGCATATACATAAAATAATGAGATAGTTCAATATACAGTGGAATAATAACTCATTAAATACATGAATTAACACTTGTTAAGCAGATGATATTAAGAATATGATGTTAGTAGAAAGAGCAGATGATATTAAGAATATGATGTTAGTAGAAAGGGCAGTAAAGTGATTATTCAGCAATTTCAGAATTCATAAAACCAGTGTAGCTTCTTAGTTTAGTTTTAATCAGTCTTCCAGTTCATCATTCACAAGCAAAGTTGATGCACTCTTGAACGTTTTTGGAATATAGACATTTCTAATTCAATGATGAATGTATCTACATTAAAATCGATACCTAATGGTTAAATGAAGTTTGCCTGAAGTCTAATTTTTTTCTCACACTTATTCATGATTGAAAACACAGATTTTTTCAGATGTGTACATTCTTCCTAAGAAAATGAAAATTTAATTAACCATTATAATGTCTATGTACATTTTATAGCAGTGTATACAATTACAACTTTAGTTTTGCTGATTAGCCAAAACCTTGCTGTAATATTCAATTGAGTTATGTCCATTGTTTTTGTACTGCTGCTATTTTTATTTTTTGGACATCTTTGTTGCTCTGCATGTGTGTTTATGCCTGGAAGCATGTGTGAAGTCTCTGCTGGTGGCAAAAGGAGATAAGCTACTCCCCAGCCAGGCGACCAGACATTTGTCTGTGCCCCAGCAACCAGACATAAAACAACCACACCAGCAGAGCCTGTGCTTGCACCCATGCCAGAGAAAACAAACCAGATTTCAGTGAATTTAAGAAACATCTATTTGAAAAACAGTTTGTGACAAAGAGGATATTATATTCCTTCGACATAAATATTTCCAAACAGAAGCTATAAAATATGATAAACCAATAATTTCTACCTGGTGTACACATCCTACTATAGATATTTAGCTTCTAGGTTTTTTTGTTTATTCAGAGTATCTCATGGTTCAGTTCTCATAAATCAAGCAGATAAGATGTTTTCAATAGCAACTATTTGTGTGTGTGTGTGTGTGTGTGTGTGTCCTTGTGTATGCATGCCAGAGCCCATGTGTAAGGATCAGAAGAAAAAAATCTTAGAAGCTGGTCTCTCATTGAACCATGTGGATCCTGAGTATCAAATTCAACTCAACTGGCTGGTCTATTGTAAATGCCTTTATCTGAGTCACATTTTCTTTTCTTTATTTAAGTTAATTAATTACATTGTTATTTATTTACTTATTTATTCCTTTTATACCCTAATAGCAGCCCCACATTTTCAGCCCCACAAAAATTAATTATTGATGAGCACATAGACTTTCACATTTTCAATATAAATTAATCTACTTATACTCAGCACCTCCTGTTGAGGAAAGGTCTAATATCATTGCTTCTGATAGGCTGGATTCAATACTGAGATCTGACTACTGCCCTTTCTGAGACATTCTTTTGATTGGTTAATCAGTCACTTATTTATGTCCAATTAGCTGGGCAGAAGGAATATAGGAAGGCGGGACTTCCTGAGATTAGACAGGAACCCTGAGCACACACAGAGAATCGCTCTCTTTCCTCAGGGACACAGGAGACAGACTTCTTGAAAATGCTAGAAGGTAATCGCAGGCACATGAAGGTTTGGGATTAGGTGATCCAGGTTAATTTAGAGTAGCTAATTGAGAGTCTTACCAGCTAAGGGCTAAGCATTGTTGAAACATTAAAAGGTCTTGGTGTATTTAATTATTGAAGAAAAGACTACGGCTTATTATAGGCCCTCATTCCAAGCAATCCCAGGCCGTCAGACATCCAGACTCCTGGACTTCCCTCCAACCTAGGCGAATCACCTGCTAAGCTTCTGGTAATTCTACCAGCCTAATATAGCAACTTATATTAGTTAACAGAGTTTAGATCACAGGTGGTGTAGCTTGGTCCTGGGGCTCTTTCCTCAGGATAAATCAGGCAACTGGTTAAGGCATGAGGGCCAGTCCCCCACACTCTTCTCTCAAGTGACCAATTGCTCTGATGGCTTAATCTTAAAGTTTATACTTACTAATAGCTACAATAATTAATTAAACCGCCGTTTCAACCTCCCTGGTAAATACTTAATTTCAGAGAACTAAATGTATGTATTCTATTAATTTCTGAACAACAATCTGCATTTGTAGGGAGGTTTCATTTCCTCATCCTATTTATACATACAAACATTAGCTAATATTAACAATGTTTTCTAAAGCTCTACAGAATAAAGAAAGATTGTGACCAGGAGAAGATTTGAGGCTCACTGTCTCCTCTAGTGAAAGTCTTAAAATTTATAATAAATAAAAAAAACCCACTTAGGGTAGAACTTAAAAATCTTACTAAACTTTAATTATAATCTCAGTTCTGCTCACATCTATCTGTCTTAATATTATGAAGATTCTTTATGAATAATGGCATAATAGTAGTAACCTGTAATTACCTTAAAAGGAAATAAAATTTCAAATTGAAAAGGTATTGCTGCACACTTAACTACAATCCAAAATAAATTGACAACAAATGCTAAGGAGAATGTGGGATCAGAATTTGCATCTGTGAGTTTGTATGAATGCAAGACAATAGACTTAAGGAGGTTTCCTATCATACTAATGTGATTACATAGTTTCTCCTTTTAGCTTTGGCTAACATGATGTGTATCTACTCTAAGACCAGCTATGGATATCAATAGCAGCTTCATTCACAATTACTAAATATTCAAGTCAACAAATTATACTTTATTTCTTTCTCAGCCCATTTGTTTGTTGTATAAAGAAGAGCTTCTAATTTTTTTGAATTAATTTTGTATCCAACCACCTTGCTGAAGCTGTTTATCAGCTGTAAGAGTTCTCTGGTGGAATTTTTGGGGTCACTTATGTATACTATCATATCGTCTGCAAATAGGGATAATTTGAATTCTTCATTTCCAATGTTTATCCCTTTGATCTCCTTTAGCTGTCTTATTGCTCTAGCAAGAACTTCAAGTACTATATTGAAGAGATATGGTGAAAGTGGACATCCTTGTCTTGTCCCTGAGTTTAGAGGAAATGCTTCAAGCTTCTCGCCATTTAATTTGATGTTGGCCACTGGCTTGCTGTATATTGTCTTTATTATTTCTAGGTACGGGCCTTGTATGCCCGTTCTCTCCAGGACTTTAAGCATGAAGGGGTGTTGGATTTTGTGAAGTGCCTTTTCTGCATCTAACGAGATTATCATGTGTTTTTTTTTTCCTTCATCTTGTTTATATGGTGAATTACGTTGATAGAATTTCATATGTTGAACCATCTCTGCATTCCTGGGATGAAGCCTACTTGATCATGGTGTATGATACTTTTGATGTGTTCTTGAATTCGGTTTGCTAGTATTTTATTAAGTATTTTTGCATCTATGCTCATGAGGGAGATTGGTCTGAAGTTCTCTTTCTTTGTTGGGTCTTTGTGTGGTTTAGGAATCAGGGTGACTGTGGCCTCATAGAGTGAGTTTGGCAATGTTCTTTCTGATTCTATTTGGTGAAAGAGTTTGAAGAGTATTGGTGTTAGCTCCTCTTTGAAGGTCCGGTAGAATTCCGTGCTAAGGCCATCTGGCCCTGGGCTTTTTTTGTTTGGAATATTTTTAATGACTGTTTCTATTTCCTTAGGAGTTATAGGGGTGTTTAATCTGTTAATCTGATCTTGATTTAGCTTCAGTAGGTGGACTCTATCGAGAAAATTGTCCATTTCGCTTAAGTTCTCAAATAGCCATAAACAATATAAAATACCTGGGGGTAACTCTAACCAAGCAAGTAAAGGACCTATACAACAAGAACTTCAAGCCCTTTAAGAAAGAAATGGAAGAGGCCTTTAGAAGATGGAAAGATCTCCCATGCTCATGGATAGGTAGGATCAACATAATAAAAATGGCTATCCTACCAAAAGCACTATATAGATTCAATGCAATTCCTATCAAAATACCAACACAATTTTTATAGACTTGGAAAGAGCTATTCTCAATTTCATATGGAACAACAAAAAGCCCAGAATAGCTAAATCAATCCTTTACAATAAAAAACATCTGGAGGTATCACCATCCCAGATTTCAAGCTGTACTACAGAGCATTAGTAATAAAAACAGCATGGTATTGGTATAGAAACAGACCAGTAGATCAATAGAATCGAATTGAAGATCCAGAAATAGACCCACACACTTATGGCCACCTAATTTTTGACAAAGAAGCCAAAATGGCACAATGGAAGAAGTACATCATCTTCAACAAATGGTGCTGGTCCAACTGGATGTCCACTTGTAAAAGAATGAAATTAGACCCATACTTATCACCTTGTACAAAACTTAAGTCCAAGTGGATCAAAAACCTTAACATAAGGCCTGACACACTAAATCTACTAGAAGAGAGTGTGGGGAAAACCCTCGAACTATTTGGGACAGGTGACAACTTCCTGAACAGAGCACCAACAGCTCAGGACCTGAGATCAACAATCAATAAATGGGACCTCATGAAACTGCAAAGCTTCTGTAAGGCAAAAGACACTGTCATTCGAACAAAACAGCAGCCTATAGACTGGGAGAAAATCTTCACCAACCCCACATCTGACAGAGGGCTAATATCCAAAATCTTCAAAGAACTCAAGAAATTAAATGCCAAGAAACCAAATAATCCAATCAAAAAATGGGGGACGGAGCTAAATAGAGAATTCAAAAAGGAGGAATCCCTAATGGCTGAGAGACACTTGAAGAAATGCTCAACATCCTTAATCATCAGAGAAATGCAACTAAAGATGACTCTGAGATTCCATCTCTCACCTGTCAGAATGGCTAAGATCAAAAGCTCAAATGACAGCACATGCTGGCAAGGGTGTGGAGAAAAGGGAAAACTACTCCATTGCTGGTGGGAGTGCAGGCTTGTGCAACCACAATGGAGGTCAGTCTGGCAATATCTTAGAAAACTTGGAATAGCTTTGCCTCATGACCCAGCCATACAACTTCTGGGTATACACTCAAATGTCTCCTCACGGAATCATAAGGAAGTTTCCTCATCTATGTTCATAGCAGCCTTATTTGTAATAGCTAGAAACTGGAAACAACCCAGATGTCCCTTAACCGAAGAATGGGTTGAAAAACTGTGGTACATCTACACAATGGAATATTATTCAGCTATTAGGAGCAATGAAATTATGCAATTGCAAATGGATGGAACTAGAAAAGCTCATCCTGAGTGAGCTAACCCAGACTCAGAAGGATGAATATCGCATCTATTCACTTATAGTAGGATTTTAGCTATATAGTAGAGGATATCGATACTACAACAAAAGCACCAAAGGGAACATGGACATAGACTTTTTATTTTTTATTCTTTTATTTTTATTTTTTTATTCTTTTTTATATCTTTGTTGGCTTATTTGTTTGTTTGGTTATTAAGTTCTCTCTCCCTGGCAATGAGACACTTTTCACCGGTGATACTGCCTCGTAGACCCCCATTGTATGAGGAGGCTCCTGGCCCTCATATGACCTATGAACTGGGGTGAGAGACTGTTATATAGGGACACCCACTCCAGAGAAGCAGGATGGAAGGATCAGGGGATAAAAGAAAAATAAAATGTGAAGTTTCGGCCTTTGGCTACTAATTGTCATAAACTGTTTAGGATAATTAAGAAATGTAAACTAATAGTCATGCAAGCCTGTCATTTTGTTAGGTGCTATGACAGTCTACTATAGTTATTTTCTAAGCTAATCAGAAATCAAGTTGCAAAGAGACAAGCAACATTTGCTTATCCTAATATAAGAGATAGATAGGGCCTCTTCAAAAACTTCAAGAGATCTGCAGAATATGGCATTCAAAGATGTTCACTTAACTTTAGATCTTTTTGATATCGATACATGTCAACTCCTGAGAGCACCCCCTATTCTACACGAAGTAGAAGATGAGCATCGAAGAATCTCCAGTGGGAGATGATTGAATTAATGGCAAGCCTATCTCTTGGCAGAAAAAGACCCTTGCTCCAACTGCAGACAGAATGCTGTCCAAAAAGGACAAAAATTGGGAGCAGGTAAGTCGACAACCTAGCTCTGCCAAGACAGGGTAGGAAATTCATTCATAATTCCTGCTCTACAATTAATGTCTGTCAGAGAAACGGGGCCAAACGACTGAAGATCGATGCTTTAATATATGGAGAGAAAATGGGAACTGTCCAGGCAGCCACTGGTATGTCATTTCTTAGTTTTGGAAGCTGTGGGCCCTGCATTTCCTATACAATCAGACATATTTATCCCTCTCAGGTGTCTAAGGTGGTTGAAGAATAGATAGCTAGAGTCTCATAGTTAAATTTTGAGTTGTTTAGGAATCAAGAAAGTACCCTGGATCTAAGAAGATGTTTCTAAAATTGTGATACAAGTTAGTATGAAAACTGAGTTAGATATAGAACTTTAAACTCATGGAGATGGTTAGATAGTAGAACATTAAAGTCAGGTGCCAAATACATATGGAGTGGACAATGGGAATGTATGCTAAGCCATATAACTCTTATAATTGTGGCCTAATAACCTCTGTTGTTGTGAATTGTATTTATTATTATAAGAGAAAGAGCCATTTATTGAACTGAAAGGAGGAGCTGGTGGGGGGGGGAGATATATCTTAAACTTAAAAAAAAGAATGGGGATGGGTGGGTTGAGGCAGAAGAGGGTGGGAGAATGGACCTGGAGGGGGGAGTAGGGAGGGGATTGTGATTGAGATGTAACTTGAAGAAAAAAAATTAATTAATTAGAAATAAAAAAATATTAAACACAAAAAAACAAAAAAAATTATACTTTAGTAGATTGCATCTATAAACAATGGATGAAATATTATTCTAGGCCATAAATTTAGTTATTTATTTCCCCACAACAACTTAAGGAACTAAAATGCATATGGTTAAGTAAAAAGAGTTCCTCTGAAGGTGTTTTATTATGTATAATTTCAAATATATGAAATTTCAGAAAGGACAAACCCATGACCACAGTAATTATCATCAGTAATTGCTGATGGGTTGGGAGTAGGGAGAAATGAATAGTGGTATGAAAGTGTTCAGGACTTCACTCATTGTCTGTAAGTGCTACTTTTATAGGTGAAACCTTTAGAATGTGCAATATCAACAATGGTCCCTGTTATAAACAATTAACTTTAGATGATAATGTTATCATAACACATTTTCATATATTATATATACATATATATGCATATATATCTACATAACTATATCTGCATACATATCTGCATATATATGAATATATATATGCACATGTGAGCAAGTATGATTGTTTTAGGACCTCTGTATATGTTGTCTGATTTTTTAAATATAAATAGTGGGTTTTTAAAAAACATATTATACGTATTTTCATTTCATTCCTCAATTTCCCTTCACCAAACTTTCCCAAGTACTCCCTTTCCTCTTTCAAATTTGTGTCCTCTTTTTCTTTAACTGTTGTTACATATGTAAATGCATGTTTGAGTGTGTGCATGTGTGTGTTTTCAAATACTGAATACAGCCTGTTTCATATATTTCTCCATATTACAGCTTTTCTTAGTGTGCGGTCTAGGTTTGTCAACTTTACAAAAGCTATAGTTATCTGAAAGAAGAGACTATCAATTGAGTAAAAACATCCATAAGATCCAGCTGTGAGGCATTTTATAATCAGTCATTAGTGGGGAAGGGCCAAGAACATTAGGAATGATGCCGTCCTTGGGCTGTTATTTCTGGGTTCTTTAAGAAAGTAGTCTGTGCTTAGTCATGACAACCATGTCCATAAACAATACCTCTCCATGGCCTCTGCATCTGCTGTTTCCTCCAGGTTTCTGCCCTGCTTCACTTTCTGTTCTCATTTCCTTCAATAATAAACAGTGATAGGAAGGTATGAGTCAAATAAACACCTTTTTCTTTAAGTTTCTCTGTTCATAGTATTTCATAACAGCAATATTAACCCTAACTAAGATAAATTGATTCCATGATTTTGGAGTATTGCTGTGACAGACTTGACTGAATACTTTTGGGGATGATTTTGCAAGGACTTTGGAACTTTTATTTGAAAAGCTATTGAGTATTGATAGCTCAGTGGAGTATACTACGGGAGCTTGGAAAATAAGAATACTAGGAGCACTGAAGACAATGGATGCCTGGCTTGTGAAGTTTTACAGGTAAATAAAGACTCTACTGTCCATTTTGTGTAAAGAATGAGTGGTGTCTGGTCAGTGGGAGCTGATAAAAAGCCAAGATTAATAAGAGATCAGAAATACAAATGTAAAAATTATGCTTTTCTGGAAATATGGACATTGGTCAGTTGAGGCTGAAGAATTAGCTGTAATTAAGAAAAGGCTATCATTATTGAGGTGAAATCTGGGAAGTATTTACTAAGAGTCCACACACAGACACTGTACACCAGAGGTGGCCAACTATGTACCTTGCTGTGGCTTCTAAACTTTATAGTGTAAGAGTCACAGAGTGTTGTACTGGTTTTGAAGGTATGAAGGAGACATGGGGAACAGTTGAAATTTGACACTGTGAGTATCCAGCAGTGGGCATTAGTGAAGGTTCAGCCTCAGCAGCAGTTAAATGCCCAAGAC
>CAJQZJ010033173.1:2956255-3045152 GCA_907164525.1 Lophiomys imhausi | reverse complement strand
ATGAGTCTAACAGAGGTCATGAACCAAATGGACCTAACAGATATCTACAGAAAGTTTCATCCAAAGACAAAAGGATACACCTTCTTTTCAGCACCACATGGGACCTCCTCCAAAATTGACCATTTAGTTGGACACAAAACAGGCCTCAATAGATAAAAGAAAATTGAAATAACCCCTTGTATCTTATCAGACAACCATGGAATGAAGCTTGACTTCAACAACAATAGAAATAATAGGAAGCCTACACATTCATGGAAACAAAACAACTCTCTACTGAATGACCACTAGGAAAGCAAAGAAATAAAGAAGGAAATCAAAGATTCTTAAAATCCAACGACAATCAAGGCACAACATACCCAAACCTATGGGACACAATAAAAGCAGTGCTAGGAGGAATTTTCATAGCACTAAGTGCCTTAAAAAGAAAATCATGGGGGGATCCAAGTTGGCGGCAGTCAGCAGGAACACATTTTGAGCTGGGGAGAAGGGAATAGCTAAAACATTGCAGAAACATAAATAAGCTAAGCAACATCGTGAACCAGCAGGGTCATACCTGACAAACCCAGCAACTAGTGGGGGTCCCTAGTGGGACCCTCAGATACTCCCAGGCAGTGAAGAGCAGCATGGCACAGACCCAGGTAGGGCTGCGCAGAACCCAGACCAAAAGGAACCAAGCAGCGGACCCAAGCAGCAGGGAGAATGGAACTTGGTGTGGTATGGCACAGAACCCAGGCAGCGGAGCAAGCCTGGGAAGTAGGCAAGAGCCACTCAAAAAGACAGGGAGTAGATAGGCTTGGGGCCAAAAGCAGCGGTTAGTGAGACACATGCTTGGGGCCCAAAGCAGAGGTCAATGGCTCGGGGCACAGTCTTGGGGCACAAAACGGAGGTTAGTGGTGAGAGACACAGACTCTGGTCCAAAGCAGAGAACATCAGGGTGGGACAGAGGTCCAGTACAGAGCAGAAGCCACTGGCGTGGAACACAGGCCAATGACCCAGGGCAGAGGCTAGCCACAGAAGTGGGCAAAAGCCAAGCAGCAGATGTGAGGGAGTGACAGGCATATCTGAGCTTACCCAGAAATTTGCTACACAGAAAGTTCCCTCTACTGGATATACAATCACTTGGAAAAACATTGCGCTCAGACAGGACAGAGAACTGCTTTTCTTGAACCAGTACAGTCTCCTGCATGTCTGATTACTGCAGGGTCTTGGGAGGTAGCACCAATTGCAAGATTGAGGTACCTCTGGGCTACCTGAGTGCCCAGTATTCACCGGGTAACTGCCACACCCTAAAGAGGACAGGCACTGAAATGGTCCAGAAGACAACAGGACTATCAGCTTAGGGTAACCAGATAACTAACGGTCAGCAAAAGAACAAAACTGTCAAAAATCTGGGAAATGTAACTCCAACAAAATTCAGTGAGGTTAACAAAACAAGCCCTGAATATCCCACCACAGCTGAAACACATGAAAATGATGACAAATCTATACTAGGAAAATGATGGAGTCCTTTTAAGAAGAAATTAAAATATTGAAAGAATATAAAGAATCCTCAATTTTACAAAAACATCGTTGAAGAATACTACTAGAGACCTCCAAGCCAACTCATACCAACATGAACAGGAAAGAGACAAGGCAATGAAAGATTCAAAAGATTTAAAAGATTTGCAAACAAACAAGCAAATTGGAACAGGAAATGTATAAAATGAATTAAATGTTTCAAGACTTGAAACTGGAAGTAGAAGCAATGAAGAAAACACAGAGATAAGATTGGAAGTGGAGAATCAGTGGAAGAGACAGGAACTACAGACATGAGTATCAAAAATAGGATGCAAGGGATGGAAGACAGGATCTCAGGTATGGAAGATGCAATGGAAAAAATCAGTACAACAATCAAAGAAAATAGGAAATCTAAAAAAGTTCTCACCCATAACATCTAAGAAATCAAAGACTCAATGAAAAGAAAGAACCTAAGAATTATAGGCCTAGAGGAAAGAGAAGACTCCCAACTCCAAGGTCCAGGAAACATCTTCAACAAAATCATGGAAGAAGACATCCCAAACCTAAAGAGAGAGAGAGAGAGAGAGAGAGAGAGACCAATATAATTCCAAGAGGCATACAGAACACCAAACAGATTAGAGCAGAAGAGAAACTCCTCTCAATACATAGTAATTGAAACTCCAAATGTTCAGAACAAAGAAAGAATATTAAAAGCTGTAAGAGAAAAAGGTCAAGTAACATATAATGGCAGACCCATCAGAATTACACCTGACTTATCCTCAGAAACTTTAAAAGCCAGAAGGGACTGGGAAGACATCCTACAAAGCCCTGAGAGAATATAGGTGCCCAGCCAGACTGCTATACCCACCAAAACTCTCTATCAACATAGAGAAAACAAGATGTTCCATGACAAAATCAAATTTAAACAGTATCTGTCCACAAATCCAGCCCGACAGAAGATTTTAGAAGGAAAATTCAAACCCAGAGAAAATAACTACATCCAAGAAAAATAAAGGAAGCAAAAAACTCCACTGCAGCTAAACCAAAAGAAACACACAACCACCACCTACACCAAAATAACAGGAAATAACAACCTTTGGTCATTAATATCCATCAACATCAATGGACTCAACTCCCCAGAAAAAAAGACACAGGCTTACAGAATGGATCTGTAAACAAGACCCATCATTTTGCTGCATACAAGAAATGCATCTCACCAACAAAGATAGGCACTACCTCAGAGTAAAGGGCTGGAAAAAGGGTTTCCAAGCAAGTTGACCCAAGAAGCAAGCTGGAGTAACCATCTTAATATCAAATAAAATTGACTTTCAACTGAAGTCAATCAAAGAAGATAGAGAAGGGCACTACATACACATTAAAGGAAATATTCATCAAGATGACATCTCAATATTGAATATCTATGCCCCAAATACAAGGGCACCGAAATTTGTAAAAGAAAATCTTCCAAAGCTCAAACCACACATTGATCCCCACATATTAGTAGTGGGAGACTTCAACACCCCACTCATAACAATGGACAGGTCATCAAGACAGAAACCAAACCAAGAAATAATGAGTCTAACAGAGGTCATGAACGAAATGGACCTAACAGATATCTACAGAATGTTTCGCCCAAACAAAAAGGAATATACGTTCATCTCAGTACTGCATGGAACCTTCTCCTAAGTCGATCATATAGTTGGACACAAAGCAAGTCTCAACAGATACAAGAAAATTGAAATAACCCTTTGTATCTTAATCAGACCAACATGGATTAAAACTGGACTTCACAACAACAGAAATAACAGAAAGCCTACATACTCATGGAAACTGAACAACTCTTTCCTGGATGACTACTGGGTAAGGGAAGAAATAAAGAAAGAAATCAAAGACTTCTTAAAATCCAACGAAAATGAAGGTACAATGTACTCAAATTTATGGGACACAATGACAGCAGTGCTACAAGGATATTTTGTAGCACTAAGTTCCTTCAAAAAGAAAATTGTGACAGCTCATATAAGTGAATTAACAGCTGAACTGGAAGAATTGGGGGAAAAGAAGAAGCAAACACTCCCAAGAGGAGCAGAAGGCAGGAAGTTATCAAACTTAGGGCCGAAATCAACAACTTAGAAACAAAAAGAACAATACAATGAATCAATGAAACCAAGAGTTGGATCTTTGAGAAATTCAACAAAATAGATAAACCCTTAGCCAAATTAACAAAAAGGCAGAGGGAAAAAAATCCAAATAAACAAAATATGAAATGAAAAGGAAAAATAACAACAGGCATTGAGGATATCCAAAGAATTTTTAGGACCTACTTTAAAAACTTGTAGTCCACCAAATTTCAAAACCTAAGTGAAATGGACAATTTTCTTGTAGATTCCACCTCCCAAAGTTAAATCAAGATCAGGTTAACAGATTAAACAGCCCTATAACCCCTAAGTAAATAGAAAGAGTCGTTGAAAAATCTCCCAACCAAAAAAAAAAAAAGCCCTGGGCCAGACTGTTTCAGCACAAAATTCTACCAGACCTTCAAAGAAGAGCTAATACCAATACTCTTCAAACTCTTTCACAATATAGAATCAGAAGGTACACTGCCAAACTCATTCTATGAGTCCACAGTCACCCTGATTCCTAAAACACACAAAGACCCAACAAAGAAAGAGAACTTCAGACCAATTTCCCTCATGAACATAGATGCAAAAATACTTAATAACATACTGGCAAACCAAATCCAGGAACACATCAAAGGTATCAGGCATGATGATCAAGTAGGCTTCGTCCCAGGAATGCAAGGGTGGTTCAACATGCAAAAATCCATCAATGTAATTCACCATATAAACAAGCTGAAAGAAAAAATAAACACATGATCATCTCACTAGATGCAGAAAAAGCATTTGACAAAATCCAACACCTCTTCATACTAAAAGTCCTGGAGAGGACTGGCATACAAGGACCATACGTAGAAATAATAAAGGTGATATACAGCAAGCCTGTAGCCAATATCAATTTTTTTTCTTTTAAAAAAATAACTTTATTACAAAAAATTTGGAAGTGAGAAACATCACACACTGAAATGAATCAAACCCAAAGTCTATATACATCTCAACGAACTATTATATGGTTAGAATAGCAGTTCTGAAGATGTAGGACTTCATTTTGAATTTTACACTTTCACCATTGAGTGTATTTTTAATGCACTTATCCACCACCAAAAAAATTGAAAAAACCACAGTAGTGTTATAAACTAGAAAAAAATTAGCTTTATATTCTCTTTCATAATTCATGTCAATTACCTGAATTTAGCCCTTCCTCATGCCTTAATATTTAGCCTTTCTTGTTCTCTTTTCTGCATGTTATATTGTACCTACATGGGCATTTGTTTATGTATATTATTGGCTATGAATTTGCAGGGTGACATGTAGCTTTTTTCTTTCTGAGACTGTGTGGCCTTGCTTAATAGTATACATTTTAAGACCATGCATTTTCCCTGAAAACTTTGTGATTACATTTTTAGAATACTATATGTATCATATATATAAATAGATGAATAAATATTTAAAATTATATGTATTTCATATTTTTATAATTTTATATTTATAAATATATAATTTTATATAATAGAAAAGTAAATATAATTTTATGATTCATTTAATAATTAATTTAATTACTTGCTCATCTATTGATGGACATCTAGGATGATTCTGGTTCTTTGCTACAGTGAATAGAGTAGCAATAAACATGGAGGTACAATATATTCATGGAAGGGTACAGAGTTCTCTGGGTATATGCCTAGGATGAAGTAACTGGATACATGGTAGTTCTAGTTTTAATTTTACCGACCTACCTTTAATCTACTTTCTGTTTCTAATCATTTTTCAAATCATTTTGTCCAATATCAGCTTCAACAAGTATTTCTGGATTAGCTTGTTCATGTATGCAATGGTTGTCTCTCCAAGAAATGTGGCCAGGCAGTAGGTGACATGTAAAATTGTCAGCACAGTGAGGGGATGTTAGGGAATCTTCAAGGCTGGCCTCAGCATGGCTGCTTTTGATTTGTTTGCTGGAAATGGGGCTTGTGTTTTCCATCAACTGGACAGAGGCTGCAGGTTTTAACCCAAAATTTCCAAAGTCTAATGAAGTTGAAAATTTTCACACCTGTACTCTTCTTTCTATTCCTCCAGGAAATCATGCAAGAACCTGTATTTACAGTTGCTTCTCAGTTCTTGCACTGTTCACTTTTTTTTTTAAATACTTTATTTTTTTTCTTCAAGTTACATCTCAGTCACAAACCCTTCCCTATTCCCCCTTCCATCCCGCCCTTCCACCCTCTTCCCCCCAGAAGTTTCCCCTTTCAGTCCAACAGATGGTTCCTTCTCTTATAACAGTAAGTATTATACAAAACAATAGATATAAATATGCCACATTTATGAGAGTAAATTGGCCCAGTATACCTTCCCAATGTCCAGTTTGTACATATTTGGCCCCTGACTTTAACATTCTACTATCTAACCAACCCCATGAGTTTAAAGGTCTATCTATATGTGACTCAACATTCATACTATCTTGCAACACACTTTTAAGAGTATCTTCTTAGATCTATAACACCCTCTTGATTCCTAAACAGTTCAAAATTTAACTATGAGACTCTAGCTGTCTATTCTTCAACCACCTCAGAGACCTGAGAGGGATAAATATATTTGCTTATATAGGAAGTGCAGAGCCTGCAGCTTCCAAAACTAAGAAAGAACATACCAATGACTGCCTGGACAGTTCCCATTTTCTCTCCATACATTCCAGCATCAATCTTCAGCCTTTGGGTCCTGTTTCAAGTTGCTAAGAGACAAGCAATATTTGCTTATCTAAATACAAGAGATGGATAGGGCATCTTCAAAAACCCCTAGAGATCTGCAGAATATGGCATTCAAAGATGTTATCTTAAATCAAGATTTTTTTTTATATCGAGACATATCAGCGCCTGACAGCACCCCCTATTCTACTCCAAGTAGAAGATAAGCATCGAAGAACCTCCACTGTAAGATGGTTGAATTAGTGGCAAGCCTTTTTCTTGGCATGAAAAAACCCCTTGCACCAACTGCAGACAGACTGCTGTCCAAAAAGGACAAAACTTGGTAGCAGGGAAGTCGACAGCCTAACTCTGCCAAGACAGGGTAGGTAAGTCCTTCATAATCCCTGCTCTACAACAAATGTCTGTCAGAGAAACAGGAGCCAATATCAATTTAAATGGAAAGAAACTTGAAGCATTTCCTCTAAACTCAGGGACAAGACAAGGACTTCCACTTTTGCCGTATCTCTTCAACATTGTACTTGAAGTTCTTGCTAGAGCAATAAGAGATCTAAAGGATATCAAGAGGATACAAAATAGAAACAAAGGAGTCAAATTATTCCTATTTGCAGACTATATGATACTACACATAAGCGACCCCAAAAATTCCACCAGAGAAATCTTCCAGCTGATAAACTCCTTCAGCAAGGTGGCTGGATAAAAAATTAATTCAAAAAAATCAGAAGCCCTTCTTTATACAAAAAATAAATGGGCTGAGAAAGAAATTAGGGAAACAATACCTTTCACAATAGTCACAAGCAATATAAAATACCAGGGGGTAACTCTAACCAAGCAAGTGAAAGACCTGTGTGACAAAAACTTCAAGTCCTTGAAGAAAGAAATTGAAGTGGACAACGGAAGATGGAAAGATCTCTCATGCTCATGGATAGGTAGGATCGACATAATAAAAATGGCCATCTAGCCAAAAGCAATATACAGATTCAATGAAATTCCTATAAAAATACAACAATTCTTTATGGACCTGGAAAAATCAATTCTCAACTTCATATGGAATAACAAAAAACCCAAAATATCTAAATCAATCCTGTACAACAACAACAACAAAAAAAAAACCATCTGGAGGTATCACCAACCCAGATTTCAAGCTGTACTACAATGCAATAGTTAAAAAAAAAAAAATACAGCATGGTACTGGTACAGAAACATACCAGTTGATCAATGGAAACAAGTTGAAGACACAGAAATGAACCCACCACCTATGGTCACTTAATTTTCGACAAAGAAGCCAAAACTATACAATGGTAAAAGGACAGCATCTTCAGCAAATTGTGCTGGTCTAACTGGATGTCAACATGTAAAAGAATTAAATTAGACCTGTACTTATAATCTTGCACAAAACTTAAGTCCATGTGGTTCAAAGACCTTAACACAAGGCCTAACACAGTAAATCTATTAGAAGAAAAAGTGGGAAACCCTCGAACTCACTGGTACAGGTAAAAACTTCCTGAAGAGAACACCAACAGCTCAGGCTCTAAGACCAACAAACAATAAATGGGACTCATGAACCTGAAAAGCTTCTGTAGGACAAAAACACTATCATTTGAACAAAATTGCAGCCTACAGACTGGGAAAAGTTCTTCACCAACCCCATATCTGACAGAGGGCTAATATCCAAAACTTACAAAGAACTCAAGAGATTAAATGCCAAAGAAACCAAATAATCCAATCAAAAATGGGGAACAGAGTTAAACAGAGAATTCACAAAGGAGGAATCCCTAATGGCTGAGAGACTCTTGAAGAAATGCTCAACATCCTTAATCATCAGAGAAATGTAACTTAAGACAACTCTGAGATTCCATCTCAACCTGTCAGAATGGCTAAGACCAAAAACTAAAATGATAGCACATGCTGGTGAGGTTGTGGAGGAAAGGGAACACTCCTCTATTGCTGGTGTGAGTGCAAGCTTGTACAACCACTATGGAAATCAATCTGGCGATATCTTAGAAAATTTGGAATAGCTCTACCTCAAGACCCAGCCATACCACTTGTGGGTATATATCTAAATGTTTTCTCACCAAACCACAAGGAAGTTTCTTCATCTATGTTCATAGCAGCCTCATTTGCAATAGCTAGGAACTGGAAACAACCCAGATGTCCCTGAACCAAGGAATGGATTAAAACACTGTGGTACATCTACACAATGGAATACTACTCAGTCATCAGAAACAATAAAATCATGTAATTTTTCAGTCAAATGGATGGAACTAGACAAGCTTGTCCTGAGTGAGCTAACCCAGACTCAGAAGGATGCACATGGCATCTATTCACTTATAATCCGATTTTAGTCATATAATACAGGATAACTATACTACAGACAATGTGCCAAAGGGAAGATGAACATAGACTTGGTTACCTTGTCAATGAGACACTTTGCCCTAATGGTGCTGCCCTGTAAGCTCCCAGTGTATGAGGAGGCTCTTGGCCCTCATATGATTGCTGAACTGGGATAGGAGACTGATATATAGGCACACTCCACCCCAGAGGAGTGGGATGGAAGGGATGGAAAGAGGGTATTTTGATAGAGATGTAACCTGAAGTAATAAATAAACATAAAAAAAAGAAAACTAGCATCCCAGCCTTTTTGTTGATAATAAACAAATTATAAAGGGAGATGTATAATTTCCTCTATGACCACTTCCTGCTGACATTGGGGCATTATTGTTGGAGGAGAGGGACAAGGAAGCTGGAAAAATGGTTGTCTTAATTAGGGTTTTATTGCTGTGAGGAGACATACCCTTGTCAACTCTTTTAAAGGAAAACTTTTAATTTAGGACTGGTTTACAGTTTGAGGTTCAGTCCATTATCACCATGGTGGGAAGCATGGCATCAAGCAAGCAGACATGTTTCTTGAGGAGCCCAGATCTGAAGGCAACCATGAGGAGACTGTGTTTCATACTGGGAACAACTATGAGACCTTGAAGTCCAACTGCACAGTGACACACTTCCTCCAATAAGACCACACTTACTTCAACAAGACCACACCTCCTACTAATGGTGGATCAATTCAAACACAGAGCCTTTGGGGCCATACCTAATCAATATACATTCAAGAGTGCATCTATTTTGCTTAGTTCTGAATAACCAAGTTCTTTGGGAAAGAATTTATTTATGCTATTCCTGGCTTTCAGCACCAGATGAATGGAAAGAGAGAGAGAGAGAGAGAACGAGAGAGAGAACAAGAGAGATAAGAAAAAGATTAGGAACATGACTTTCCTACAAATAGGAAAGGAGAAGGTTTATTATAGATATATAGAAGAACATAGCTAGAGGCAGGGAGACCTAGGACAGTCCAGAGTGATATATTATTCACTTCGGATGTGATGAAAAATTTTCTGTGAGTCTAAAGATCTCAAATAAACTGTACAGGTAGAGTTTAATTTAAATAACACATTAGACCATTTTAGCAAATGACTATTGTTTCATGCATAGAACACATTTGATATTAACTATAGCAAAATTGGTTATATTATTCTAATATGTTTGGTAAAATGTACTGAATTGTGGTAAAATAGATAAAGCATGGACAATTCAGAAATATATATGTTTGTATAAATAAATATATAATTATCCTAATATTTATGAAGTTCAAGTGGACATCAGGAACATATATAAATTCTTTTAGAATTAGTAGAGTCAATATTCAGATTTTAATTTATTCCTAAATATATGTTTCTCTCTCTGCACTATTTATTCTTAATATACATGTCACAATATAATTAATATTTATATTTTACATTTCATAATATTTCTTAATTCTACTTCTCTTCCATAGATTGACTCAAAAAGTTGTTAGAGTTACCACTTTATTTTATGTTAGAAGAATAACATACATTAAAATACTTTGTAGATTTTTTTAAAGATAAAAAATTTCCAATTATTTATATACAAAAGAGAATATTTGGTAAATAGTCCTCTTAAAATTTGCTGATTTCATGACTTAAGATCTCTAATCTCTACCAACCATCAATTTATATTTACTTTTCTATTATTTCTTTTTCCTTTTAAAATGTATTTGTTTTAGGGAAAGTGGACACAGATCCCTTAAGAATTGCATTCATTTTTACATACAAGTTATTGTAATTTGAATTGGTAGACAAAAATGCATAATATTTTCACATATAGGATGATATAATTTATTGGTATTTTCATAAAAATAAGATACAAGAAAATAACATTACTACAAAATTTCAGTAGTTAAAAGTTTTCAGAAAATTGATGAGTCTTTAGAACAATACACTTTTTCATAAAAAAAAATGTTTCATGTTTACTACTCATTAAATTCTTACCCTACCTGTTATAATCAGGCCAAGATGGCAGCATATGTATTCCCTTAAGTGAGTGGATTTTTCTATGACATTTAAATGAATTGGTAGTACACTGCAATCATAAGTAACATCAAAGTCATGAATAACTATTCATGTGCTGGGGATAAACTTTGCTTGTTACTGTAACTAATAACTCTTACAATTATACAATCAAATGAAGAATTTTGAGTAGTTATCAGATGGAGGAGAAAACCCCTAAGACTTCTTTCTTTCCCTCTTGAAGTAAGAATGCTTGGGGTGGGCCAGGGAAGAAGAAAAGAAAGAAAAAGTGGCCTTTAAAAATTTTTATAGATCTAAGAAGATACTCTTAAAAGTGTGTTGCAAGTTAGTATGAATGTTGAGTCAGATATAGACCTTTAAACTCATGGAGATGGTTAGATAGTAGAATGTTAAAGTCAGGGGCCAAATATGTATAAACTGGACATTGGGAAGGTATACTGGGCCATTTAACTTCATAAATGTGGCATAGTTATATCTGTTGTTTTGTATAATACTTACTGTTATAAGAGAAGGAACCATCTGTTGGACTGAAAGGGGAAACTTCTGGGGGGAAGAGGGTGGAAGGGCGGGATAGGAAGGGGGAATAGGGAGGGGTTTGTGACTGAGATGTAACTTGAAGAAAAAAAATAAAGTATTTAAAAAAAAAAGGAAAAAAAAATTTTGAAAAGCTACATATCCTTAGAGAACTCCTCGAGTATTTAAGGACTACCATGAAAATAAAGAAATTAAAATGGCATAGGTTTTTTCCTTGGGAAAATAAAATCAAAGAAGATCAAACTAGAGACAGATAAAAGTGTTTAGTAGGAAGTCCTTATTTTTCAAATTTTGCTGATAACCCATAGAATATATTTTCTACTTTTCTCTTAAAATGAAATGATGACTAAAAGAAACAAAGTCCTTTGCCATCTCTTCATCTTCTAGGTGACAAAGGGTTGAGTATTAAGTTGCAGGCTCATTTTTCACTTATAGTGAATTCATTCATTGTATAAGTAGAGAAGAAACCTCTTTGATATTCAGTCCATATAATGAATGCCCTCGTGATGTGGAATTAAAAGGCATTACACTAGATACTATGAATTATTCAGAAGAAATTCTAGAGAGCTGAGGCATGCACCATGAATTCAACTTTAATATTAAAATCTGATTGCACTACATGTGCATCTTTTTCTATATGTATGCGATCAATATTTCATCTTTAACAAAATGATATATTTCAAATTTAAAACTATATTAAAAACTGAGGACTTGGCTGAATTCTAAAGACATTTTTAAAAGTAATTACTAACATGGTCCATGTGTTTTTTTTTCTCTAAAACTTAATATAATCATACTGCTCATAGCATGTAGCAAACATGATTGCTTTTGTCAAATTTATATATGGAGGTTCTGAAGCCCAGAACAATTTTGTGTGTGGATGAGAAAACAAGAAATTTCAAAGGGTTTAACAGTCTACATTTCTGTCTTTAAATTAAAAAAAAAAATTGGCCATGCAACCCATGAAATTAATGCCTGGAGAGATGGAGAGAGGGAGGGAGAGGCCAGGAGGGGAGGAAGGAAAAAACAATGTTCTAGATGTAACTTGAGAAAACAAATTAATTTTTAAAAGGGTAAATAAGCTTAAAAATATAATAAAAATAAAATATAGAAATTTCAATTTTTAATTTACTGGCATGAAAGAAAAATGGTCTTAATTTCAGATTAGAATGTTAGACTGCATTTTGCCACAAAGCTCACACACACTTGATATCAGCTTAAAAGTGTTGTCATATATATAAAGGATATTTTCTTTGTTGTGCATTAAAAAGGCAGGTAAGAGGTTTAAAATGCTATAAATAAATTAAGGGTTACTACAGTTCAGCCTGGTTTTCTAATTCTCTAAGAGTTGAAGTAATTTGGAGCTAAGGCAAAATATTTGAGAAGGTTGGTGTTAGCCCATGCCTTTTACTCAGCAGAGACAGGAGGATCACTATAGAGTTAATTGTCTTTTAAATTCTAGAGTTAAAATGCTTTGTTTTTAGAAAGAATATGAAGAATACTGTTTTAACAATGAAATAAAGTAGGAAAAATAAAAACAAAACATAAAAGAAATATAGAAGCTTTTCAGTTTCATGAGTTCCCATTTATTGATTGTTGGTCTTAGATGCTGAACTGTTGTTGTTTTGTTCCGGAAGTTGTCACCTATGCCCCTGAGTTCGAGGATTTTTCCCAATTTCTCATCTAATAGATTTAGTGTGTCCAACCTTATGTGGTCTTTGATCCACCTGGACTTAAGTTTTGTACAAGGTGATAAGTATGGGTCTAATTTCATTCTTTTACATGTCAACATCCAGTTGGACCAGCACAATTTGTTGAAGATGCTGAACTTTTTCCATTGTACAGTTTTGGATTCTTGGTCAAAAATTAAGTGACCATAGGTGTGTGGGTTCATTTCTGGGTCTTCAATTCGATTCCATTGATCCACTGGTCTGTTTCTATACCAGTATCATGCTGGTTTTGTTACTATTGCTCTGTACTACAGCTTGAAATCTGGGATGGTGTTACCTCCAGATTTTTTTTTTTTTTATTGTACAGGATTGATTTAGCTATTCTGGGCTTTTTGTTGTTCCATATGAACTTGAGAATGGGCTTTTCCAGGTCCATAAAGAATTGTGGTGGTATTTTTATAGGAATTTCATTAATTTGTATATTGCTTTTGGAAGAATGTCCATTTTTATTATGTTGATCTTATCTATCCATGAGCATAGGAGATCTTTCCATCTTCTGATGACCTGTTCCTTTTCTTTCCTCAAGGACTTGCAGTTTTTGTCATACTGGTCTTTCACTTGCTTGGTTAGAGTTATCTAAAAAGCTTCTGTAAGGCAAAACAAACTGTCATTCCAACAAAACAGCATCCTACTGATTGGGAAAGCATCTTCACCTACCCCACCACATCTGACAGAGGGATAATATCCAAAATTTACAAAGAACTCAAGAAATTAAATGCCAAGAAACCAAATAATCCAATCAAAAAATGGAGAACAGAGCTAAACATAGAATTCACAAAGCAGGAATCCCTAATGGCTGAGAGACACTTGAAGAGTTGCTCAGATCCCTAATCAACAGAGAAATGCAACTCAAGATGACTCTGAGATTCCATCTCACACCTGTGAGAATGGCTAAGATCAAAAGCTCAAATGACAGCACATTCTGGTGAGGTTGTGGAGAAAGGGGAACCCTCTTCCATTGCTGGTGGGAGTGCAAGCTTGTACAACCACTATGGAAATCAGTCTGGAGATATCTTAGAAAATTTGCAATACCTCTACATCAAGACCCAGTCATACGACTTCTGGGTATACATCCAATGATTCCTCACCAAAGCCCAAGGACATTTCCTCATCTATGTTCATAGCAGCCTTATGTGTAATAGCTGGAAACTGGAAACAACCCAGATGTGCCTAAACCAAGGAACAGATTAAAAACAAAACAAAACTGTGGTACATCTACACAATGGAATACTACTTAGCCATCAGAAACAATGAAACCACGCAATTTGTAGCCAACTGGATGGCACTAGAGAAGCTCATCCTGAGTGAGCTAACCCAGACTCAGAAGACATGGCATCTATTCACTTATAATCGGATTTTAGCCATATAGTACAGAATAACTATACTTCAACCAATGCACCAAAGGGAACATGAACATAGATGACTTTGTTTCCTGTCAATGAGACACTTTGCCCTAGTGGTGCTGCCTTGTAGGCCCCCAGTGTATGAGGAGGCTTTGGCCCTCATATGACTGCCGAACTGGGGCAGGGACTGTTATGTAGGGACACTCCACTTCAGAGGAGTGGGATGGAAGGGATAGGGGGTAAAGGGTGGGAGGGGGGTACTGGGCAGGGGGAAAGAGGACACAGTGATACAGATGTAACCTGAAGTAATAAATATTTTTTTAAAAATAAATAAATAAATAATATAAATGTACATTCAGGATTAAAGGGACCTGCAAATACTGTTGGGAAACATAGTTAATTTTAATGAGTGTGCTAACATTATTTGATAGAAGGCTTTTGTTACTAATATGCATCTCTGGGCAAAGCAGAAGCTGATGAACTGATATTATTGTGTTTAAATGTTGTTTTTATTTTTTCAGATGTGGGCATGAGATGAGAATCATTCCTAGCCTTTCTTGCTCTTCTTGAACACTAGTTGACTGGTTCAACTCAGCTATTCTGGCCCAAACTCCTCTCCAAACTGGCTGATTCATACTGGCTTCTCATGGCTTCTGACTGAATTTCTCTGCCTGACCTCAAATTAATTCTGACAAAATATTTTATCTTCTGGCTCATTCTCATTCCCTGTCTCATTCTGCTTTCTCTGCAACCTGTCTTTGTAAAACTGTCTTAGATTATATTTATAGCATCTTTATTTGTAATAGCTAGAAACTAAAAACAACCCAGATGTCCCTCAAATGAAGATGGATTTTAAAAAACTGTGGTACAGTTACCCAATGGAATACTACTCAGCTATCAGAAACAATGAAATCATGTAATTTTCAGCCAAATGAACAGAACTAGAAAAGCTCATCCTGAGTGAGCTAACCCACACCCAGAAAGATGCACATGGCATCTATTTACTTAAAATCGGACTTTAGCCATATAGTACAGGATAACTAAACTACACCTAATGCACCAAAAGGAACAATAACATAGACTTTTTTTACCTGTTAGTGGGACACTTTGCCCTAGTGGTGCTGCCATGTAGGTCCCCAGTGAATGAGGAAGCTCTTAGCCCTCATATGACTGCTGAACTGAGGTGCACTGAGATGTGGGGATTCTTCACACCAGAGGAGTAGAATAGGTAGGAGAGGAGACAGAGGGTGGGAGGGTAGGATCAAGAAGGGTGGAGGGAGGGGGCAGTGATGGAGATGTAACTTGAAATAATAAATAAAGGTAATTAAAAAAAACTCTCAGTTACAAAAAAAAAAAAAAACCCTTAGTAGAAAACTCTCTTCTCTATTCCTGCACTGCTCTTAAGCAACCTACCTTTCTTGTCCTATTCTTTTGAGAGTTGGGCATATCCTATGTCTGACTCACTTTGTAAAATCTTTCTGATCTGTCTCTTTGTCTGCCCCTCCATTAGATGTCACTTTCAAACATGAGTCTATAAACTAAACTTACCTTCATTGTTTGGAATGAAAAGTACATATTAAGTTTGTCTCTGTATTTCAGTCAGATCATACTGTAATCTACAGTGTGTCTGTGTTCTAGCCAAATCTTATAGACCTAGAAGGTCTTTGGATGTGATCCCCTGCCAGAGCAGCCATGTTGCTAGATTAAAATTCCTCTCAAGTAATATATAAACTAAGTTTAAAGTGATTTATTTTCATTTGATGTTTGCTATTTACACGTCTTTTTTTACAGCAAAGACATTAAAACTAATGTGGGATCATCTCATTAGTACATCATGGGACAGTATTTACAGTTTTACTCAGGGTTAGAGAAAATACATGTCTTTCTTGCTGGAGTGTGGGGAAGGCTCCAAATCACAGGAATTATCATGTATAGAACAAAGGAAGAATGAAGGAGGCTTTACCAAGGGACCAATGTGTGGACTGCATGACTAGTTAGATTATGAGGAACAAAAACATAAGAAGTGAGCTGAAGATAGATTCTGAGATTTCAGAGTATGTGATGATGTGTATAGAGAAAGTCCCTGTAGCAGATAAGAAGTCATCTGGAAAGCAACTTAAAAGGATCATGATAAATTATGCTAGAGATATGCTTGACTTGAGAGAACAATGGAAACTCTAAGGGAATCATAGAACAATATTATCTGTGAATTGTAATAGACTTTGAAAACTATAATATTCTATCTTCATCTGATGCACCATTTCCTAGTATATTGCCTGAACAAATTGTCATTCAACCTGTGTTTGACAGACTATTAATGCCTCAACATTCTCTTATTTCTTTACCAATTCAATATTTTTATTTAACCCAAATTTTGAAAATGCCCTTATTAAACTGATCCAAAAATACGCCTCCTTGAAATTCTGGTCTTTGATGCTATCTGTTCCCCTTGGAAACACAAAATAAATATAATCTTTTTTGTTGCACAACAGCCCTTCACATAATTGAAGGCACTTTTTACTTCCCAGTGAGCCTTCTCCTCTGTAGGTTAAATATCATTTGATGTGCTTTCAATACATGTATAGTGTCTTTCTTTAGTGCATAATGTTCAGAAGTGAACTGAGAATTCTAAAAAAAAGAAAGAAAGAAAAAATGTAGAGAAAAAAAATAAGATTGACCATTATGACTGGAGATTAAATTTTAATAAAGACCTACAAGAAACAGGAAGTAAAGACCAAACACTCCCAAAAAAGATAGATTAGATTGACACAAGGAGACTGGGGCAAGAAAAGCCCATCAAAGATAAACAAAAAGGAAGTTCCATGTGACTGGAGAAATAAAAACACAAAATGCTACAGACCTGTTGATGTCAAAAGAATCAGAACAAAGGATACTGGGTCATTTCTATGTGATCTTATGTCCTTTAACTTCCAAGGTTTATTATCATTATACTTTGACACATATGCGTTTCTTTTTGTTTATTCCATTTATAAATAATGTTCTACTTTCTATTTTTTCAGAATATAAAAGAAAAATTGATGAATTATGTTCAGTCTTCTATGATGAATTTGAAACTTTAAAATGACCTTATTTATATTTTCATAGAATACATGAAGGATATCATTATTATTTTATTTATTTGTGGATGCTTGCCTCCAATGTCTCCTTATTTTTCCTTAAGAAAGAGTAATAGAAATGATTATGATCAAAGTATAATATATATATATGCGTGGAAATGTCAAAAAGAAACATATTGCTTTATGCAATTAACATAAGTTAAAAATAAATTATATTAAGTCACTCAATAAAGGCACAGATTTTCTACTGACTTGCCAAAGAAAATATAACAAGTAATTTTGATTTTTTGAAAATTAAATGGGTAACAGAGAGCCAGCATCCTTCTTGTCGTAGAAGATAAAGTATACCTGGGGATGTAGCTCAGCTACTGCCAAAACCAATGTTGATAATTTCTCCCTTTTGCTTCGTATGTATTCTCTTTGTTTCAGTTTCTATGTTTAATTATTTAAACTTTTTTGAAGTTGAGATCAGATATCTCCTTTTATCATATGAATGCTAAGGTTCAATCTCAGGTCATTAGGTTATGATTATATGGTTTACTCAATCACATATTTTTGTTTCATTTTATTAGTTTCTTCGAATTTTTGTATACTGGATTCTAATCATATTCCCCCTCTCTGTTCATTGCTTTTAGATCTATCTTTTCCATACTCACTTAACTTTTTGTCCTTTTAAGAAAAATTAAATCAACAAAGTACAATGTGAGCTCCCCATATTCTCTTGAATGTATGGCTTTCCAATGTATTCTATAAGTGGTAAGTCAACTTAAAGAAAGTTAACTCTTTCCCTCATTCAGTCATTGACAATTCCAGAAGGCAAGGAATACAAATTTTAGGACACATAAGAGAAGCTACAATCACTCTTAGTCCTAAAATGGTTCTTTAAAGCTTCATTAAGGTATGAATGAAAATATATGTTGAGCACACACAATTGACCAATGTTCATTGTCATATACGATAGATGTGAGTCAATTTTCACAAAAGTAACTGAATTTGTTTCCTGAGAACAGCTAATAGGAAATTAAACAATAAACTCTGACAAGAAGACAATGATCTCATATACCATGTTTCATTTGCACCTCACCCCTATATCCTGGCCTCTCTTGATCCTAATAATCCAGTACAGCTTCCTCATAGCATTATTATTGTTGATATTGCTATTACTGTGATTTCCTACATGATCTTTTTTGTTTGTTTCTTTGTTTTTGGTTTCGTTTGGTTCATTTATTATTTCAAGTTACATCTCCATCACAGTGCCCTCTTTTTATACCTTTCTGTCCCACCCTCCCACCCTCTCCTACCTCTCGCTCTTATCCTACTCCTCCAGAGTGGGGTGTCCCTACATAGCAGTCACCACCTCCCCCGGTTCAGCAGTCATATGAGGGCTAAGAGTTTTCTCTTGAACTGGGTGCCTACATGGTAGCACCACTAGAGCAAAGTGTCCCACTAACACTTAAAAAAGTCTATGTTCCTGTTCCTTTTGGTGTGTTGGTTGTAGTATAGTTATCTTGTACTATATGGCTAAAAACCAATTATAAGTGAATAGATGCCATGTACATCTTTCTGAGTCTGGGTTAGCTCACTCAGGATGAGCTTTTCTAGTTCCATCCATTTGACTGCAAATTACATGATTTTCTTGTTTCTGATAGCTGAGTGGTATTCCACAGTTTGTTTTTTTTAATCCATCCTCAGTTGAGGGACATCTGGGTTGTTTCCAGTTTCTGGCTATTACAAATAAGGCTGCTATGAACATAGATGAGGAAACGCCCTTGTGGTTTGGTGAGGAATCATTTGGATGTATACCCAGGAGTGGTATGGCTGGGTCATGAGGTAGGGCTATTCCACGTTTTCTAAGATATCACCAGACTGATTTCCATAATAGTTGTACAAGTTTGTGTCCTTTCACAGGACAAATGTCTCTGATAATGTAAAAGGTGCCTCTCATTTAAAGTCACAGTTACCTCTCACTTAAAGCTTCTTAGTATCTCTAATAGAGGCTCCATATAATTCACTTGTAAATTTTACACATCTTTCCTTGGAGAATTCTACTGACAGCCATTTCCCACTGATTCCTTTCCTGTTGCCACTGGATGAAGTTTATTATAAGGGGAAAAATCCTGTGCTATGACTACTGATTGGCGTGAACCTGGCCATTCCATGTCTGTTCACTCTGTAATAAATTAACTAGACTGGGCAATCAGACTATGTAGATGGCCCTAGCAGGTTGTTTCATGAACTCTCTCTAGTGTGCATTTTACACATTTTCTTGATGTATTTCTATAAATAAGAACTTCACTCAAGGGTGAACTTTACTATCTAGTATTCAGGAGCCATCTGCCTGACAATGAAGTAAGGCAAATAGCTTGGATAGAGACATTTTGATTAAGAAAATGTACCTCAGGTTTCAAAAAATATCTTAAATTCAAGGAAGGTCTGAATATGTTAAAACTTATTTTAGCAACCTATTAATTACCACTTTGTCTCAGTCTATGTAATACTCAGAAATTTATGTTTGTCCTAACTTGAATTTTAGGTCAAAGTATCTGTTGTTATCACATAGATGCCTAGCATCTTCCCATCTTTACTTCTTGAAAAGCTGTTTCTGTGGCATCAGCAATGAATTTTATTAAGGATTTTATTAAGTTGGTTAGCCCTCGTGTTTACTAAGTCTAAGTACCATCTCAATAGTTTAGTGAGTAAAACATTAATGTAGAAAAATAGTGTGTACTAAGTATCATCATAAATAAGCATATATATTCGCATCAGTTTTGGATGAAACAGTTCTGATAATGATTGGGCTAGTCTCCGATCCACAATTATAACAGAAAATCAATAGGAATCACTTAATTGGCCTTTCTTTCTTTCCTTTTTCAGTTGTGTTTGGTTCTATCCTAGATCTCTGGGCTATCCAACCTCTGATTCCTGGCAATGCAAGCAGTCTCAGGTATGAGGTCCCACTCATTGCATGAGCCTCAAGTTGGACTGCCCTCACAAATTCTGCACTGAGTTGCCTCATCCTGCCTTGATTTAAGAGTTTGTGTGCCTAGTTTTATTGTAACATGTTATACCATGCTCGGATTATATCCCTGGGAGGCCTGCTCTTTTCTTAAGGGAAATGAAGAAGGAGTGAATCTGGGGGAGAGGAGAAGTATGGGCACAATGACAGGGAGCAGTGAAGGGAAGGGAAACTGCAGGCAGGATGTAATGTACGACAGAAGAAAGAAATAGAATACAAATTTCCTGGTTTTGTCTTGAAATTGGTAAGGGAAGAAGCAGACTATTTTCTGGAATGTACTATGATATCCAATACCTCTGTGGCCTCTTGTACTTTTTAATTTAGTCTTTATCACACGAGGTGGTGCAAAAGAAACCTACAAATGACTTAGCATATACTGCTAATCCTTAGTACCTCAGCTGAAGTGCTAACCACATAGAAGATAATAGATTGCAATTGTACTGTTTAAAAATTAATTATCCAACAATGATTTATATTCTTGAGTAGTACAATAAGTGCTTATATTCCAACTGTCAATATGAAACCCAGCAGTACATCCAAAACATTAGACTTTCTCTTAAGGTGTTAAAGGGTTGTAGTAGTACCATCCAAGATCTACTGGACCAGTAAAACTAAATTTAATAACAAAACAAAGCAAAGCAACAAAACAACAAAAAATACTCACTCTTCTTCCTCCTCCCTCTTTCTTCAGGCTTAATAAAGTATCCTGTCTATAGCCAGGAAAAGGCATCAGCCCCTTATATTGAACAGTAACTATAAATGTATGTTCACTTGCTAAAGCATTATCTTTGGGCTAAATATACATTTAAATGTTTTTCATTGTTGTTTAACTCAAATCAGCAAATTTATCACTGAAAAAATAAAGAATTTCATTTAATTTAGTTTAAACTTCATTAAACTGCAGCTTAATAAATAGTATGCATTTTTGGCTCTACAAAGGAACAAAGAGTCTTTAAATTATTTTTAATGTTTTCTTCAGTAGCAGAAAAAAATAAAAAAGAATATTTTCAATCTAATCACATGTATTGTTTAACACTAAGGGTGATTTTTAGGAGACTTCCGTTATCTAATATTTTAGTCCCCTTGCACGTTAATGAATTGACTGAAGAAAAAACCCTCCACAAGATTGGTACTACCTCAGGTGCCCAGAAAGAATTTTCTCACCAGATGCTTGTAAATAATGTAATTTTGCATTCTTATCTCTGGGGCTGGGAAGGAGGTAAACTCGGTTTGCTTCACTTTGCTTCTGTGTTCCTTTTTGCTCTTCAGCACTGTGTCAATAGATTTCACTTTTCTTGAGGAGTGATAAAATGATATCTCATTAACTCTAAGTTTGGCTTCTACATATTTTCTTTTATGGATCTGCCTTCATTGATTCAACTCAGAAGGTATTAAATTTAAAGATGTGGATTTACTCTCTTGAGTTGTAAAGGGATTGTCAAATGGGAGAGCCCATTTAAACATCCTGCTGGCAGACCATTTCCCCATAAAGAAACCATCATGGGAGAAAGACAAACATCTATTTGGTGTAATAAATTTCATGCTTGAATAAAAAGTTAGGACAGCCAAAAGTAATTTTTCACTTTATTTTTCACTAGCAATATGTAAGTATTCATTTTAGCACTTTCCTTATCATCTGATTTTAATTGTTCTCATACTCAATAAATATGACTTCCTCATTGAATATCTGATGTACACATCAATTTCATACTTACTTAATTTTATTGTTTCCTTTTTTAAAAATTTAATTTCAGTTCTAAAATTTAACTCTTAAAATTTAGGGCATTCAAAATCTTCAGCAAATGGTGCTGGCCTAACTGGATGTCGACATGTAAAAGAATGAAATTAGACCCATACTTATCACCTTGCAAAAACTTAAGTCCATGTGGATCAAAGACCTTAACATAAGGCTGGACACACTATAACTATTAGAAGAGAGAGTGGGTAAAACCTTGGAATCACTGGCACAGATGACAGCTTCCTGAACAGAACACTAACAGCTCAGGATTTAAGATCAACAATAAATGGGACCTCATGAAACTGAAAAGCCTCTGTAAGGCAAAAGACACTGTCATTTGAATAAAACGCCAGCCTACAGATTGGGAAAAAAACTTCACCAACTCCACATCTGACAGAGGGCTAATATCCAAAATTTACAAAGAACTCATGAAATTAAATGCCAGGAAACCAAATAACCAAATCAAAAAATGGGGAACAGACCTACACAGAGAATTCACAAAGCAGGAAATCCTAATGGCTGAGAGACAATTGAAGAAATGCTCAGCATCCTTAATAATCAGAGAAATGCAACTCTAAGATGACTCTGAGATTCCATCTCACACCTGTCAGAATGGCTAAGATCAAAAACTCAAATGACAGCACATGCTGATGAGGTTGTAGAGAAAGTTGAAGACACCTCCATTGGTGGTGGGAGTGCAAGCTTGCACAAACACAATGGAAATCAGTTTGAAAATATCTTAGTAAATTTAGAATAGCTCTTCCTCAAGACCCAGCCATACCACTTCTGGGTATATATCCAAATGATTCTGCAACAAACAGCAAGGGAATCTCCTCATCTATGTTCTTAGCTGCCTTATCTGTAATAGCTAGAACCTGGAAACAACTCAGATGTCCTTCAACTGAGGAATGGATTTAAAAAAAAAAAAACACTGGTATATTTACACAATGGAATACTACTTAGCCATCAGAAACAACAAAATCATGCAATTTGCAACCAAATGGATGGAACTAGAGAAGCTCATCCTGAGTGAGCTAACCCAGAATCAGAAGGATGCATATGGCATCTATTCACTTATAGTAGGATTTTAGCCAAATAGAACAGGATATCTATACTACAGCCAAAGCACCAAAGGGAAAAGGAACATAGACATTGTTACCTTTCAACGAGACATTTTTCCTAGTAGTGCTGCCTTGTATGCTCCCAGGGTATGAGGAGGTTCTTGGCCCTCATATGACTGCTGAACTGGGGCGGGGGACTGACATGTAGGGAGACTCCACTCTGGCGGATTGGGATGGAAGAAATGGAGGTAGAGGGTAGGAGGGCGGGAATAGAATGGGTTGAAAGAGGGCACTGTGATGGAGATATAACCTGAAGTAATAAATAAACAAAGAAAACAAAATAAAATAAAAATAAAAAATTATACACAAGCTTAGGCATACACACAGAAGTTATACACACACACACACACACACACACACACACACACACACACACAAATATATATTACTTATTCCTAGGAAACCCTAAAAATAAAGACTTTACTTTTTCATCTATCATTTAAACTTCCTGAGAGCCATGACTTATGGATTAGCAGGTTTAGCTAAGACTATGTGTAATCCTGAAGTTGAAAGTGCACACGTGTCCTGAGTTGAGAACATTTACTTCTATCTTATGATCTCAGAGGTCCAGAGGCCAGATCCACACTTGCATTATGAGAGATATTTTAGGTGTGTTCAATTTAGAAAATGAAATTGGAACTTTGACCAATGTTCTCACAATGCTTCAGTGATTTGATCTTCTAGCTATAGCCAAAAGGTGAAGGTTCTAAGATCTGTTCTGAACAAATAAATGGACATCAGATTCACACTAATTTGGATATCTTGGCAGATACTTAGTTGTCGCGTCCCTCTCGACCGGCAAGAACGACGCAACTCGCAAAAGCTCTTCTCAAGCAGTTTATTCAGGTCCCTTGAAAACAGTCTTCCGAAATGCCCGGGCAGACCCAACCCACAGGCTAAGTACTAATTAGACAGCCAGTCAAGTAAAGCCACGTAGTGCAATCTTAGAGGCCCACATATGCGGAAGCAAGCCAGATCAGTGATCTTTGCCAAATATGGACTTGTTTACCACCGAGAGCACTCACCGTCGGGCTGGTGGAAGGCGGAGACCAGCGCCATCTTTAAGGCGCGGCACGTCGCAGCTCTCTACAGTTCCTCCTTTTTTATTTTTTCTAAAGTTGGTAGAAGTCCCTGGAAAGGTTTCGTAATCCCCCTATCTGGGGATCTCACGGTGGGCCTGAGCCTGTAGGAGGGCGGTGCTCAAACTCTTACCCGTCTCTGGGTCAGCCTCCCCACTCGGGACTGCCCTGTCTTAGGTGGCCGAGACTTACCCGTCAACTCCGTCACTGACTTACCAGACCCCAATATCCGTGGAACGAATTCCTCAGTGGGCAGGGACTATGCTTAGTGAAGATTTACTTCACGGCAGCAAGCCATGCCTGAGGGGACTGGCCCGCCTCAATGGCGACAAGGGCTTGTATAATCATGGCTGCGTTACGCTTTTGTGTGGCTCTCATTTTATAGATGCACCATAGGCAAACCAGAGAGGCTAGCATCATTAGTATCGCCAAAGAGCCTACACCCGCCCACTCCTTAAGATGATCCATAGCCGTCTGTATCCAAGAAGTCAAGCCAGTAGCCAGGCTCAGATCCACCCGAGTGGAGTTGATATGGACAATTGTTGCTCTCAGCTCTCTCATCAAATTTTCAAATTCAGCCGACCAATCCTGTAAAAGGAACTTTGACAATTGTCTGGACAAATCAGCAGCTTTTGTATAATTTTGATATTGTACAGAAGTAACACACAAACCTTGCATTTTCCACTCACACCCCAATTGTGCTAGTTGCCAAAGAGAGTCAATCTGTTCTTGTATTAAATCTATGCGTTGATTAACTATCATAAGACCTCCTTTGAGATGAGAATTCATAGAGTTCTGAGTATCCAATGCCTGTGCCACAGTGGCTGAGATGTTATTCAGGGCATTGGCAGTCTGTATAGAACTAGACAAGGCAATAGCTGAGGCAGTAGCTCCCACAGCAGCAATAGTGATAGCAGTAACAATAGCTGCAGTGATGCCAAAATCTCTTTTAAATCTGAATAGCATCATGGTATTAGGAGCCTCTACAGGAACTGGTACATATCGAGGCATTCTAGTCACCACAGCCACAGGAAAGGCTGTGGCATTCCAGCATAGGGCATAAAAACATGTGCCTGGAGTGCATACTAACTTTTCTTCACCTAAGGATGCACTCCCATTACTTACAATCCACAGAAAAGGAGGCCAGAGACATACTGGCGAAGCTGAAAAGCTCTTGTTGCGATAAGAATGAAACAAAGAATTCCAAGTACCAGAGCCACTACTGCTAGAAAAATCCAATTTGGTAGCAGACCTTAGAGAAAAATTACCTCTTTGATAAATACCTCCCCCAAGCATAATGACAGGTCCCAAGTCCATGCAACTTCCATTTACTCCACACAAAAGCCACAAATCAAAAGGATTGGTGGCAGTCTGCTGAGGATCCCTAGTAGATATATCAAGCATTCCTGTACAAGACTTATTCACTACATTACTAATCATGGGGCTAAAGGAAAAATAATCTTGTTGAACCCAAACTGCTCTGCGCTCCTGACATCCAGTCCAGGGAAAAGGTCCTTCCTCTCCTGTGGATCCTCTACAAAAAGGTGCCCAGCGTGGCTGTCTGGGGGGGTCCCGATCAGAAACTCGTGTGGGCCACCATCCTTCAAGGCGAGAACCATTGCCTGAAAACAAACCACCACTCCTACCCCCAAACCTCAGTTGTGGTAAAAAATCTGCTGACTGCTGAGACAATTTAATGCATTTTGTATCATCTGACCTATTGAAGCTCATTAAAAAGCACAAACTACCCTTCAAGCTGACATTTCTATTACCCTCTATAGGGCTTCTCTGATCATCAAAGGGAAGGTAGGGTAAGCCTAAGCTTCTATTACTGCTAAATAAGCGTGGAAACACAGTTGCATCATGTCTGACCGGCATCGGCTTTGGGAATATCGACAGGATCCCCCATCTCGGCTCGGTCATTCCTGACATACTCACTGCTACTATCACCAGAATCCTTAGGAAGGTCTTCATGACGAATCTTCCTCACAAGGCGTTCAGGCACCCACACTGGATCTTATTGATCCTGAGGAAAAACACAAACAGACCCTCTCGCCCATGTTAGCACGGGGTCAGGCCCCCGCCAAGAGCCTGTCAGAATGTCCTTCCATTTCACCATGCTTTTAGGTGAACCATGGGAAACCTGATGTCTGTCCGCTGCTGAGCGGCCTTGAGCATCCAAATTGAAAAAATTTAGAGTAAATAAGGCTAAAGATATTCTCTCCTTGGGGGTACGGCCTTGGCCTATTCCCCCTTTTTGTTTTTGCAAGCATTCTTTCAAGGTGCGATGAGCACGCTCCACAATTCCTTGTCCTTGAGGATTGTATGGTAATCCATGATTAAGCTGTACCTCCATCTGGTTGCAGAAGGAGACAAAGGACTATGCCGTATAGGCTGGTCCATTGTCCGTTTTTAGCTGCTGTGGTTTTCCCCATGCAGCCCAGGCTTCTAAGCAATGTCCTATGACATTACGAGCCTTTTCTCCACTCATAGGTGTAGCATGTATGATACCTGAGCAGGTATCCACAGATACATGAATATATTTTAAGGTTCCAAACTCTGAAATGTGGGTAACGTCCATTTGCCAGATTTTGAGTGGCATCAACCCTCTGGGGTTCACTCCCACACTGGGAGGATGATGATGAATCACACACTGAGGACAGTCCAAAACTACTTGTCTAGCATCTGCTCTAGACAAATGGAATTTCTGCTGTAGAGTTTTTGCATTTACATGAAATAATTGGTGAAACTGTCTGGCTTGGTCAAGGAATGAGCTCCAAAAAATGCATTCCATCCTGGTCCATTGATCAACTTTATCATTACCTTCACTTAATGGTCCAGGTAATCCTGTATGTGCTCTGATATGTTGAATATAAAAACACCTTTTTCTCTGCCAGATTAAAACTTGTAACTCTTGTAATAAGGCACATACAGTACTACTATTCTTAATAGGACCTGCTAATTCTAATACTTTTACTGCGTTGACCACATAAACTGAATCTGAAATCAAATTGAATGCAAATTGACATCTTTTAAACACCTCAATTACTATTTTCAATTCTACTATTTGAGGGGAACCCGGTTGAAATTGACATAACACGGGCTCTTGTCTTTCTATCAAATAGGCTCCACAGCCTGTCTTTGAGCCATCAGTAAACACATTTGGTGATCCTTGAAGTGGTACTGCTGAAGTAACCTTAGGTAATATTACTGGGTGCTCTTTAAAAAATGATAGCAATGGATGTTTAGGGTAATGGTTATCAATCACTCCTTCAAAGCTACATTGCAATATTGCCCAGTCATCTACAGTGCCACACAAAATCTTAATTTGATAACTGGAATAGGGCACTATTATACTAGCAGGAGCAACTCCAAAAGACTGCAAGCATTGTTGGATACCATTCAAGGCTAAAGCAGCAAGTGCAGTGGGATAATGTTCTATGGATTTTTTCGGAGAAATCTTTGAATAGGTCCATAATAATGGTCCGTCCTGCCATAACAATCCTGTAGGTTGACTATAGGTGGCAAATATGCACAATACAATGGGCTGTCCTTCCTGCCATCTCTTTAGGAAGGCACTCTGTAACCTTTCTTCCACTTTACATAAAGATTTTCTTGCTTCTTCTGTTAATTGCCTAGGAGAATTAAGTGCTGAATCACCTTTCAAAATATCATATAGGGGTCTTATTTCATAATTTGGTAGCTTTAAATAGCCTCTTACCCAATTGATATCTCCTAACAACCTTTGAAAATCATTTAAAGTCTTTAAATTATCTTTTCTTATCTCAATCTTTTGAGGTATTATCTTTTCAGGTCCAACCTTTGCTCCTAAATAATCAACCACATTTTCCTTTTGAACCTTATCAGGAGCAATAAACAACCTTTTCTTTTTTAATAATTGAACTAATTCTTCATAGGCCCGATCTAACATTTGTTCACTCTTAGCTGCCAGTAAGATATCATCCATATAATGAACACATCTCAAATCTGGAAAATTCTTTCTCAAGGGAGCAATGGCTTCCCCCACATACAGTTGGCACATAGTGGGGCTGTTTGCCATGCCCTGGGGCAATACTACCCATTCAAACCTCTGATCAGGTTCCTCATGGTTACAGGATGGAACAGTAAATGCAAATCTCTCACTATCTTTGGCACACAAAGGGATGGAGAAAAAACAATCTCTTATATCTATAACTATGATGGGCCATGAGGCTGGCAAAGATGATAAAAGCGGCAAGCCGCGCTGCACTGGGCCCATGATCTGCATTTGTTGATTTATGGCACGCAGATCATGCAATAATCTCCATTTTCCAGATTTCTTTTTAATGACAAAGATAGGTGTATTCCAGGGAGATACAGATGGTTTTATATGCTTTAAAGACATCTGTTCATCCACCAAATCTTTGGCTGCATTCAATTTTACAGAGGAAAGTGGCCACTGAGGAACCCATACTGGATCCTCCGTTTTCCAAGTTATAGGAATGCCCTCCTCAGTGGCCTCTAGGAAAAACCCAGGCCCTGTCTCTTTTGTCTTTGATGCATAGATATGGGACTCTTTCGTCCTTGCAAATATTTTCCTATTCCAAAGCCTGGAGCATATCCCATATCTTGCATCATACGTTGGGCTGAATCAGAATAGTCATTACTCAATTTAAATCCCATATCCTTTAAAAGGTCTCTTCCCCAAAGGGAGATAGGGAGCTCAAGTACATATGGCTGCATTTCTCCTGAGTGGTTCTCTTGGTCCTGCCACTTTAATAACCTTGCACTCATATCTGGAGTCCTAGCATAACCCAGGCCTTGAAGTGTTTGAGAAGAGGCTTGTACAGGCCAACCTGAAGGCCAGTCTTTCTTTGCTATGATACTACTATCAGCCCCAGTATCCAAAAGGCCCAGGATCTTTTTACCATCAACTTTTAATTCCAAGACAGGGCGTTGGTCCAAATCCAGGGAGAGAAAAGTCAAATCTGTGCCCGTGGACCCAAAACCATCTTTTCCTCTCTCTCTATCCTTTGCTGCATAGCGGTCATGTAAGCTCGGCAATATGATCAATTGAGCAATTCTATCTCCAGGAGAGATAGCCGTTATACCACGGGGGGAGGCTACCATGATCTTAACCACTCCTGTATAATCTGGATCTATAACTCCAGGATGGACAATAAGTCCTCTCAAAGCTGATGATGACCTCCCTAACAATAAACCAACTGTACCAGGTTCAAGGGGTCCTTTAAAATCTGTTTCAATTAACTGGACCCCCATTTGGGGTGTTAATACGAGTCTGGTGGTGGAGCAGAGGTCCAATCCTGCTGAGCCTGCAGTGGCTCTCCGCGGTCTCTCGGATGGCGGAGGGTTGGCCATCTCTCTTGATTCTGTTCTTTGTCCTGATTCTCTACTGCCCCATATATTTGTGGGCCCTGAGGTCGTGGCCCCGCTGTCCGTTTTTTGGACGAGCGCCACCGTAACCTTGAGTTAAAGGCTGGCCATGAATGTCTATCACTGAACGGCATTCATTAGCCCAATGGTTCCCTTTTTTACATTTTGGGCATAACCCCGGCCGCCTGGGGCGTTGTACACTTCCTGTATTTTCTGTACTCCTTCCCCTGGGGCACTGTCTTTTAAAGTGTCCCATCTTGCCACACTTAAAACAAACTCCTGAACTTCCTCCACCTTTTTTGGCCAACTGTATTACTGCGGCAGCGAGACCAGCATTAGTTAACGGCCCTCCAAGCTCTCTACACACCTTCATCCAAGCCTCTAGGCCTTTGTTCTTATAAGGGGTGATAGCAGCTCTACATTCTTTAGTACATTGCTCATAGACCAACTGTTTTATTAGTGGCAAAGCAGCATCTGGGTCACCAAAAATCTTCCCTGCTGCCTCCACCATTCGTGCTACAAAATCTGAAAAGGGCTCCATGGGGCCCTGTAGAATCTTAGTTAAGTTCCCACTCACCTCCCCTTTATTAGGAAGAGATCTCCAAGCCTTGATAGCTATCTTGTTTATTTGCTCATAAATCTGAATAGGATATCCTATCTGCTGATTGGCAAATCTCCCCTGCCCAAGCAGCATATCTCTATCCCAGGCTGGATTTCCATCTCTCTGATTATTGGCTGCTTGCTCAGTAGCATACTCAATCAAGAAAGCTTTCCAGTCTAAGTATTGCCCTGGACTTAAGCAGGCGCGGACCAGGCCACTCCAATCACTTGGAGTCATACAATGTCTGCTTAATGCTTCCACTTGAGCCATTGTAAAAGAAGCGGTAGTACCATAAGTACGAACCGACTCTGCAAGAGATTTTACCACCTTAAAATCAAGCGGTTCCTCGTACCTGTTCCCTTGTGGGTCTTGATATACAGGATAAGCAAACTGTAATTCTGTTCTTACTTGTGTCCACATCCCCGGGCAGAAAGATCTCCCTACTTTCAGTGACTGAACATGCTGATCTATCTGAGTGGCTTCTGGATATGGAGGAGTTGAAGGCGCCATGGCAATGGCTTTGTTTACACCAGCTGCCGCCAGCGTGGCTGAAGGCGCTGTAGCGACGACTCCGCCCACTCCGACTGCTGCTGACGCTGACGCTGACGTGTCAGGCGCCATAGCAACAGCTCCTCCCACACTGACTTTCGCCGACATGTCCTTTTCTTTTACCCTTTTCTTTTCCTTTTTTCTAATAACAGTCCTCTCCAACTGTTCTAATAGAGCGTGTAGCTCTCCTTCAGAATCTGTGCTCTCTGAGTCCTCAAAATCTCTAAAATCTCTAAAATCTGTAAGATCGGGATAGAGAGGAACTTTCTTTTTGCCTCCCTTTTCACTGTCTGCCTGCTCAAATCTTTCGCCTTTGTCACTGTCTACTTGCTCAGATCTTTCCCCTTGCAGCAGTTCCAAGGCTGACTCTCCCTCTCTGATTGCATTACAACATCTCTGATCTTCTAAACAACTCCTCACCATTTTCCAAATCGGTCTTACTCCATGCTTCAGAGTCCCTTGCTCCCAAGCAAAATCCAAGTCCCTGCCTAATTTGTCCCAGCAGGATACCGTAAGATTCCCGGACACCGCAAACCACGGAGCCACGGAATCACACTCATTCAAAAATCTTTCTAGGGTAGACTTCTTAATCTTCAAATTCCTAGCTAAAAGTAGCTCCTGAAGAGCCAGAAAAATTGGGTGTGACTCAGACAACCCCATGTTTAAAAATTTACTTTCAGTTTGCAGCTTCCCCACAAAACTGTATCTTTTGTTCGCTATCTCCGCGAAACCTTACCGTACGTTCACTATCTCCGCGAAACTTTACCTTGCATTCGCTATCTCCGTGAAACTTTATTGTCCTGATTTATCCCAGGAACTTACCAACGCGTTGCCCCTGACTGCAGGAGTTCTGAGTCTTTTCTGGTTCCCCGTATGGGCCACCACTTGTCGCGTCCCTCTCGACTGGCAAGAACGACGCAACTCGCAAAAGCTCTTCTCAAGCAGTTTATTCAGGTCCCTTGAAAACAGTCTTCCGAAATGCCCGGGCAGACCCAACCCACAGGCTAAATACTAATTAGACAGCCAGTCAAGTAAAGCCACGTAGTGCAATCTTAGAGGCCCACGTATGCGGAAGCAAGCCAGATCAGCGATCTTTGCCAAATATGGACTTGTTTACCACCGAGAGCGCTCACCGTCGGGCTGGTGGAAGGCGGAGACCAGCGCCATCTTTAAGGCGCGGCACGTCGCAGCTCTCTACACTTAGTGTGAAATTTCAAGGTGGATTCCCCATGCTCAACCTTCTATTCTTAAGTCTTTTATAATTTTCAGAAACCATGATACAATGCAAAACTAAAAACACATATTCTTATTCCTTTATTCCCAGACTAATAAAATGTGAAATTTCACTTCCTGTGCTTTTGACACTCTGAAAGGTCTTCACATTAATTACACTAATTGGGGCACTCAAATACTTACTGCTAAACAGATTTTTTTTAAACCCTCCTTCTCTTAATAGGTTGATGTTTCTTTGAAGTAACCCCCAATCAAATGATGTATGTTTCAAAAAGTACATCAAAGTACCAGCCAGTATTGATATGGAACTGGTATTAACGAATGACTATGAATTAACAGCTTCAAGCAAAAGAAAGTGATAGATAAATAAATGTATTTTAAGCAATGTACACCTATATGAATAATGTAGGTATACATTTCCTAGATAAATATTCAAACCAATAAATATGATTATGAGTTGTAAAATTCCATAAGTGAAATTTTCCTAAAGCTTATACTTAGATATTTTTGCTAATGTTTTATTATCAGACTATTTGAAACAACAAATTTATCATTTTTCTTATCTTATCTTATCAACACAGCTTTATACTTACCTCAATGAATGGCCAAAATTGCTTGAGTAAAGATTATACCACAACAAGAAAAACTGATCAATTAATAAGACAAGGTGTTTGGTGATTCATTGATAGGATGAGATTCGTATTACAGGAGTTTTCCTTTTATGCAAACACAACTTATGTGATCACTTACTCTTTTCTATTGTTTTCACTGATAAGAAACTTTAATCAGTATCCCTTTAATTTAATATGTGTGAGACAGATGTCTGCATTAGTTCAAGCCTGCCTCATGTTCTCTGTCTTTGGAATTCTATGTCCCTGTGGCTGAAACTTCAATAGTGTGCCACAGAGTCAGTTTATCTTTCTAACCACTAATGCTCTCTATTATTATTTTCTACTTTCTCTTTGAGTCTTGTACTTCCAGTCTTAGATATCACTGTTTTGTTTTGTTTTTGTTTTTTCTGGAAACTTCCTATGATCGTGCATATGCATTCCCATGGCTTTAATGGAGTCTTGTGCGTTAAACATCCAATTTTAAACAACTATTTCAGTATTGATGAGGATCATATAAAAATGTAACAGGAAAAAAGTCTATGATGCCTCAATCATATAAATAACAAAACAAATAAAACAATACAGGCAACTGAGTAAAGCTGGGAGCAGGAGTGGTGACTTTCCCCAAGGAAGAGCATACCAATCAGTAGTCCAGTGCCAAAGAATCCTCCAAGCATACACAAGGAACATTAAATAGACTCAGTGGGTTATATTTTAAATATATGTGTGTACAAATAATATATGCAAACAATAGCAATTTATTTTTAAAACGGTGTGAATATTAAGGAGAACAGAGAGGGGTATATGGAAGAGTTGAAGGGAGAAAAGGAAGGAGGAAATATCAGAAATAAATATAATCTCAAAACACAAATAAATAAAAAAAGAAATAGAAATCTGTTGTGGAATATCTGATCACATTGTCAACCCTAAGATTATAAATGGTAAAAACCTGTTTTTAATTGTGGGCTGGCTCAGCCTTTAAACCTAGCATTTTCTGTTTACTTTAAACAAGTACTGGTGGTGTGGATCTGCCATAGCATACATCTTTAGTCCAAGAACTTTCTTTTTATTGTAAACAAATGGTTATGGTATGGCTTAGCCCTAGAACATGCCTTTAATTCAAGAGCTGTCTGTCTACAGGATTGAATAAAGTTAACCTAAGGTCAAGGTCAGGAAACCAGCTGACAGGGATTTAACAGAAAGGGGGTGCATTGAGCTGGAGGGTATTTAAGACAGCATAGAGAAGAAGGAGCTTTTAAGCTTTCAACTTTTGGCTTTTAGCTTTGAGAGCTATTGGCTTCCCGGCTGGGTGCTTTTTCTGTCTCTCTGAGCTAGCTGGTTTTCATCAAGTATCTCTGGCTTCTGTGTCTTCATTTTTAAAACTGACTGACAGGGATTGAAGTCATACTTTTGAACTGTTTATTTATTATTATATTAACCTCTCTATATACCTTCCAATCCAGCAACCTGAAGTATGGGAGAAAGGATATTGTTAGTAACAGAGTACAGACCTCTTTAGCAGTAAGTCCTTGGGGCAATTTGTCAGGAGTCCAGGTAAATCATCATATACACGCATAGGTACAAGCAGCAATGGGAACACAACTAACTAGGAGACCAGTGGCAATTTGTGGAGCACCAGCAAGGATACCCTGAGAAGCACCAGCATTCACAGGCCCATGTGTGGCCAGACTAGGGCTCAGTCTGACCTGGGCCATGATCTTCATCAGGTCTCAGAAACAGCAAACTGTCAAAGCATTGTGTAAAGTTTTTCAAACTGAAGCAGCGATGAGAAGCAATGCCAAACAAAAAGCCCCTCTGCATTTCCAGGGCCTCTATTTATATCCCCTCATAATGTGCACAAGGATGCTTTCCAATTGACCAACCTCATGCCCTACACATGAGGTACTTCCTGTTGACAAGGTCATGTACTTTCCAAGGAGTCCATCCACTAAAGGATGCTTTCCAGCAAAAACCTTATTCCTCACATGTGATAGTTTCCAGCTGACAAAACATCACAAGCTCTTCCATCAGGATGTTTTGCATGCCCCCTTCATGAGTCTGTTTTTCAGCAGTGCAAAGGACCCCTACATACCATACTTGAGATGAAAACAACAGCATATTCATTCAACAAAACTATTTTTCTAAAGAAATCGAAAGTTCCACCACAAGGGATTAAAGTAACTTTTTGAATGTTTAATTATTACTTCAAGTTACAACTCCATCAGAGTGCCCTCTTTCTACCCCTCCTGGTCCCACCCTCCCACCCTCTCCACCCTCTCCTTCCTATCCTACTCCTATAAAGTGCAGTGTCCCTGCATATCAGTGCCCCCTCCAGTTCAGCAGTTATATGAGGGCCAAGAGTTTCTTGATGCACTGTGGGCCTACACGGAAGCACCAATAGGGCAAAATGTCCCACTAACAGGTAACAAAATTTATGTTCCTGTTCCTTTTGGTGTGTTGATTGTAGCATAGTTATCCTGTACTATATGGCTAAAATCCAATTATCGGTGAATAGATGACATGTGCATCTTTCTGAGTTTGAGTTAGCTCACTCAGGATGAGTTTTTCTAGTTCCTTCCATTTGGCTGCAGATTACATGATTTCCTTTTTTTCTGATAACTGAGTAGTATTCAATCATGTAGATGTACCACAGTTTTTTATCCATTCGTCAGTTGAGGGACATCTGAGTTGTTTCCAGGTTCTAGCTATTACAACTAAGCCTGCTAAGAACATAGATGAGGAGATTCCCTTGTGGTTTGTGAGAAAACCTTTGGATATATACCCAGAAGTAGTATGGCTGGGGCTTGAGATAGAGCTATTCCAAATTTCCTAAGATATTGCCAGACTGATTTCCATAGTGGTTGAGTGGTTGTACAAGTTTGCACTCCCACCAGCAATGGAGGAGTGTTCCCCTTTCTCCAAAACCTCAACATCATTTGCTGTCATTTGAGTTTTTGATCTTAGCCATTCTGATAGGTGTGAGATGGAATCTCAGAGTCATTTTGAGTTACATTTCTCTGATGATTAAGGATGTTGAGCATTTCTTCAGGTGTCTCTCAGCCATTAGGGATTCCTCCTTTGTGAATTCTCTGTTTAGCTCTGTTCCCCATTTTTTTATAATTTATTTTTTATTTCTTCAAGTTACATCTCAATCACAATCCCCTCCCTACTCCCCCCTCCTGTCCCACCCTTCTACCCTCTTCCCCCTCAACCCCCCATCCTCTACACTTTTTTTTTTAGTTTAAGGTATATCTTTTTCCCCCAACAGCTCCTCCTTTCAGTCCAACAAATGGTTCTTTCTCTTATAACAATAAATACAATACAAAACAACAGAAATATATAGGCCCCAATTGTGAGGGTTATATGGCTTAGCATACATTCCCAATGTCCAGTCCATATGTATTTGGCACCTGACTTTAACATTCTACTATCTAACCATCTCCATGAGTTTAACGTTCTATATCTAACTCAGCTTTCATACTAACTTGCATCACAATTTTAAAAACATCTTCTTAGATCCAGAACATCCTCTTGATTCCTAAACAACTCAAAATTTAACTATGAGACTCTAGCTGTCTTTCTTCAACAACCTCAGAGACCTGAGAGGGATAAATATATTGGATTATTTGGTTTCTTGGTATTTAATTTCTTGAGTTCTTTGGAAACTATGGATATTTGTCCTCTGTCAGTTGTGGGGTTGTTAAAGATCTTTTCCAAATCTGTAGGTTGCTGTTTTCTTCTAATAACAGTGTTCTTTGCCTTAGAGAAGCTTTTAAGTTTCAAGAGATCCCATTTATTGATTGGTGGTCATAGAGCCTGAGCTATTGGTGGTTTTTTTTTTTTTCAGGATGTTTTCACATGTGCTAGTTAGTTGAGGCTTTTCCCCACTCTCTTCTATTTAGTATGTCAGGCTTTATGTTAAGTTCCTTGATCCACTTGGACTTAAGTTTTGTGCAAGGTGATAAATATGGGTCTATTTGTATTCTTTACATGTCAACATACAGTTAGACCAGCAACAATTGTTGAAGATGCTGTCCTTTTTCCACTGTATAGTTTTGCCTTCTTTGTCAAAATTAAGTGACCATATGTGTTTGGGTTCTTTTCTGAGTCTTTAATTCAATTCCATTGATCAATTGGTCTGTTTGTATACCAGTACCATGCTCTTTTTATTACTATTGCTTTGTATTATAGCTTGAAATATGAGATGGTGATACCGCCAGATGTTTTTTATTGTACAAGATTGATTTAGCTATTCCAGATTTTTTGTTATTCCATATGAAGTTGAAATTTTTTTTCCACATCTGTAAATAATTGTGTTGGTATTTTGATAGGAATTACATTGAAGTTGTATAATGATTTTGGTAGGATGGCTATTTTTATTATGTTGATCCTACCTATCCATGAGCATGGGAGATCTTTCCATCCTCTGATGTCCTCTTCAATATCTTTCTTCAATGACTTGCAGTTCTTTTCATACAAATCTTTCATGTGCTTGGTTAGAGTTAACCCCAGGTATTTTATATTGTTTGTTGCTATTGTGAAGAGTGTTTCCCCAATTTATTTCTCAGCCCATTTATCTCTTTTATAAATAATTACTTCTGATTTTTTTGAATTAATTTTGTATCCATCCACCTTGGTGAAGGTGTTTATCAGTTGTAGTAGTTCTCTGGTGGAATTTTTGGGGTCACTTATGCATACTATCTTATCGTCTGCAAATAGGGATAATTTGACTTCTTCTTTTCCAAATTTTATCCCTTTCATCTCCTTTATTTGTCTAGTAGTTTGTTTTTTTAAACAGCATTTTGGTGCTCCAAGTAGTGATCAGAGAGATCACTCCAGCTCTCCCTGTCAGCATAGGAAAAACTCATTTACAGAGCACTTAAAAGAGTTAATGACTGTCGTGAAAACAAGACTGCTCTGGATGTAATCAAAGACAGAACAGCTTCAATAAATAGTACAAAAATTCAAGAGACACCACAAAACAAATCATTTGACAAACTGCTATAAAAGATCAGAGACCTAACCTAAAATTACAAATAAATGGCATAGAAGTTGAAGGCTTAGTAGACACAGGAGCAGATGTAACAATAATTTCACCAAAATCTTAGTATCCAGATTGGTTTCTTCAGGAAGCAAATATTCAACTTTTAGGGACTGGAATGATATTGAAAAGTGTTATCAAGACTTTTAGGGACTGAGAATGATATTGAAAAGTGTTATCAAGAACAGTCACAGACTATCCAAGTTGTCCTCACAAGCAGACATGACAGGAGATGGATGGTCTTTCAAAGGTATCACCTGTGCTAACTTTAAAATGCTTAACTATACATGAAAAAATAAGAAAAATATTATCAAATGATAATTTACCAAAGGCATACTTGCCTTACTGGCTTCCAAAAGGAAACTATGCCCCAAATCAATAGGAAATAATTTAAAGAGAATATCATGCCATTTCCAAAAGGCAGATTGCATGATTTTTTGGTTTTTGTTTTGGTCATTCAGTGTATTGTAGATATTTGTTGTCATTTAGGGGAATTGTTTGCAAGTTGTTAATGGTCTTGATAAGGGACTAATCAAGGTTTAGGTTAAACTCAGGGATTTCTCTATCCTTCTTTTCTTAAAAAAGTATTATTTACTTCTAGAACATAGTTTCCTTATGATGTTTTCATATGCACTTAGTTTTATTTACTATTAGTTGTAACTTCAACAATTTGCTCACTCTTTCATGTTTTAGTTGCAATTCTTATACATTTCTTTCCTCCAGTTTTTACCTTTGAATTCATGCCATATAGTCCCATTGTCCTCATCACACCCCTTCTTTAAAATGCCTCTTTTTATTCTGTAGTGTCTTCATAACCAAAATGATGTAGATTAGTGATAAACAAATCCAAGAATGTATATCAGTATGTATATCAGACATATTATTATTTCTGTTGACTCATTTGCTTTTTTCTTCTTCTTTTAGATATTCCTAGACAGGTTTCTGCTGTGTTTTTTTTTTAACAACTAATATTCCTGTCATTTGATTTTACCAGTGAAGACACAGGAGCCAGATGCTGTGATGAAAATATCCTAGCTCAGAGAGGCAGAAAAAGCACCCAGCTGAAAAGCCAAAAACTGACATATTTCTAGTACTTACTGGAAACCTAGTCTGGCCCAATCAATGAGCTCCAAGTTGGGTGGGTTGCCCTGTCTTTAAAACATAACCTGGAGAGTGATTGAGGGCACTCAATCTCAAACTCTTACCTCCACTTTCATATATACATTGAGACTGTGTACATATACACACATGAATATGCATACAAACATATACCACATTCACAAAAGTAAACCCATCACACTGTTTCTTTTTATATTGCTCTTAAAGTCACTGTCAGGTAAAACACCTAGAAGACTATTGGATAGTATCCTGTTCAATTCCCCACTTCTCCATATTGGTTCCTGTTGATTAGGTGTCATTTCCCAGTTCCCTCTTGTTTTTCTGTTCTCCACCAATTCTCCCCTTAGGGTCTGCCTTCATATTGTCCCTCTGTAAAAAGAGACTCCAGTAGATTCCATGGAACCTTTGTTTGAAGACATGAAAGTACCACTCAATTCTCACTTTACAATATAACATTGCAATGAAGATTTTTGAGGAATAACAACAAACCCTTAAGATGGAGCTCCTTGTTTTTGGAATAATATTCTGCAGCTATATTTCTATTTATCACTCTTCTGCCTAAAATCATCCATATATCATTACAATTTTAACACATAATCATCTTCTCTTTATTAGAGAAGAGAGGGAGACATCTTTATTACTTGAGGATTTATACTTATTCATTAAAGTAAATGACTTCTGTGCAAAAAAATAAAAGCCTGGGAGCACTTTTATAGCTTATCCAATTCATAAGGAACAAGTTAGAAAGTGGTCTCCTAGAGATTATCACTGAAGCAGGGTAGCTTAATTGTGAAGTTACAGTCAAGTCCTTTGGTGATCTACAACACTATAGAAAAGGAATGGCATGTGAAATTCACATAACCAAATATATTATGGACAACTTCAAGATCCAAAGTATTTTATTATATATATATATATATAATGTAAATCAGTGTACAAAAAAAATAAAATCAGTATAGATCTTTAAGAAAAGAAAGGGTAAGAAACTATATGGGGGGAAAACACACAGCACATAATATATACTTATACAAGAATGGTAAAGAAAAATATTTTTAAATGATAAAAGTAAAATGACAAACATTATCACAGAAAACAAAACAAAAACCCCCAACAAAATAGTTAAATTTAATCATAAAATAATTGGATCAGTGAATAGTATTAGTAAAATATAAGAACACTGACAAAACCCTACAGTTGTGAGTATTAACCTGTATGTTGTAAGATACTAAGAGATATTCCTCAGCTGGACATACTAAATGTAAATATCAACCTTTTGCTGATAGAAAAAAAATCTCCAAATATTCCCTACCATCTCAGGCAGAGAAAACTCATGCCTTTGTTGAAAACTATGGGCTTTATGGAAAATAAATAGTAGCCTTATAAAATGGAAATTTTTGATATCTACAATACCTATTTCATTGATTTTTATTATTAAAATAATTTTAAGAAAATAATGACAAAATATGTAATAGAAGGAATTAGAATCTGAAATTGAAGATTTTTGAATATGCAACTAAAATACTCCAATCTAAGGGTTACAGTAGAGTTTCTTTTTTTTTGTGATCACTTTCTCAGCTAGAACAACAACACTGGTGATTACTAACATGATTCTCTAACTCACAGTAACCAGAAAGTCATAGCTCAAGGTTCATATAGGCTGTCTTAACTCTTTTCTATTACAAGCAACTCTTGCTTTATAAGACTACAATGAAGGACATAGAGGACACAGCACATACAACAATTTTATGATGAGAGTACTTGTAGTTTTGACATAGTTGTTTTGATAGAGTGTCCATCAATAAAAGTTCATGTGATAGCATTAAAAGTTAATCTACTGATAGCAACTCTGTGGACAGCAAAGGTACTAAAGTCAGGTTTGAGCTAAGGCTGCAATTCAGAGGACCAAGCACACTGCTTTTGCTGTATAACCTTTATGTCCAAGCTGTATTTCTTTCTCTCTGGCTTTTAAATGATTGTTTAATTTTTGAGTATTTGTAGGTGGAATCTTATTACATTGATAAAGCATAAAATTGTACAGTTAGAGCAAATACACTTTACCTTCTGAATTCAAAGACTATCTCTTTAATGAGTGCATGTGATCTACCTGCCTAAGCTGGAATTTCACATGTCTCTGGGTGGGATAGCTCTAAGTGAAGAAATAATTTAAAATGCCTTTCAGTAACCTGTATATGCAATTAAATATGATGTAACAACTTTATCTTTGTATTATCATTCCAGATTCACTTCATTGGTCAGATTTAATGTCAAGACTTGTAAGGATATAATATGGAAGTGGTACCCTTATAGACATCTATTAATGTACATGTGATATACAGGTATAATAAAAGATAACAAAATGGAAATGAAGTGAAAATAAATTGTTTTCATTTATTTCTCAATGAAAATGTGAAAGAGAAAAATGAGAAAAGAAAGAAAACAATGAAATAATATGTACAATTAGAGACAGGAAAAATAATTAGGATAAAATCACTAGGATGTAGTCAGAGAAAATATTCTTCGAAAACCTAGAGAACAATAAATATTCAAGGCTATGAGTAACATTAAGAAAGGAGGTTTTCATGGTTTTTTTGGAGTGTGAAGCACACGTTGGGTGAATATGGCCAAGATACTACATTGACAAGAAATTTATTAGAAGATTAGTTGAGTTGAAGTGAAACCAAATTCCATATGAGTAGAATAACTAGACCCTAAATAAAACAACATGAAGCAAATATCTAGCTCCATCCTCAACAGTTCTTCCAAGCATGGAACTAGAATGTGGCAAGTGTGTTTAAGCAACACAATAAATCAAGAGCACACATTACAGCCAGGAAAACTAGTCAATGATGTCATTCCTCTCTCTACCTCTTGTGCATATTTCTTAAATACAAAAACCACATCTCTTAAATTCTCTTAACACTTACTTGTGGGTATTTTGTAGTAAGGAGAAATTGTGTGAAATATTCAGGGAGGACAATAGAGTTCTATATTATCTATATTATCCTCTCTTCTAATTTTGAGAAGAATCAGTGTCACTATTTTTTCTAGCCTCATATCTAGTGGTCTATCATAGACTACAAGTAACAACAACTGAACTTCTCTAGGTCATATTTTTTTAGATGTATGTAATGGGTATTGATTGATCTCTATTTCACTATATATAGAATAAAGTACAATCCAGAAATGGAGGGAAGACCTGTGATCCAGATCTTGAGGAAAGAAGACATCTTCTTCTTGATCTGGACCTTGAGATTGAAAGACACAGGCTATTAATCCAGATCTTGAGCTGGGAAGGCACACTTTTAATCTGGGCTATAGCTTCTGCTGCTGGACACCTATATAAGGACAAAACAAAGCAAAAACATAAAAAAAAAACACCCAAGAGTTGGTTGCTGTTTCACCTACTTGCTCTTGCCTTGCCAGCACATCTATTCTTCCACTAGCATTGGCGCCTACTTCTTCATGATTACAGCATATAAAAAAGACTAACTGAGAAGGAACCCAGCCTTGTGTATTGCTCAAACACTAGATATCTTATATTAGACTTTCCATTCATAGCCAGTCATTGTAGGATTAGTTTGACTGTAGGCTTTATGTCATTCCAATACAGTTCATTACATACATACATACATACACACACACACACACACACACACACACATATGCAAAAATGCCTTAGAGGTGGGAAACGTCTGTTAGTACATTTGAAATTTTGCATTTCCAGAAAGCGATTGACTTTAATGTTAAAATGACAGACTCTCTTTTTTCAGTGGAATCCCTTCCTCTATCTGTTCTGAGGAAACTTCCGATTATCTAAGGCATGTCATATAGCCCAAACCCTCTCCTGATAAGAAACCTACCCAGTGAACCTGGAGTTCTTCCCTCAACAGCCTGTCCATGAGATAATTGGATATTCTATTTCCTTCCTTTTTATAGGATCATACATCAAACAAATTCACCTCCAAAACCCCTCTCCACAGCCCAAAGGCTTATGATGCCCATGATTCACAAAATAAACTCTTTTTCTCTGCCTCCACCATGACTGCCTGGGGCTTAACTGCTTATTTTGAGCTTAGAAAGGAAGTCCTGCCTTGAAGAATTTGCCACCAGTGGTCTGGCTGGACAGGCTTGTATGGGGTCCAGGCTCCTGCATGGCAGTGGCCAGCCTAGCTAATCCTGATTGATGTGTATGCTCCTATCTCACTGCTGGCTGCCTAGTCAGGCACCTCACTTGATCATCACCACAGGTCACTCAAATGGCTAAAGCCAAGAGGCACTGAGCTTCTGTTACCTCTCCCATACTACCCTTTTCTCCCTGGACCGACCTAGCTCAAGCCTTCAGTGAGGAGTGTGAATTTCCACCAGCACTGGAAGACACAGAATAGCATCTGGGAATTCCCCACCTGACCTGGACACAGGATGGCAATAATACACCTCCCAGAGAAATACAGAGTGTGTTAGTGTCAATTTCTCTTTATTATAAAAATCAGTTTGAATCTTCAGAAGTGTCAAATATAGGCTGTATATTTGTTAAGGTACCTTTATGTTGTGATTAATTTCAATGTATCAGTATTTAAATTCTAAATTGATTATTAGACTTCTAAGGTGATAGCCATATTTCCAGTTGTTAACTCCAAAATTATTTTACATAGCTATCTTCATCAAATAGTGAAAGAGTTAGCAAATATATTATTAAAAAAAAAAAATACTACAGCCAGGTGGCAGCACTCAGGAGGCAGGGGCAGCTGGATTTCTATGAGCTCAAGCCCAGCCTGGTCTGCAAAGTGAGTCCAGGACAGCAAAGGGTACACAGAGAAAACTTGTCTTAAAAAAACAAATAAAAAAAAAACTACTACCATCAAAAACAACTTAAGATGCATTTTTGTACTACACAATCTTTCAGTACTTTATAATTGTCTAATGTTTTATTGGTGAATACTTGTGGATTGTTTGAAATTTAGTTCTTCCAGTCTATAATTTTGTTGGATTACTCAAATCTTTATGCTTTTAGATGTTCTGATTTAATCTAACCAGGAGAATTGTTTTATCAGTAGTTCCCCCACAACATGGCAATTCTGTTAGAGAAATGCTTTTCTCTAAATGTTTTCATATTTAATAAATGCAGTTCCTCGCTAAAATATGAGTGAATATGCCTTCAGATTCCAATGTGTTCTCTCCTGTGTATATTCTTTTTGTTTTGTTTTGTTTTGCAGATTTTTTTTCATTTTCTTTTTTTGTAAAGAATTAAACTGACATTACATTTGTATTTCATTTGCTTTTTAGATTGTTTTGGTAGGATTATCATTTCTTTCTTTCTTTCTTTCTTCCTAATTCTTCTCTTATACAATGCATCCTTACTATGTTCCCCCACTATTTGCAGTTCCCTCCATCTGTTCTTTCTCCCAGATCCACTCTCCCTCCTCCTTCCTTTAGAAAAGAAAGAACAGGCCTCCCACGGATTTCAGCATAACAAGTTACAATAAGACTTGGCGCAACTCTCATATCAGGACTGAGCAAGGCAATCAAGTAGGAGGAAAAGGGTCCAAACATCATACAACAGAGTCAGAGACACTTCCACCATTAGGAGTACTACAAAAACACCCAGCTAGCAAAGATAACATATTTGCAGAGGACCTAGTGCAGGACCATGAGGGCTTTGTGATTGCTGCCTCAGTCTGTGACTGCCTGTGACTTCTGCTCAGTTAATTCTGTGGGCTGTGCTTTTCTGATTGTCTGAACCCCTATGGCTCCTATGATTCTTCTTCCCCTTCTTTCATGCAGTACTCCAAGCTCCAAGGGAAGGGACCTAGTGGAGATTTGTAGTTTGGTTTCTCTCTCTACCTAATGTTTGGCTATGGGTCTTTGCCTTTGCTTCAATCAGCTGCCAGAAGAAGCCCTTCTGATGATAATTGGGCTAGGTAGGCACCAACCTATGAGTATAGCAGGATTACATTAGAAATCATTTTATTGATTTTTTTTTCTATCCTAGATCTCTTGTCTATCCAGCCTCCAATTCCTGGTCATCCAGGCAGAAATGTCAGACATGAGCTCCTTTTCATGTCATAGACTTCAACTTAGACCAATCATTGTTTGGCCACTCCCAGAAGTTCTAAACTTCCTTAGACCCAAAACATTATAGTGGCAGAGTAGATTTTAGGTTACAGGTTTTGTGACTGGGTTGTTATCCCGTTCCCTTCACAAGAAATTGCCTGTTTACAGAATATGGCCTAATCAGGCTCCATATCCTACATTACTAGAAGTCCTTTCTAGTGTCACCTTCACAGAACTCTGTGAGTTTCTACAGCACTAGGTTTCCACATCAACCTCAATTCCTTCTAATTCCAACTGTCTTTCCCCATACTTTCACACTTCAACCCTTTCACAATACCTGATACCTGGTATTCCTAAGCCCACCTTCCCCCAGTTAATCCATAAAATATATTAAATTTCCCCTGACAAAGGAGATCCATGTTTCCTCTTAGAGACTTCATTGTTACTTAGTCCTTCTTTGTCTTGGATTGTAGCAAAATTATCATTTACTTATTCACTTATAAGTGAGTACATCCCATATATGTCTTTTTGGGTCTGGGTTAACTCACTCAGGATTAATTTTTCTAGTTCTATACATTTGCCTGTATATTTCATGATGCCATTTTTAAAAGTTGAGTAATATTTCATGTGCAAATATACCACATTTTCTTTATCCATTCTTAGACTGAGGAACATCTATGATGTTTCCAGTTTTTTGTCAATTATGAATAAATCTCTTATGAACATAGTTAAGCAAGCATCTTTGAGATGGGATGGAACATCCTTTGGGTACATGACCAAGAATGGTATATCTGGATCTTGAGGTGGAGCAATTCCAAGTTTTCTGCAGAATCACTATATTGATTTCCATAGTGGTTGTTTTCACTCCCACTAGCAATGGAGGAGTGTTCCCTGTTGGAAGAAGGTCTAATACATTCATTTTCGAGGCTGATTTCAAGGCTTGAGATCTAGTTACTACCTTTTCTGAGACACTCTCTCATCGGTTAATAAAAGTCACTAATTGTCAATTAGCAGGGGAGATAGAGTATAGGAAGGTGGATCTTCCTGGGATGAAACAAAGGAATCTGGGTATTATAAAGAGAAGCTCTCTTCCTGTAAGGAAACACAGAAGCAGGCAGATGTGTGTGAGAGTTCTGGAAGGTACAGCAAATCACATAGCTTGTTGGGTTTAGGTGGTCTGGGATTAATTTAGGTGAGCTAGTTGAGCGTCTGCCCAGCTAAGGGCTAAGCATTGAAACATTAAAAAGTCTTAGTGTAATTAATGATTGGGTGAAAGGTCCCTGGGGTTTCAGGTTGGAAGGCCTACAGGCTTCTGGCCACAGGCCTCATGGCAGGCCCTGGCAGCCCCCCTGTCAAACTGCTGCTAGCTATTCCTTTTGACTAATATAACAGTTTGTGGTTATTAGTAAAATCAAGCAGCTGCCTTGTCAGCTGTCCTGCCAGGATGCCTCTCCAGGCCTACAGGCCTCTAAGGTGAGTCAGGCCTGCCTGTCTCTTACCAGGCCTTCAATTGCTCCATCAGCCCAATATAACAATTTATAGTTATTAATAAATATGTTAGTTAACAGAGTTTAGGGTCCAGGTAGTGAAGGCCACCCTTGGTCCAGGGCTTTATTCCCAAGACAGGTCAGGTGACCAGTTAAGAGCCAGGCCTGCCAGCCTCCTGCCAATCTGTTAGCTGCTCTGCTGGCCTAATATTACAGTTTATACTTATTAATAAATGTCATTGTTAACAAGGTTGCAGTTTCAGTTCCCTTTGCTTCATATCCTTGCAAATATGAGCTATCACTTCTGTTATTGATCTTAGGCATTCTCGCATGTGTTAAATGAGATTTCAAAGTAGTTTTGATTTGCATTTCTCTGGTGGCCAAGGATGTTGAACATTTTTTCTTGTGTGTGTGTGTTTTTGCCATTTGAGATTACTTTATTGGAAATTATCTGTCTAGATCTGTACCCCATATTTTAACTGGAACTTCCAGAAGTATCACCATCTCTGATTTCAAGATTTACAACAGATATATAATTATAAAACCCACATGATATTGGCATAAAAACAGACACAATGGAAACAGTTTGAAGACCCAGTATAAGTCTAGATACCTGTGAACACCAGGTTTTTAAAAAGAAGCCGTAAAGACACACCGGAATAACAAAAGAATAATTTGTTGTTTGTTTTGTTTTTCTAGACAGGGTTTCTCTGTGTAGCCTTGGATATCCTGGAACTCACTCTGTAGACCAGGCTGGCCTCAAACTCAGAGATCCACCTGCCTCTGCTCACTAAGTGCTCAGATTAGAGGCATGTGCCACCATGCCTGTCCATAAAATCATCTTCAACAAATGGCACTAGTTTAACTGAATGTCTACATGCAGAAGAATACAAATAGATCAGTCTTTATAACCTGCACAAAACTCAAGTTCTGTGTATCAAGGACTTGAACATAAACTCAGAAACACTAACCTCGATAGATGAGAAAGTGGGGAATAGGCTTGACTGCATTGGTACAAGAGACAAGTTCCTAAACAAAACATAGATAGCTCAGACACTAAGATTGACAATAAATGGGATCTCATGAAACAAAAGCAACTGTAAGGCAATAAGAGAAAACAGCAGTCTAGAGAATGGCAAAATATTTTCCCCAACTCCATTTCTGACAAAGGGCTAAGATCCAAAATATATAAAGACCTCAAGAAATTGGACATCAGGAAACCAAATAATCAATTTTTTGTCTATTTTTCATCTTCTGTTTTCTGTCATTTTGCACTAGGACATTGCTTCCTTCCTTAGTTTTTAATCTATGACTCTCATCCTGTACTTACAAATCTCAAATATTAACTTTTGTGCTTATTTTTTCCTATTTTTCTCTCCTTTTGTGCTGATTGAAAAATTTAAAACCTCCCATTGTCTTGATGACATTGGAGCTTTTTAAAGCTTTGAATTCCACTCAGAGTTTACATATTTCAGTTCTATCCTTAATCTTTCTCTCGACTTCATTTCAGTTTTCAAAGTCTGTTCTCAGCTGAGTCTAAAGAGAGCATTAATTTTTATTCTGTGTTCTTTATTCTAATATTTCCATTTATTTACCATCAAACTCTCAGTTTTCTAAAAACAATTTATTATGTAACTAATGGTATATTAATTACAATGCAATTGTGTATCTAAGAACTTCTCTATCTATAATTTCTACCTGTTTTTCACTTGTATTTTTTTATTAAAATTTGTCTAACACTTGTGTTATTGTGGAAAAACTTAGGTTAAATTCATTACAGTATATAATAAATTTTGTACTAAAACAATATATAAAGTAATGAAATATATAAAAACAATACTTTTTTAAGATTTATGGAAATATTTTTAATCATGGTTTGTTATTTTCATACAAACATATTTCTTCACTCTAATACATGGCTGTCAGAGAAAGGACTGAAAGGACATGGTTAGCCAGGATATACTTCTCTGAAATTTCTCCTAAAACCCAATGTAAACATCAGAAAATTCTCTTGTGATGGAACCTGAATGCTACTTGTCTCCAACTATATGAATCCACATAAAATTGCCAAGGTTCCAAAACCTTTATATGTAAAACCTTTGCTTTCATATTTCAGTTGCATTATGGAAATTATGCTCTTTGCTTTTTGTGTTTCATTAATCATGTACAAACCACCTTCATAAATTTTGACACTGTAATTACCTTCATGATGCCTTAGGGAATAAATATATGCACTTACTCTCAAACACTTTAAAGGTCTTCTCAGTGGAAGGGATAGCCATCAGTAATCTGGCGATTGTATCTCATCTGCACTGAAAGGGTAGTTACTGGTGTGCTTGACAAGTCAATTAAGGTGAAGATATTGCAAATACTTGACTGTCAGTAATGTCTGTCCCATCATCTGCATCAAATATGTGGCAGATCATTAATAATTTCTAATAATTTTATTTTTTCAATTTTCATCATTTAATTTTTTAGTCTACTTATAGCATTTTATTTCTTGTTTTTCTGTTTAGTTTTTAGAGATAATATAGCTTTGTACTCCAAACTGACCTTTATGCCATGACAAACCTCTTGCCTTAGACTTCCAAGACTTAGATAATCAAATGTTACCATACCTGGCTTTTTTTTGCATTATTTATTTTGTTCAATGAAGGAAGAATTGCCCAACCATGAACCTTTATGCAATCTTTTTTTTTAATAATTTATTTTTTATTTCTTCAAGTTACATCTCAATCACAATCCCCTCCCTACTCCCCCCTCCAGTCCCTCCCTTCCCCCCCCCTCCCCCCCCCCCCCCCCCCCCCCTTCCTTTTTTTTTTTTTTTTTTTTTTTAGTTTAAGGCTAAACTAAAAACTTTATGCAATCTTTAAAATTTAATAGTCCTCATATACCATGATCTAAACATCTGTCCATTTGCATAAATATTCCATTAATAAAAGTTATTTCTATTGACATACTGTGTCTTAAATTAACCCAAAGTGCTTTTAGAACTTAATTCCATATCTATTCTTTCATTGTTTAATACCCAGCATGGTATAGAACATACTATATTGACATGATACAAAAATATTAAAAACTAGTCTTTTCTTTCCATTCGAATTTCTCTGAAGTTCCTATACATAAAGCTATTATTATTCTTTTTTTTAAGCTATTATTATTCAACAAGCCATATTTTATTCTCTAAAAATCCTACCACTCACATTCATCTTTACCTTTGTGATATGATTACCTCTACCTAGAATAAATTTGTAATGATAAAGCTAGGATATAAAAAATAAAAAAGTAAGAATCTCCAACATAAATGTTTATAAATTATACCAGCAATTCAGAAAACATAAAGATAAAATCAGTGATGTTTCTACTCTGTCTACATATGTCAATATGTGTTAAGTATAAAAAAGCATGAATTACAAATAAAGAAAGTTAAGAAGTTTAAACTGATCTTTGATTGGGGAGACTTCTAACATTTTATTAGTAAACACAGTAATGTAAGATTTTTTAAAAAGTTACCTCAGTTCTATATTATAACATTACAGTACAATTAAACGCTAACAATATTTTGTCACTAATCACTATTGTTTTTAAGTATTATTTACTACATTTATTGATCTGTCTTAGCAGAAGTAAGAACTGCCATTACTGTCAATTTAAAAATAAAGTTGTTGTTGCATAGCTAATGATGTAACTAGCTCAAACCCCTCAACTAGCACATGGAGGAGCTTTCAGCAACCTGTCTCCCAAAATTAATTGTCTTATATATTTCTATAAGATGAGGGATTTACCATTAGTCAGGATCTTTGGATTCTACCCAACAGGCTTCAAATGTGTTTATGTACTATACTTTGGGTTCTTTAGACATGAACAAATGATCATTGTATCAAATTGGTCCAAAATCTTAGAGAATCATGAACAACAATGAAGCTCATTGTATTCAAGCCAAAATTATACTATCATTGTGACTGTCTAAAGGCATAATACAATGTCATTAGAAGTCATTATATTACTATGTTCCTTTAGTAAAAAAATAGTATGTTTTCCCTAGGTGCACGGCCTATCTAGTCTCAAGTAATTGTTTATTAGTATCAGATTTGGGTTCCATCTTATGGAATGAGTGTTCTATCAAAATAGAATGGTTGGTTATTCCTACAGCATTTATACCACTATCCCATTAACATACTTTGTATGCACCATTGCAGATCACAGAGTTTGTAGTTAATGTTTTTTCCCACTGGTAGCATATAGCACACCTTTCAGTACCGTGAATTCTTGTCAGGAAGGATGAAGTCTCTAATTAAGAACCAGTTCACTTTCTCTGTGTTCTATGAGATATGTAAGTGTAGTCTTTAACAATTGTGCAGTACCAACTGTTTATGGAGAGCAACAAATAGCCCTTAGAAATAGCCTAGTTAGAGGTTTCTTTGGCAGTCCTGTATCCAAGAAATCAACTTTATGTAACCCTTTCCTGAAATTGTATGTTTGTTACACTTGGTGGTATAAAATAATCTACTTTGGGTATTGTGTCTCCCATTATTTGGTAACTCTATTTAGATTACTTTCATACACACACACACACACACACACACACACACACACACACACACACACACTGAAAATTTCCAGAGTAGCAGGTTTCCATGTTGCCATGAAAATTGTCCTTAGTATTTACTGTTCTGCCCATATGGTCTCCCTTCTAAGTTTTTCCATCCCATTACCCATTTAATCCCCCAGCTCCAGTGTCTCCTGTCTTTTTTTAATTCTTAGGAGACTGTCTTCTCCACCTATTCCCTTCATAGGTACTTAAGTTCTGTGGTTATACGGATTGCACCATGCATATCAAAAGCTTAAAAGTTAACATCCGCATAGAAGAGAAAAAATACAATATTTTCCTTTTGTTGTGTGGGTTACCTCACTTGAGATGAGTTTTTATGAGCCCATACAATTACCTGTGAAATTCATAATTTCATTTTTAATAGTTAAATATTATCCCATTCTGAAAATGTTTCATAGTTTCCTTATACATTCATAAGATGATGGGCATTTATTCTCTTTTCCAGTTCTGGCTATTATGAATAGAGAAGAAATAAATTTCAATGAACAGTTATCTTTGTAGTAGGATGTAAAGTCCTTTAGTTATATGCTCAAAACTGATATAGGAAATCTTGAGGTATATCTATTCCCAGCACATTGAGGAACCACCACATTGATTTCCCTAGCAGTTATAAAAGTTTTCTCTTCTACCAGCAATGAATATGTGATCTCCTCTCCCTGCATGTTTACCAGCATGTGCTGTCATTTGTATTTTTCATATTCTCCATACTAACTGGGATGAAATGAAATTTCAAAATAGTTTTAATTTGCATTTTCCTGATGGCTAGGTATGCTGAAAATTTCTTTAAGTGTTTCTCAGCCATTTGTTTCATTGTTTGAGAACTCTGTATACTTACCTGAGATTTTATTGGGTGTTTTCTAGATATTCAATTTCTTGGGGTTTTTTGTTTGTTTGTTTTTGTCCCTTATATATTTTAGATACTAACCATAATAGTATGTGTAATAAGGAAAGACCCTTTCTCATTTTGTAGGTTGAAGTCCTTTGCCACACAGAACATCTCAGTTTCATAAGATCTAGTATCAATGGTGTTCTTAGTAGTTTGTGTTATTAAGGTCCTGTTCAGGAAGTTTTAAACTTTTAAACTCTTATTTTACACTGACTTCATGAGCAACTTTAACTGTTTCTGTATCTACTCACAGTTCTTTCAGAGGGCCTCAAATGTGTCTCACCTTGATACCAAGTCTTATAAGTTCTCATTTCATTTCTGTTTTATTTCTCATTTTTTATGATGTTGGGCTGAAATATATGGGGGGATTGAGGGGGAAGAGGGTGGGAGGGTGGGACTGGAGTGGGGAGTAGGGAGAGGATTGTGATTGAGATGTAACTTGAAGAATTAAAAAATAAATTATAAAAAAATTTGTAACAATTTTAATTATAATGTTGTGATTCAGTACACTGTCAATATTCCATTAACCTAATGAAAAAAATCAGAATCAAAAATAAGCAGCATCAAAATATTATATGCGGGGCATTGAACTAGATCTAAAATAAACAACTGACATACAATTATTATAGTTGCTTAACCATTTATGAGTGTAGATTATACAAAGGAATCACTAAGATAACATGACTGAAATGCTGCCGATTCTTCTGTAAATTGATATGACAGTATTTCAATACCATTGAGTTTTTAAAAAGAGCGAAAGTAGCATAGGAGACCCATTTTCTGACACCTAGGAAAAAGAATATACCTAGTTATTATTCACAGAATACATTCCATGTACCTAATACCCAACATTGAAAATGATTTAATATTTTAAGGACTTAGTACCATAAATAAATAGTTTGGAATGGATAGCACAATGTTTGCATTGTAAAATACTTGCATAAATTAAAATTCAAAATGACACATGTTTATTTTAGTAAACTGAATATATAACTTTAATTTATGCATATTAAATATTCATTTGTATATATCTACTCTTATCTAAATACTTGCAAAATCATTCTTAAAATATATATATGTATTTGTGTATGTGTATGTATAGGTGTAGGTGTAGCTGTAGGTGTAGGGATAGCTCTAGGTGTAGGTGTAGCTGTATGTAAATGTGTATGTTGGGTGTGGCTCCAGAGATGTGTTGCTGGGAACAATGAGATTGAGTGGATCCCGACCCCTAATCCCAGATCGCTCAAAGTCTGGGGCTACAAGCCCCAACACTGAGGTCGGTAGGTGTGAGGGTCCAGCTCTCTCTCCGTCCACCTGTCTCTCTGGAACACATGGACACACCCTAAAGGTCATCCTTCAGTGTGGCACGTAGAAGTGACATCGCAGGTGGTCACAGGTAAGCTCATATTTTTCCTATGTAACATGGTTAAAATCCTAATCCCAGCCAATAAAGTGCGTTTGTGCAGGAAGTTTCCATCCACACTTCCATTGGTTCGAAAAGGGGCTCTCATCCACCTCAGAAGGAGCACGCGCAGATTTTAAAGGACCAATGGGGAGATAAGACCATCATGACACAGGCTGTAAAAAAGAATGGACAAAAAAAAAAAAAAAAGCAGGTATCTCAGAACTGTTATGCTTTTGCTGCCACTGCTGCCACCTGAGAAAGCTTTTTCCAACTGCACCTGCACTTTCCTGGACCCACCATGTTTGCTGCTTACCTGAGCCCTGGCCCCAGGGATATGAGCCTGGACCGGGATCTCCTCCGTGCATCTCCAGAGAGAACCAGCAGACCACCACTTGCCTTTGAGCTTTCCCCCCAGACATGGACTCACACACACCCCCAACAGCTTCACCAATTTACTCTACATATATATGTAAAACATATACATATATATGTGCATATATGTGCATATATGTACATATATGTGTGTTTTTAACTATTTACTTATAATTAAAGTATGACCTTAGAAGAATGAATATAGATTAAATAGTAGGATACAGCTCAGTGGCATGGAATTTGTACAATACTGAAAAACAGTATATATATATATATATATATATATAGAGAGAGAGAGAGAGAGAGAGACAGAGAGAGAGACAGAGAGAGAGACAGAGAGACAGAGAGACAGAGAGACAGAGAGACAGAGAGAGAGATGAGTTTGACCTATGACAAGAAAGATAAGATGCTACATAGAAATGCAGGACAGGGTTAAGAATGGGGTGATGTAATATCTGGACATGGTATGACAGCATATGATTATGACCCAATATATCATGGCATGATGTGGCACAATGTGAAAAGGCATAAGGAATTATATCTGCATACTTTTATCTCCACTGTTTGTGCAAGACAAAATTGTAGGCATGTTCTAAACTTTGGGAGACATATTTTTAATAAATATTTTACATTTTATATTTACCATATATTAATTTTATAAGAAACACAAAGCCAACCTAAATATTCTTCACCAGATCAAAGACTAAACATGTAGCCTTTTTAAGTATGCCTTTTTAAGAAGGAGAAACTTAAATTGTCTTTCAGTTAGGAGTAAAGAATGGTAGAAATAACTGGTTGTTGCTTTTTGACAGACCTAAACTCTAGCTCTCAGAGAAGATAAAGAGATAAGGAAGACTGTAGAAAAGAGAACAATACTTCTTAAAGAGAAAACTCTAGTGATTCATTCATTAACCAGAAGAGCATTGAGAAGTTTTGATACTGAGTGTATGACTTTTATTTGTTTTTGTTATTTCAAAAACTCTTCATACATTATGTTTTGATCATAATTTCCCATATACCAGTTCCTCATTCTTCACCAAACATAATGTTTTTTCTTCTCTCCCAAATACAAACAATAATGCCAAATGAAACCAAAACAAAGAAATAAGTAAAACACTCGTAAGAGAAAAGAAAAGAAACTAGGGCAAAATAAAACAAAAAGCAAACAAAAAACATGGAATCTGTTTTGCGTTGGCCAACTACTCCTGATAATGAGACCCATCCTGGAGTTTAGTTGATATACCCAGTGAAATGCCATTGGAGAAATCTGATTCTCCATTTTCCAGCATCTTCTCAGTTAGGGTTGGGACTTTGTGCTCACTTTCCCTTCTCCATGTCAGGATTATGTCTGTTTTGATCTTGTGAAGGTCTTGTGTGTGCTTTCATAGCTTCTTTGATTTTATATGTGAATCAATTTTGTTGTTTTAGGAATGCACTGATATTACACAAGCTGTCCTTTTGTTGTAGAAAATGAAAATAACATGAAATTTGTCATTTTTAATGATACCATTACCAACAAGTTCCTTTGCAATCCTATGTATCAATTAATAAAATCCGTCTGAAGTATGTGCTCATATTCTTCAAATAATAGTAAACTCTTTAGATAGTAAATTTCCATCACTCCTGACATGACTCAGCCTACTCTGTGTTTACAAAATGATGTTTTGGGAGTTTACATGTGTGGGAGCATAGAAAATTTGTTATTCTGTGAGTGCCTAACTCCATTTGACAAGCTTTGCATTTTTTATGTAGTCTGTATCATAATGTCATCCATTTTCAAATCTAAATATTCCCGTGAATAGATTCACCACATTTCACTTGAACATTAACTATCAGTGAACACCAAGCTGACTTCTTTCTTGGAAATTTTTGTATTTTTATATATACCATTTTATATTATGTGGCTGTGTGCTATTCTGCATCTGAGTCCAGTGGGGAGTCCCCAGCTGACTATCTACATCTGGTAGTGGTCCAGAAACATATATTCCTCCACGAAAGGGCCTGGACTCAGCTGGTTTGCTAGAAGAAATGGCTTAAATACAGACCTAGACATCCGTACCCTCAGGGGGCCCAGAAAGGTAATAGAAGGTTTGTTGTTGTTGTTTTTTGCATTGTTTTGTTTTTTCCAATGATCAAGTGTTCAGCTTGTTTAATAAGTAAGTAGGAGAATCAAGGTAGTCCTAACCCTCTCCTGCATGTGGCAAAAGTTTACCAGCTCTCTTGGCTGAACTGAGGACACCTGGCCAGGTGGATCCAAGTGCCTTGAAGCTGGAACACTGATCAGGATCCATGTCACAAAATATCTGAACAGGCTGGAATGGTAGGAGAACTCTAACATCAAGTGTTACAGCCCTGATGATAAGCACACAAGGGAGAGAAACTCTCACTGTAGTGTAGTGGAAGGTAAAAGCTCTTTTAACTAAGCTGCCAGCACCCAGAATGGGCAGCTTTAGGGAGCCCCTGGGCCAAATGAAGAGGCTTTGGGAGTGTGGCTCTGTTCAGCATGGTTGGAAGAAGTTTTAGAGACTGCCAGCTAAGGACAGGTGCTGAATAGGAACACTGTGGAGACCCGCATCTGCACAGGAGAGAAGGCAGAGGCTCAGGGACTCTTGGCTAGCTCCGAAGGCTACAGGGGTGACCTGCAACAGTGACTGAGATGTGAGCCTGGTTAGTCATCTGTGGTGACAGTGAGGAGGAAGCTAGAGCTCAAGGTTCTCAGAGACAAGCTCTGGCTGCACATAGTGTGTCTAGCAATGAGTTCCTTCTTCCCAAATCTAAGTAAAAGCAGCTGATTTCAAGTTGTCATAGTGAAGGAGTGAAGAAAGAGAATTTATTCCATGAATCAGGGATATTACAAACCTTTGGGCAGTGGAGAGGGGTTCTTGAGGTGAATGTGTTTGATTTGCTGGGTATCATCCAATCACAAGAAAGAAAAAGTAATGTCTAATTAACTCATAGACAGTTGGGATGAAAGAAAAACTCCAGGGAGACTAGCGGTATGGACAGATGTCATTGGCTCAAAGCCAAGGCATCAAAAGACCTTTCTAGCATGGGGAAGTCACTGGGCAGGTTTCTTAACAGTAGAGGATTATGTCACATGACACATCTTATATAGTGTATCTGGGATCCTCAAATCAGGGAGAGGATGGGCTTTCAACTCAAAAGGGGAGTCCATCCTTTGTCAACAAGCTTGGGGGTGGGGAGGCTTTCCACAGTTGCCAGACTTCTACCTCATTAACAGAAATTTCCCAAAACTGTGAATGGGCACAGATACCAAAGTATCTGTTTAGTCCCTGTTTTCATTTCTATCAGTTATGTAATGGAAAGATTGTTATGATAATTCTTTGGAATAAATTTGTTTCTTGTGTGTTCTTTCTCATACACACACACACACATATGTATATATATATATATATATATATATATTACATTCTGAATCTGTTTAGTGTTGCTCATATGTGTATAATTTTAGGACTGACTTCTTGGTATTAGATAACTGTTGGAGAAAATATCTTATGCATGGTTTTCAAAAGCTAATTTCAATGCTCTGAGATGTGGTTATCTCCCTTTCTGAGGCATTCTCTGATTGCATAATAAAAGTTGTTGATGGTCTTTTAGCTGGGCAAAGAGAGAATAGGAAGGCAGGACTTCCAGGGAGGAAGTCAGGACTTTCTGGGAGGAAAAGAAATGGAATGCTGTCAGGAGATAGAGGAAGCTCTATGGCCAGGAGACATGGAAGAACACAGACATCTCTGTGGGCTCATAAAGTACAGAGAACCATATAGCTGGTACAGAATAATTGGTCAGGTTTACTTTGGTGAGCTAGTTGAGAGTCTGCCAAGGTAAGGCCTAAGCATTGAAACATTAAAAGGTCTTGGTGTATTTATTTATTGGGGAAAAGGACTACCCTGGGTCTCACCTATCTTCACCTAGAGACAGAAGTCTGGTCAGGCCTCCAGGTAAGGCCGGCCAGATCTGCAAGATCTGCAGGCTTCCTGCCAAATCCTGCAGATCTTTTACAAATGATAACTATTTAGGAAGCTAACACCTGTAGACAAATGATTCTCTCAGTAGTCTTTAACTGTCCCTGCTCTCCATCTAGGTTTGGGGCTTTATGAGATTTTCCTTCATCCATATTGTTAAGTTAACTGGTGTTGTTACTGTTCACGTCTCTCTTAGGCTAGGCTAATGTTGAGATTTCATTGTATTGCTTCTCTGCTATAAGTAGTAGACAAAAATCTCACAGTAGGCTTTCTTGTCTTCTGTTTCTTACAACCTTTCTTTACTTATTTTGAGATATTTCCTGAACTATAGGTGGCTGTAGTTGTGTTTTAGATAACTGTGACTGGGCACACCACAGCAGGTAATATACTCTGTAGTTTGACCAGTTGTGACTTCTTTAATGGTTTCTGTTTGCTGTTAAAAAAAAAAAAGACCAGCTTAAAGAATTCAAGAACAAGAGGTACACTTTATCAATTATCAATAGATCTCCATATCATCTATCATATATATGATATGGCATATATGACAGATCATATATCATGTGTAATATATATATATTATATGGCAGATAGAAATTATACTAGTTTAGGAAAGTGACAGCATTAGGTTTTCCTTGAGGTTCTGTGGCCACACCAATTATTAAGTAAATGCACGCCAACAATATTTTCTGTAAAATATGTTTGATTTCTTTGAAACAAGGATAATATATTACCAAATATTTACATTAGTAGAAACTTGTATTCAACATATAATTGAGAAAAAAACATTTAAAATTATTTCTCTTTACTACTTTTTAACAGGGAACTCAATATTCCTGAGCTTTAAATGTAGACAAAGCTAAGTCTATGGAATTAGAGATCAAAATTCAGACTTTACCAAGGATGGTCATATGTCTTTAGGAATAGCAAATATTTAGAAGAATTTTAGCCAAGTGATAAAAATTGTGTGAATTCCCATTTTATCTCTTTTAGGATTTTCTCTCAGTGCCAGTTTTTATCTCTCCAGGGAGGAGTTCTGTTGTTAGTGGGAGGTAAGCAAAAAACAAACGCATCTGCTTGTTTTCAAAATCACTTTTTAAATAAAATCCAGTTACATCAACATCCCTTTCCTTTCATTCCTTCAATACTCCAGTGTCTTCTCCCTCAACCCATGTTTATTTCTCTTACTCCCTCTCACATGGATAGATTCTTTCACTTTGACTATTGTTTATATAAGCATAGCTATGTAAATATAAAATGCCTAGCCTGTGTGGTGTTGCTTGTGTGCATGTGATTTCAGGAATAACTACTTTGTATTAGACAAACAATTAGAAGGCTATACATGAATTGATAGTTGGATCGCAGTGTCACATCCTTATCCTAATCATCTTTATCATTCTCCACTCTGATACCACTTGTAGCTAACCTGTTAGCTTAAATTTTGTCTTAAAGAAATGACAAATAGACAGACACTGGTTCAATGAACAAGTTACTTGACACAACCTCAGAGGTATTATGAACTGAATTTTAATATTTTGCAAATAGTATAGACAAATTAAAGATACTTGCAGACAAATTAAATTTTATAATTTCTATTATCATTCTCTAGGTATACAAATGAATATCATAAACCAATTATATAGACAAAGATCACTGAGAAGTGGGATAAATTCACGTTGGTTGTAGCAATTCATTTTGTGGAAAACATAATACGTTGGCATGGAATATCAAAAAATTTACAAATGGTTGGATTTGGCAAGTGGAACTCAAGTGAGAAAATGTCTAGATGAATTTGGCTTAGATCAAATTGCCTTTGAGATTATCCAATTAACATCAGCAGTAGATGAATATAAAATGCTTGTTTGTCAACACATTAACTGGAAGGAGGCCTGCATACATTAGTTATTCCACCTTTGTAATCTATATACTGATAAGACATGACTTAATTTATATTTTATCCTTATAATACAAAAATTAAAAGTTCTACTGGTTGTGCTACATTAATATAATTAAGAAATGAATTGCATGTTATAAAGGTCTACAAATCATCTTGTTCTAAGTAGAAAACACTGATTCAATGTATGAATCCTCTAGTGCTTCACTATTTAATTTATTTCTGTCCCTGTTGACCACATTACCTGAAGATTCTGACTTTGAATTTCTAAGTCTTTCATACAGTATTCTAACTCAATACCATTTGTGTGGAATAAAGAGAACGCAGTATAAACATTCCAGGATTCAAAAGGCATAAATAAGAAAATAACAACATTCTTTGAAACAAACTGCAGTTCAATTCCAGACACTATGCAGAAAAAAAGTGGTGTGTGTCTGTGTGTCTGTGTCTGTGTGCCTAAGCCCAGAATGTATGTGATTGTGTGTTCGTAATAAAAAATTATCCACCAAGCAATAATAATTGTGAGGATTGTGTGTTAAATAGGCCCCAGTTGAGAGTACTTAGTGCAAAGATTGGGTGAATAGAAAAAGACCATAACAAGAAAACCTTTGGATGGCAGGCTGAGGAGTTAGGAATTCATTTTTTAAGTAATCTGGATCATAGGATATTGCACAGGACCTTTGAGGCCTTCTTGATCCAAATCCCTCATTATGCTGTGATCTCTCTCTCTTATGGGAAAGATGCAGCTGTGAGCATGAATACCATGTTTAAGGAAAAGTGTTAAGTATCAAGGCCAGAACAAAAATAAAACTTTAGAGAAATGCAATCAGGAGCCATGGCTCTGTGGCCTTTGAGATATCAGGAGACTGACTGAGCCCCAGGAAAGCCATAGCTTCTGAAATTGGCTTGTTATATCTGATATTTTTCTCAATATTGAGTCCTTGGGAAAAGAAAAGGCTTAATAATTAAGAGAAATAAAATAATATAGAAGGGAAAATTAGTTTTCAGAAACACAGACATTAGCACTAATTTTTGTTTCTTTCACCAGTTCCAGAAGCTTTTACACAATTCTACATTTTAAAATTCCTAAGGTAGGAAAATTTAAAAATACTCATCTAAATCCAAATCCAAATTGTGACCATAAAATTTAAAGTACAGATAAACCACATACATGACTTGTTAGAAAACAGGGCTTCAGGATTCATGTATTTCTAAAGATCACCTATGACCTCACATTGTCTATAAAGGAATATTTATTTTTCTGTTGAGAATTCTTGAGAAATAAGTGCTAGCAGATCTCAATTTTATTCGATAATAAAGCGGCATGAACTAATTTTTAAGTGAACTATATTTATTACATATGCTGAAGTATGAGACACTTTTGTCCTTAGGACAAAGAAAGAATAAATATAATTTCATATGTATTTACTGTCTAAATTTTAGCATATGGGAACTATATGTAACGATTTCATGACACATGTCTCTGTGAATTTCCTATGCAATATAATGCACTGGGTGTAAATACCTAGTTGGCAAAGTGCTATAATATGTTTATGGTAAGAATTTTTCAAACCCACTCACATCATTTTTCAAGGGTACAATATATTGTTGTTAACTGTAGTCATCATTCTATCTCAGACTTTATTCTCTTGCTTAACTATTAGGTTTCATGATGATAAAAAAAGAAAAGGACCAATACTTAGAGCTAGTGATGGACCAGTTTGACTCCTCCTTATGATTAGAAGCCATCTTATAAGGTCAAAATAAGTTCATTTCTGTTTTCTATAAAACTTGGGCTGAACCAGGTCTTGACCTTCTATCTTCTGGTATCTGACATATTCCACAAATTATACCCTGACTTCCATCCTAATAAGATAAGTTCTGCCAAATAAATTTGAAATATTCAGCCAAGTTACTATACAATCAAAATTCTTTGGAAAATACCAACCCTTAAAAAAACCCTAGTCTTGCAGTTTTGGGGATCTTTATAGCCCCCAGTTTTTTTGTGTGTTCAATGCTATTTTCTAAAACCCTGCTTTAAGGAGACAACCCTATCTGACAGAAAATAAACTGTGTGTAATTTGACAACGGGTTTTGAGTAATGGTCTTTACTCTCATTGAGTAGGATTAACATTAGTTTATATGTATGTAGCAAAGAAACACTAATATTTGGCATTCTAGATTTATTCTTTCTGCTAAGAAAATATATGACTTTGGTTAAGTCATTGTTCTTGTTTTTTCTTTGTTTCTTTCTCTTTAAAAATGTCAATTTCCTCATACTTAAAACAAAGAAAAATGCAGAATATAAAAGGGGCCCTAGTTTTTAAAAAGAAACAGCTGAAGAAATTTATGACTGCATAATATTATGGTCTAATTTCAGAGCTTCTGTGAATTATTAAAATTCAATATCTCCAAATGATTTTATTAGAAGTGTGTAATCAGAAGCAAGGCACTAAATTATTTTGAATTTTTGAAATTATACTTTTTTCCTAAAGACATCTTTTGAATGCCTGCCTATATCTGACAGGATGTGACAGTTGTGACCAGCAGAATCACTCATAATTTCTTGATCTAGAGATATTGCCTAAACCTTCAATGTATAAACCCCACATAAATGACATGACCATTAGTGTCCAAATCTGACACGTACTTCTAATATCAACTATAAGTTGCAACATAGCTTTTCAGTAGGATTGATAAAACATAGGAAAACAAAGCTGCTGTGTGTGATTCTGTATAAGGCTGTATTTGTTTCTGTACGGGTGCATGCATTGATTATTCAGCCCACACAGGCTGATTCAGTCACCTCAGCTACTTTTAGAGCCAGTAATCCAAGTTTAGATGACATCCAAGGAAAACTCCAGCATATTTTCTTTTACATCATCAATATCAGAATGAGAAAAATGCATTTTTAAAACAACACTCTCCTTTACTCTGATAATTACGGCAATACAGTTAAATTTTCTAGAATATGCACTCTCAATAGAGAACAGTATGTCACTTATTTCTGTTTGGATCAAAGACAATAAAATCTACAGTATACTGGTTACAGGAGAATAGTGAATTAATTTTTGTTTGGTTTTCAGCAGTGTTTCCTTTTGTAGCTCAGAAAGTTCTAGAACTCACTATGTACCAGAAGTTGCCTTCCAATTTGCAGTAACCCACTTATATGAGCCTCCTAAATTCTGGGATTGCCTCCTTAATATACTATGAGTGGATTGGGTGAATTTAATTAAAATTTGTAGTGAAATGAGAAGAATGGGTGATGTTTCATCAATCTGAATTTCTAAAAAACAAATATCTCGACTATAAAACATGTCAAGAACACCTTACTCCAACCAAGAAGACCTGATTTATTTTATAGGAAATAAATAGTTATAGTAAATTCTATGTACTTTGATTTCATCTCATTTTGTTAGTTTGGTTTCCTGACTATTGTAATTTATTTGAATACAATGTTCAATTATTACATTCCTTCATATTTCATCTTCTAAATTAATCCAATTATATCACTATGGCTAACAAAATATAGAAGAAGTACTTCAAAGAAGAATGTAAAATCAATGTAGTTCTTACTGGGGCCCTCCCCAGAGTAAATATAAGAGGTGCAATCCAAAGAAATCCAGTTACATATTCATTTTTTAAATCAGTTCATTGAGTTATTCTATATTAGCATGGTTATGGTATCATTAACACCTTGATAGACACTTTGGTCTGTCTAAAACACATCTAAACATTGGCTGGACCACATAGTGTATCTAGCTAGCCTCTGAAAGAAGATTGTCTCTTCTACCAATCCTTTATTCTGAAGAGAACCTAGTCTTCTGTAAGACACAGACTCCCATAGACATGTATACACCTAGTGGAATGACCACAAGTCTTTTCTACATTGTCCTAGCTTGCTTTTCTGTTACTATAATAAACACCATATTCAAGAGCAACTTAGGGAAGGAAAGGGCTCTTTGGACTTACAGGTTACAGTACATCATCTATCAAAGCCAAGACAGATGTACAAATGCAGAAACTAAAGTAAAAATCATACAAGAAGGCTACTTACTAGCTTTCTTCATCAATGGATGCTTATTTAGTTTCCTCCTGCAACCTAGGACCACCATCCCACAGAGGGATGCTAATTTTTATCAATTAGCAAAAAGAAATTTCCACATAGACATGTCCACTAGAAATTCTGATGGAAGAAATTCCTCAATTGTGGTTTCCTCTTCCCAAGTGTTTGAATATATCAAATAAAATTAGAGTTCACATACACACACACACAAAATTGACTGAGGAAAAAGGAGAAAGAAGTTGCCAGTGATTATATTTTATGCATAATTCAGGCTCACTAAAGATATATTAACTGAAGAATTTAAATAGGCAAAAATAACAGATGGAGGATTAGCTACTGTCCTAAGGACATTGACAGACTTAGACTAGTAGCTAATCCTCCACCTATTATTATAAAGACATTGACAGACATGTAATTTTTGATGATAAAAGGTGTGTAATATATTCCTTTTCAGGGTAATAAAATTACCATTATACCTTTGAAACATGAAAGAAAACTTGGTACTGCCAAATCATATTTTCAGAATAAAGTTTCCTTGTACACATGAAATATTACTTTGTTATCTGGCTATCATCTGATTGTCTACATAAATATACACTGAATTTAACAGCACATCAAAATGCTAGTAGAAAATTTTAGCAAAAGAAAGAATAAAAGGTTGAAACTTAAAAAAATCTAATACTTTCATTTTGTCTATTCATATAGGATGATTTGCTGGCTTGATATCTCATTGAGAAGATCAGCACTAAATGCAAACACTTTAACAAATTAAACAACTTAAGAGGGCGATGGGGAGTCCTGTAAAGAGACAGAGTGTCTGGTAGTAACAGCCAACTAAACCTCAGGGTCCAACTCAGCACACTATTAGAAACACAGGACAAAAGGCTATGATATGAATACTTTGTGAGTTAGGAAAAAGATGTTTCTAAGAACACTGGTTGTACATTCGAATTACATAATTTATAGTATTATAATAATATCTCGACAGAAAAATATTAACCAATTCTGATGAAAAAAAAGTTTCAAGGAAAAGCTAGACTTTCTTGAGGACTACAGTATGTTCACTGGGAGGTAACAAAAATAAGGAATATTGAAACTAGACAGAAAAGATAATTCCAGAGTAAATTCAAACAAAGTCAAAGTCTAAACATGCCAGAGGTTTAGATTAGAAGCATGTGCAAAGTCACACACAGGTGGCTGCCTTGGAGCCAAATTTGTAATTTCTCAGCCTCTTCCTTTTGGATCTCAACACAGCATGATCACGGTCAAAAAGGAGAGTTAACTCATTTATTTTTCTGAGGACTGTTGAATAGCTATTTCCTCCAAATTGAAAAATTCTGTCCCAGAGGGAAGAAGATGGCTCATGAGACTACAGATGCTAGCAGAAGATAATCTTCAGTCCTGATTTCTGTAAGCTTTCCTGGAGCTCCAAGGATGCAACTTGGATGAGTCATCAGTCATTCAGGAGCATGGCTTTTGATGATACAGTTGTTTTACCACATAACCTCAAAACACATAGATTTTCCCAGCTAGAAATCCTTTTGGGGGTCTGTTGTCAGTGTTCTCTCTGGGGTGAATAGACATTGATATTCAGGTCAATCTCTTAGTTTTTTTTTTCATTTACAGAGTTGTGAAACTGTAAAATGAAAGGTCAGGAACTCTTATAATATCACAGACTTTCTAAAGTCAGTATTACAATCTATAATTCCACACAAGAAATCTTAATATTTTATTTTTTAATTCAGGAATATTTGGATATCAGCAAGGAGCTTTGGAGCTAGAAAAAAAGGGCTAGCTCATTAGTTAAGAGCACTAGCTGTTCTTCCAGAGGATTCAAGTTCAGTTCCCAGAAACTACATGGCAGCTAACAAGTCTATGCAACTCCAGTTCCAGAGGATTTGGCATCTATGTGTACTGCATGCAAGGAAAGCATCCATACACATAGATTAAAGCTAAACAAAATCTCAAAAAGTTAACAGAACACACACTCAGATATCTGATGGCCTATGTTAAAAACTCTAAATCCATCGCTCACCTGCCTGACTAGTTAAATTTCCTAAGTTTAAGATGTTGTCCTAACCTGGGCTCATTAGCACAGCCGACTGTGAAACACAGATGGTATCTGAGTTTCCACAACAAACACTGAAAATGTCCAGAGACAACTGGACAACTGAAACCTCTGAAGAAAATGGATCTGACACCAATGAAGACAAGTAGCCCAGATGACCCAGCTTTACAGAGTTCCTCAATAGCTGTTTCCTCAAAAATCTGCAACCCAAACATTAAAAATGGCTAAGATGTTTCAGCCCCACAGACTGTTCCAGTCAGGATTTCAGTAAAACCCTGAAGTTCAGCCTCTGACTACAAACTTCTTAGGACATTTAAATAGCTGAGCACAAAAGGACTGAACATCAAATGTTATTGTTAATTTGCTCAACCATTTTTCCATTCTTATTTGGGCCTCAAACATGTTTCCTACATCCCAAACCAGCTGGAAGTAATATTAAGACAGTGATGTCCCATTCCCAGAAAGTAGGATGGGTGATTTTTTTCTTCACCCTTTGGTCATTTGATGGGTTATAGATGTTTGTTATTATTTAGGGGATCTGGTTACAATTTGTTAAATAGATTTTGGAGGTTAGACCCAGGGGTTTCTCTCTTTTTCTTTTCTCTATCCTTCTTCCTCTCCTATGGAATATAGACATAATATAGAAATGATAAAGAAAAAGGGACTGATTATTGAATATACTCTTATATCTTTGTATATTGATACAAAATTAAGAATATATTTGATACATTGGGATTTATCTTTGTATATTGATACAAAATTAAGATTATATGTGGCTAATATTGATCGTTGTATATTGATACAGTATTAAGGTTAATATTTTTTAAGGTATTGAACCTAGGTAACACTTAAAAATACAATGTGAAGTTTTGGCCTTTTGATAGCAACTGTCACAAATGTTTAGGATAATTAAGAAATGTAAACTAATAGTCATTCAAACCTTTCATTTTGTTAGGTACTAGGATAGTTTATCGCAGATGTTTTCTAAGTTAACCAGAAATCAAGTTGTTAAGAGACAAGCAACATTTGCTTATCCAAATATACATAGATAGATAGTCTTCAAAAACCTCAAGAGACCTGTAGAATATGGCATTTCTTAAGATATTTTGATATCGAGACATGTCCAATCCTGACAGACATATCTATTCTATTCCAAGTAGAGGATGAGCATTGAAGAATCTCCATTTGGAGATAGGGACAAGCGTGTCACTGGGTAAGAAAAATCCCCTGCTTCAACGATAGATGGAATGCTGTCCAAAAAGGACAAAACTTGGAAGTAGGTAAGTCGACAGCCTAGCTCTGTCAAAACAGTGTAGGCAAGTTCTTCATAATCCCTGCTTTGTAACTAATGTCTGTAAAGATAGTGGTCCAAGAGGCTGAAGATAGATGCTGTAATGTGTGTAGAAAAATTAAAGACTGTCCAGGCAGCCAGTTGTCTGTAATTCCTTAGTTTTGGAAGCTGCTGGCTCTGCACTTCCTGTATAATCAGATATATTTATCTTTTTCAGATCTCTCATGTGGCTGAAGACTGGATAGTTACAGTCTCACAGTTATATTTTAAGTTGTTCAGAAATTAAAATAATACTCTAGGTCTAAGAAGATGTCTTTAAGTTGGTAATGCAAGTTAGGATGGAAACTGATTTAGGAATAGAACTTTAAACTCATGGAAAGAGATAGACAATAGAATATTAATATTAGTTGCCAAATACGTATGAACTTGACATTGGGAATGTATGTTATACCTTATAATTTTCATAATTGTTGCCTAATTATTAAAAAATTATGAGTTCTGTGGGAAGGGGGGGAAGGTGGGAGACTGGAACTGGGAGGGGAGGAGGGATAGGACTGTGATGGAGATGTAACTTGAAGTAATAAATAAACATTTAAAAAATCATATTATAAGAGGATTCCTTTCTAAGAAAAGTTAAATTCTTAAACCCACATTTTGTAGAACATTATTAGCAGCCTCAGAAAATTAACCATTCTGGTAGAAATTTATTCTTGTTCTTCATTTTTTAAACTGAATTCCAGTTCCTTTCAATTTTCAGGCAAACAAATGACTTTATCATGAACTGAATTAAGATTTTCACATGTTTTCTTTGATCTGTTTAGATTGATGTCTGAAAAGGAACAATTTCTTAGATCTGGAGCCTTGCTGCATCTGCCTCTGCCCCACTGTTTGAGCAGCACCCTGGGTCACTTAGCAGGTGTAATACAGTGATGCTATACATAAATATAGGGAAATAAAAGCATGTCACCAGGAATGAAATGTTCAACAGTAATAATGTTTTTCTGTTCACTAACTAGCCAACTCTAATTAGCAAAGTCTAAATATTTCTAACCATTGGATATTCTAATGCTGATAGACTATTTTTCTTCACTGAGCTTGGCATCTTTGATCCCATGTGTATCAATGTCTCAGTAATGAGTCTAATTCTTTTGAACACTAGGGTCGGCCCTACTAGAGTGTTGACAGGGTTTCTTTGAGTTATCTTGAAGGGGCACACCTGGGATTCTCAGACACTGCACAGAACCATTCTTCTATGTTTATGAGCGTATTTGTGTCTTATCTCTTGGGCATATGTTGTGTTATATTTTGTTATCTCTCACTAATGTCTATGTTTCATCTCCAAAAATGTAGAAGGATTCATATTTTTGACCACTTAGTTGCTAAAGGACAAGACTCTATGATCCTTTAACTACATTCTATGGTAATAAGAATCACTAGTTTGGTTGAGAATATGTAGATTAAAAACAAAAAAAAAATCTGTTACACAAGTTTCTCAATGGCTGCTTCTTTCTTCTCAAGTATGACATCTTTCTTCACTACATTCAATGTATCATGAGTGACAGTTTCACCATGTCAGAATTAAGACTCCAAATCCCTGAGAATGTTACTTTGTAAGCATCATAGTAGTCTACATTTGGAGCACTTTCTCAGGTAGAAATTTTAAAATCATAGCTCTGGTTTGTTTCATCTGGGACTGAGTTTTAATTATTGTCATCTGTGAGGTCAGACAATCAAATACCACACTGTGTCTCACTCAGCCTTCTTGCTTGTGTAGTGGAGGTAAGGATCTTACTGCACAAGAACCTATGAAAGCTACATGAGATAAAGAGTGCAAATGCATAATTTGCCTGAACTTCTAATAGGTGCTGAAAAAATAGGACAGGTTTTATAAAGATGTATATTTGTTAATAATCATTCAATTCTTCACATTCTTCCAAATATGAAAGGATTATTTTGGTCTACAGAAATTAAAGGTACATGAGAGCCTATTTAAATATGCCAATGTTATCATATACTGTCAACAAAATAAAAACTCTTTGATGTTTTATCAAATAACATATACCTTGCCTATTGTAAACATGTTATCAGTGAATATTGATGAGCAAGTACCTGTAGAATAGGATTTCATGGCCTTTGGGCATATGTCAAACATTGATATATCTGCATCATATGGTAGATTTATTTTGTGTGAGGAGTTCTAGACTGATTTCCAGAGCGGTTTTACCAATTTGTGTTCCTATCAGCAGTGAATGATCATTCCTCTTCTCCATGACTTCACCAACATTTATTCAATCTTTTTATTAAATTAATCAATCAACTTTAAATTGGGGAGCAAGGTTTACACAATGAAGTCTAAGGTATGTGAGAATTCACTCATCTGGAGGGCAACGAAGTCTTGGGGTTCAGAATTTAGCATTTGTATATATATAACACCAGACTAACCCCTAACAGATAATGCTCTCCATAGACTAACAAAAGCCCTAGTTCCAGGTCAACAAAACTTTTCAGATGTTTTGTCAAGGTAGTTTAAGTTACCGCCAAGACAATATACATTATCAACACAGTCCTTAATTGCTTCTTAGGACTTGAGGTGCGCCCCTGTTGTTGAAGACACCACATACATAAGACACAGTGCTCAGATGAGCCTAACTGGAGCTGATCAGAAAGCCTCTTAGCTGTGGTCTACATTCCATGTTTCCAGAAAATGCAATGCAAGCTGCTAAAGGAGGGAACAATTAACCACACTTCCCACCTGTGATAACTATGAACCATGACAATTATTAACATTGCAAGATATTAATAAATATTCAATAAATGACATTCTAATTCAATAAAATCACAATAAATGCTCACTACTGCTTGCCTTTTCCAGGGAGGAGCTCCCTTATTGATTACCCAATTCAGAGTGCTCAGTATTTGAACCATTTGTATACATGCAGCAAAAAGAACTCAGCAGGTTGTATTTATAGTATTTTTGCATACAAATACAAACATACATATGTGTGCCTCTGTGTGTGTGTGTGTGCAACAATAATAAACAAAAAAAAAGAGGCTATCAGTTTGAGAATGGAAGGCAACAAAAGGCTTTACAATGTGGGTAACTGGGAGGGGCTAGAGGAAGGAAATGGAGGGGGGAAAGTGATATAATTCTATTTAAAATGCTTTAAGTAAAATAAATGAAAGAAATGAACAAAAATACATGTGTGCTTTCACAGGTCAAGAGATGAGGCTCACTAGATGCTAATTAACCTTAAAAAGAAAGATTAATAGACTTTTTAATGTTTGCTTGTGGGCTAGAGAGGTGGCACAGTAGAAAAGAATACTTATCACAAAAACAAAGAAATCTTTCTTAACTTACCAAAACCTAAGTTATGAAAGGTGAGTATCTACATTTGCACACACAGTAATACAAACTGATACTACACATGCACTCTCTCTCTTAATAGAAAAATATCACCACTTATATCTGTGATTGTTATTTCTGGTGTTTCTAGTTTATTCTTGAATTTTCATCTCTTGGAAGAGTTAAGGGACTCCTTTTATCCCAATGACTCTTTAGCCATGAAAGAATACCATTCCTGGGCATACATCCAATAGATTCTTCACCAAACCACAAGGACATCTCCTCAACTGTGTTCATAGAAGCTTTATTTGTAATAGTTAGAAACTGGAAACTCCTTCAACTGAAGAATGGATAAAACAAAACAAAACACTGTGGTACATTTACCCAGTGGAATACTACTCAGCTGTCAGAAATCAAGTGATTTGCTGCCAAGTGGATGAATCTAGAAAAGTTCATCCTGAGTGAGATAACCCAGACCCAGAAAGATGCACATGGCACATATTCACTTATAAGTGGATTTTAGCCATATAGTACAGGATAACTATCCTACAATGAACGTACTAAAAAGAACAGGAACATGGACTATTTTTATCTGTTAGTGGGAGAATTTCCCCTAGTGGAGCTGCCAGGTCGGCCCCCAGTGCAAGAGGAAGCTCTTACCCCTCATATGACTGATAAACTGAGGGGGACTGATATGTGGGAGTACCCCACATCAGAGGATTAGTATAGAGAGAAATGGGGTACAGGATGGGAGGGTGGAGAGAGGGGGCTGTGATGCAGATGTACCATGAATTAATAAATAAATGTAATAAAAATATAATAAAATAAAGAATATTTCAAAGATCAACTTTGTAGTTTTGATCTTTCTTTGTGACACTGTTTTTTTGTTTGTTTGTTGTTTTATGTTGTTGTTGTTTGTTTTGTTTTGTTTTATTTGTTAGCATGGACTTATGAGAAGGGAAGGAAAGCCATTGTAATTTAAAATGTTGAAAAGGGGAAAAATATGTGATTATCCAAATATCCTTAAACATTAGTCAGTGGTGTTGAAAGACCCGGGAGAGGGAAGTCCCTCACCTGAGACTCGGGATATCACGGCCACCCAAAAATTCACAAGAGACCATCTTGATGCAATCCGCAAGAGGTTTATTTCGGGGATCAGCACGCTGAGGCAGAAACTCATATCCCACGCAGGGGTAGAGGAGTTTCGACCACAAGATGTGGGGGAGAGAAAGGTATTTAAAGAAAAAAAAAAAAACACAAACCAAGGGGGTGAAGGGAAATACAAGTGGAAAGTACCAGCCCATTATTTAGTTAGTCGTGTGGGAAACACCCTATACTTGTTTTTTCTCAGGAATGAATTTAATCTTGTTTACCATCTGCTTTGTGGTCAGCTCAGCTGGTTCCTAGAGCCTGGGGCTCATGACCTGACTGACCTTCATTCTTGGTTCTGCCTTTTTATGGTCAGCTAAATTCCTGGAACATAGCTGGCCTGGCTCCACTCTGTCTGCCAGGGGGGTCTTTAAAATTTTTCATTCCTTTCAGTGTAAGTGATGGTGCCACCTATTATGGAAGCAGAAGGTGCAATTTCCTGAGGAGGAAGTGCCTTCATCTTTCATACGTTCTGAGTTATCATTTTCTTCCCATCACTCATCCTTCATTCTTCAAAACAGATAATAGACAAAGGTAAGAAAAGGGACTTGGTTCTAGAACATTTTTCTCTCTAATTTTCCAAAATCCTAACATGGTAAAATGTACTCTACGGGCAGATATAAAAGACGGGATTCAGGAATAGATACCAACAAGAATCTGTAGAACAGGCAAATAGGGAGAAAGCTACAGCTATGCTTAGGAAAGCAAGCATCCAGAGCATATATCATTCCACAGTCTGTTAGTGTTCAAAGCTATAAAGAATGCTAACAAAGTGTTGAATAAAATATGTTATATCTTTCTACCTTGATAAATTTACTTTCAGAAGGGCAAAATGTGTGAAGTTATTTTCTATATGACTCAAATTTGGAAAACCATCAAAGTTGAATGCATCTATTTTGCACATTTCTCAGTTCTGTAGATTGATTGGCTATGTTTAGATGAGGAATATGGATATGCATTATTCATGAATGTTATATATTTATTTTACAAAACTTACTTTTGTGGATTTCAATTCTACAAATCATTTATTATGCTGTTATAATCAAGATTGTCACATTAATTGTTATATCATGATGGGTAGGCAGATTTTGGCATACAACAAATTGTTTTTAAACAGCCTGGAGCTAAGAAATTTTTAGAAATATTGTAAATGATTGAAAATAATATAAAATGGCATGTTCTAGTTTATAAATTTGTATGATATTTAAATTTAAGTGTGCATAAATTAAACTTTACTGAGGGATTCCTATGCTTATTCACTTATATATCCTTCATGGCTGCTGTCCTAGCAGTAGCAGAGTTGAATACATGTATATATCTATGTGGCTACAGTCCTAAAATAGTTATCATCTGGTACTTTAGGCAAAAGTTTGTTCTTTTGTATTAAAAGCTCCAAACATAAAGAGTAACCTATTTTAGAAAATAAAGACATTTATGTTTTTATAAAATTATAAATGAAAGTATAGAAAAATGAATAATCATATATTAAAATTTTTGGTTATGATAAAGTATTGTGACTAAAATCAAATGGTAAAAGAATTGCTGTAATTATGTCAAATTCAATATCCAGATTTTTACTTCAGTGCATCTTACATTTAAAAAGATGGATGCTATAGTAAAATTTTCCATTAATCTATCTATCTACACTATATACAATTCTAATATTTAATGCCTACCTCATTGCCAAGATAATAACATTTTTCAGTCAAATAATGATTGACCTTACATAAAAATAACACAAAATTAGATTCCCCATCAGTCCTCAGCAGCAATTCTCAATTGCTGAGGGATTATGAATTTTGACCTCATCATCAGGACCTCAAAATGAATTAGAAGAAAAGCTAGTACAGGGACTGGAAAATAGTTGCCTCTTACAAAAATATCTGCTGTTTCCTTGTTATAAAGATTTATAATTTGAAAGGGCAAATAATTTTCCAGTGTCTCTATAAACATGTCATACCCCACAGAACAAATACTGATGTTGCTGCTCAGTCTTGATTTATAAGGACAAAAGACAACCTTGATCTTGAACAATATGAGGAATCAGTACAGAAAATAGTGGAAAGAGGGGGTATTCCCTAACTTATATAAAATATGCCTTTGCTCTAATTAGCTTATAGGTGTGGTCCTTGGTTTTTTAAGTCTATTAATGTAATCTTTTTTAAATGTTAAGTTCAGAAGAATTCCAAACCTAATCCTTTTTCTACCTCCCTATGGGGTATTTGTGCCAGTCACTGGATCTGTAAATATGTCTAATCTTATTTAATGTTATATACTGGGGAGCTTTGGTTTGCATTCTTGCCCTAAAGACTTTTCTTCTGAGTCTGGTAGTTGGACAGTGGTGGGGCAATCCATATGAAGGCTAAAATGTAGGCAAGTGCAGTTGCACTGATTTTATGACTGGGATGACTGCTTCGTGTCTAGAAGTAACTCTTTTTGCTGTCTTCTGTCTGTTTTTGTCTGTCCCCTTCTCCTACAATGTTCCCTGAATCTTAGAATGGGTAAATATAAATGTTTTGTTAGAGTTGAGCATGAAACTATTACTTATTCTCTTTCCTTAGGCACTCAAAGCATTTCACATCAAGGAGGCTTCTCTGGTTATGGTTTAGAGTACCATTTACCTATGGTAGGAACATTAAAGCAACATGTACAATACCCTTACTACTCATTTATCCACCCAGAGGAATTGATTTATTATATCGTCTTCTGATTCATGAAAATTTCATATATATATATATATATATATATATATACATATAAATTTATTTATGACTTCTACAATTTCATTCATAAATATATACATAAATATTCACATGTACAGCTGCAAATACACATATGTACCATACATGCAAATGTATACCCAATATATTATTCTTTATTTTATTTATACAAAATATTTGCATATATTTATGAGGTCTGATATGATATATATATATATATATTTTTTTTTTTTTGGTTTTTCGAGACAGGGTTTCTCTGTGTATCCTTGGCTGTCCTGGACTCGCTTTGTAGACCAGGCTGGCCTCGAACTCACAGAGATCCGCCTGCCTCTGCCTCCCGAGTGCTGGGATTAAAGGCGTGCGCCACCACACCCAGCCTGATATGATATTTTGACTCATGTGTGCATTAAGTAACAATTATATCAGGGAATTAATACACTAATCTAATTAAACATTTATTTTAGGTGAATATGTTTAAATCCTTCTCTTCTGTGTATGAACAATTCAATTTATATTGCACAGAACTCAATTGTATTCATTGTGCTTTACCATAGAATACCAGACCTCAAACTTCCTATTTAAAAACAATGTATTTGTTGATGAACGTCCACTCAACCTCACATTTTTCTTGTAACTATTAATTCTAATCAACTCTCAACTTTTGGCAGATCACTTTTTCTACATTCTACTTATGCCAAAATTGATATAGAGCCTGTCATTTGGTACTTGGATTGTTTTATTTCTCCTGATATAGTTTAGGTTGTTGTGATGATAAGTTTACTGTTTATAGTGGTGTGTTTTTTTTTTTTGTTTTGATCTGTTTCCACTTGAAAAAATTTGAGCTTTGCTTGGAGGAAGAATCAGATGGTAACTGGGGCCCAAAGGATCATGAGTGGAGTCTCTGAAATGAAGCACTGAACTTTCATAATCTTAAGTTTGTTCTTGCTTTGATTTGATTTTGACTATGCCTTGAATATTTCCTCTTGCTGTCAGAACATATTTAAGTTTTTTAAAGGTACTTACAGTTAAGAGACAGTGGATATTTTAAAGAGACTTTAAAATTTTAAGTGACTTTAGATATTCTAGAGAAATTTTGAAACTTGCCTCTTTTAAAGACACTGACCTTTGAAAGTGTTTGAATTTTTTAAGACAGGCAGATTTTTTACAGAGAGAATGTTGTATTTTGGGATATTAATATAAATATGCCATATTGGAGACAAGTCAGAAAGAAAAGGTTATAATTGAATACTGGTTTATATGCCACATTGACAATGGATCTGTGTGGTTTTTGTTTTGCTTTGTTTTGTTTCTCAACTTGATACAAGATAGAGTTATTTGGGAAAAAGAAAATCAATTGAGAAGTTATCAGACAGCATATAAGCAAGTCTTTCTAATTAAAGATTAATGTGGGAGGGTCTAGCCCAAGGGAAGTGGTGTTGCTACTGTGCCCACAGTCCTGGATGGTATAAGACAAAAATTGAGTAATTCATGAAGTCAGTGAGCAGCATCCCTCTGTGCCTATGGTTTCAGTTCCTGCCTCTAGGTTCCTCTCTCTGGTTTCTGCCGTGACATAGCTCACTCATGTACTGTGACCTGAGAAATGTAAAATGAAATAACCCTTTCCTTCAAAAATTGATTTTGATCTTAGTGTTTTATTACATCAATAGGTACACTAGCTAAGATAGTTGTTATCAACTTGGGTAAGTATTGCCTTTTGCAATACCTGGAATATGTTTGTCCTGTGCAACTGAGAGACAGGTTAATATTTTCTGAATAGAAAGGACTGATTTGATAATCAGTACTCTACAATGCAAACAATAACTCCAACCCTCTCCTAGACATAACTGTTATGAAAAAAAGTCACTAGTTTTGGGATTATACACCACCAACAAGATTCAGCATTGAAGACTCACTAGGCATTTGTGAAAGAGAATAAAGACAAAAACAAACAAACAAACAAAAACTTGGTTACCTAAGTAAAATTCAAATGGAAGACCCTTGCATAAAATAAAGCAGAATTGTAAATATGGGTGGAAATGACTGGCAACTGAGCTGTGAAAATGCTAGAGACAAGAACAATAGAATTCAGAGTATGAGGTCGGAATGAAAATTTTAATACCTAAAGTTAATCTGCTCTCAATTCTCTTCTAATTTTCTTAATTATTCTGAGTAAATTGTTTATTCTGTAAGCAATATGTCCTTTTACACATTACTAATATTTGCTTATTTAAAATAATCAACAATATCAACTTTCTTTGTGCCATACACACAGCATATTCTGCAAGATTGTAACAGTATTGTCAACTTTGCCATGATTTTAACAGTTGGATTTTGATAAAGTGAAATTATTGGGGTTTTTTAACCTACTGTAACTAAAATTTTTAAATGAATTTCTTTTAAAAGTAGAGTTTCTCTAAAGCAAAAATATTTGGCAGGCTAATTCTAGAAACATCAGGTTATAAAAGTATGGTAAACATTATTGAATGAAGAAATGACAAGAGCTGAGAAATAGTATCTGGATCCTTGAAAATATTTAAAAATTACGTATGGACATAGCACAATTGTCACTTTAGGAATGTGGTGTTGAATATAGAATAAAATGTCTGCCAGAAAAGAATCAGAAAATGCACAGAGATCACCCCACACCACATAAAGGACAAGTGAAAAGGTAAACTTCTAAAAACCAAAAAATGCCATATTGGGCTGGTGACTCCTTAAATACATTTTTTGAAGTTTTATTAATATCAGCAGCTTTAGACATCAACATAAAAGTTAAGGAGCAATAGAGAAGTTTTTAGAAAGTGGATTTTAATGTTTATATATTTTACATGGTCATCCATCTCTGCATAAGAACTACTCAATTTACTTATTACAGTATTTTAATTTTTGGAAGATCATACATACTCCTGCTCAGGTTTCAAAACTTCAGAGAGGATTTTAATGCTTTTCATTCTACTTGATTTTAACTAAAAAGGAATCTTGATAAGTCTAGATAGCCTCATAGATCTCCATGAATATTGACATGAATCCAAGAATAATAGCACAGTTTGATCCTACAAATGAGGACCTATCTGCATTAATAAAGAAGCTTTGTAATGGGTTAGCATTGGCACTGACTCATTCCTTCCCATGTCACATGTGTTCTGTTGTATGCTAATTAAAATTCACTTGTTTTTCCCTTTCTAGGTTTATATCACACGATTTTATATTGCATTTTAATTTTTTTAGGACATAGAAAATATCCAATCTGTCAAATTGATTGTAATACTAAAGTTCCAGAATGTAATTAGTGTGTGTTACTTTTTAAGATTTCTATGCTATTTCATTGTTCTTATTTGTTTCAACTTGCTTTTAGTTCATTGTAATTCATTGTTACAATTTTAAGACTTACAACCAACACCCAAGAGTGCAGAGCTAATCTGTGAACTTCTAAAGGAGAAAACTAATCACATCTCTACATTATTCAAATATCTTTGTCCCTCCTTTTAATTTTCAAAAAACACTATGCATTTTTGCATCTTATTTTTCAAGACAAAAAGCATCTCCATAGGAAATGCTCTAAAGCAAAAATCAAAAGTAAATTCCTCAACAGAAAATTTAAATTGCCATTTCAAATGTAGATACGAAGTTCATTATTATTTCTCTAGAGTTTTGAGGCCTTTCAGCAAGCTCTACATATGTAGGATTCATTCTTCAGGACAAATTTCAGAAAATTTCACCTGGGAGTTATTGCAAAGCACCTCTTGTCCATAGCTGATGTACACAAAGGAAGGTTTTAAATTGTCATGTTAATCCCAGTTGCCAGCTACCAAACTTCATTTTTAAGACATTAATGAACCAAATACAGTGTTACTGATTGTAAAATCTTATATCTATGTTTTTCAGTTTCTAATCCATATTTCCATGTCTGTTTTTGTAATAATTTAAATTGTATAGGTTTGTTACATCCAGAGCCTTTTACACATTTTAATAAACATCAGCAAACATTACTATAAAAAGTGTTTCTAAGGAATTTATTTTGACAACAAAACAAAAATGTTATTTTAAAAAATTATTTGGACACATGAAGCACATGTAATGTTTTCTAAATGAAAATCAATCAATTCCAGAAAGCAAATGATAAAACATACTGTGTGTAAGACTCTTTAGTGGAATTGAGACCATATGAGACCATATGGTCATTGAGACCATATCATTAGAAAGGCCATCAACCCTGATAAAATCAGGGTATTTTGTAGTGATTTCTTTCAACTTGAGAAACAGTATCTCCCAAAGATGTGGCAGAGAAATAAAAGGTAAAGAGGCAAAAGGGAGGACTGGACTCAAGGACAATTGCTTTAGCAAATGCTGCCAAATGCCACTTTTGGTTAATGCCATAAATTCTTTCCACAGAACTAAAAGGACGCTGATATATCAATTATAAACTTGATAGATACATGTAGCAGAAAAGTTGTACAATTAAGACTAAATTGTGAGCACCAACAATAAAAGCAATAGGTCCATTTTCATTCAAACCACCATAAGACCTATTACTTCTATTGGGGGTGGAGGTGGCCTATCTGGAGTTGGCCTTATTAAAGAAAATGTGTCACTAGGGGAGGGCTTTGATATTTCAAATGCCCAAGGCAGGCCCAGTGAAGGACTATCTTCCTGCTGCCTGCTTATCTTGATGTAGCACTCCCAGCTGCTAACTCAAAACCATATCTACCTGCATTCTAAATTACTTTTATTTCTTGTGTTACAGGAAGTTTGGAGATATCCTTCTTTTTTATATATCTTCCAGATCCCAAAATTTGATTACAGGAAATATTGGCTTTTTGTAATATATGCTGTATGTGAATGATAAATGACCTTCATTTTCTCAGGCATTTGAACTCTTAATCCTCAGTTGGTGGTGTTGTTTGTTGATGTCCAGGATGAGAACTTTCTGCTTTCACTTCCCATTGCAAAGACTAATGCTTGCTGCCATACTTCCCCACTATGATTAACTCTTATCCCTCTACAATTATCAGCCCAAATTTACTTTATTCCACAAGTTTTTTTTGGCCATGTTATTTTATCATGGCAATAGAAAAGTTCCTATTATAGCATGCAGCTAATGGTTAGTGTTATTCTTATTTGGAAAAATGTTACAAGTCAAAGCATGTTTATGCCTTCAGTAAGACACATCTATAGTAGACAACTGACATGTGTACATTAAAAAATAACTTTTCTTAACTTAAATAAGATTCAATGCCAATATTTATCATTGATACATTGGAGAAAAATTAATTTGTTTCCTTAAAGACTAGTATTCTGACCCTTTGTGGTGGCTCGAATAGGATTGGCCCCATAGATTTATGTATTTGAATGCTTAGCCATAGAGAGTGGCATTATTAGGAGGTCTAGCCTTATTGGAGGAGGTGTGGCCATGTTAGAGGAAGTGTGTCACTGTAGAGGCAGGACTGTGAGATCATATATATGATCAAGCTCCACCCAGTGTTGAAGATAGTTTCCTCCTTGCTGCCTGTGGATCAGGATGTAGATCTCAGGGCTCCTCCAGGACAATGTCTGCTGCAAGCTGTCATACTTTTCATTATGATGATAACGGACTAAACCTGTGAAACTATAAGCCAGCCTCAATTAAATGTTTTCTTTTATAAGAGTTGCTTGGTCATGTTGTCCCTTTATAACAATAAGGTTTAGATACCCTGCAAGTTAAAAATCTACACCATTTTGAAACCTATGACTACAAAAGTCCGTTTTTGTGACTACCTTAAGAGAATATCAGCTGCAAGTTGTAGCAAACACTAAATAGATAGTGTCTTGGCAGTTACAGCATACACATTGCTTTTAGACAAACTACAAAGGGAAATGTTTATGTGAAAGTTAGTAAACTAGAATCACTCCAGCTGAAACTTCACATTGTTGAAGGCAAGTTCAGCAGTTGATAACATGAAAACTGTAGTGTTGCAAACCCTCCCTTTTCAGTGTGGTCTGGCAGGGGATGGGTGAGAGTCAGGCCGAGCTACAGGGAGGGAAACCACATTCCACAATGGTAAGTGTTCTGACAGTAAATGCCCTAGCAGATCAATGATGGTGTGGAGGTCCAAGGCCTGGGAAGCAAGATCAGGCTGTCTCCCTCCATCTTTCTGAAAGGACTCCATATTACCCTGTTTTGTTTACAGGTAAAACTTTTGGCTTTGCCCACCAAAGGGTCATATATCAGCACAGTCAGCCCCAGCAGTGGAAATTTCTTAGACAGAATCATAACTCCGAGGCTTCTCTTTGGTGAACCATTATTAAAACTTACTTTACTAACTTCATGATTCCCTAAAATCTATGCACACATGCTTCTGAGATAGGTCATAGTCCTCCTCTCTCTCTCCGTCCTTCCTTCTCTCCCAGCCTGCACTTTCTCTTCTCTACCTTGGGAATCATGGACAGGGATTCGCCAAATTCTAAAGCACTCTTTGCATGAGAGATAACAGAGGCCTGTTTACATGACTTTAGCCAGAGTTCAGGTTGTTTCTATACCCTTAAGGCTATAGAAAAACCAGGGAGAGAACATTCTCACCAGACTTCCAAACTCGGTTGAGGCCTGGAGCCTCAATATTAACCCAGTTAGTCAGATCCCATGGGGGCATGGTTGACAACCCTGCACTTCATGGAAAGGTATAGTCCACAAGCCCCCTACAGAAAGTATATCAGATGTTAACTCTTAGGAATGTAGATGGCTTGTATTAAAATTTTATCTTTACTATACCAAAATTTTTGGGCTACAAATATCAAAGAATGATATCTTACATTTTGATTTTACCACTTTCCTCTCTTCCTTTAGTGAAGTATGACAGACAAATGGATTAATTCCATCAAAGACAAATAATAAGCAGGTGTTTTTTATGATTTTAGTCTTCACAATATTATAGTTGTATTCAATACACTGCAACCAAATTCATCCCCGCTCATGTCTCTAATCTCTTTCATACTCCCAACAACCACCTTCTTCTCCCCAACTATACCTTCTCCTACCTGCATAACTCTGCTTTTTCACAAAGACCCTATATAAGCAATAACAGCTGCTGTTTATTTGTGTTCTCAAAGGACAACATATCATACCATATCATACCAAGGACATAGTACCCCACTGTATTGTTTCCTATCCTTCAGCTCTGATAGTCCTTAAATATCTCTTCTGCAATGTTTCCTCATGAAAGGAATGCCACAATTTTATGTCAAAGCAAAATGTTGGCTAGTAACTAAAAATATTTGCTTTTTGCCCATAATTTTCTTGTTTTAGATCTCCCTAAGAGGCAAGTGTAATGGTAATAAAGTATGAATTTAAAAATCTGTCACATCATGGAACGTTCTCCAAAATTGATCATATAGTCAGTCATAAAGCAAGCCTCAACAGATACAAGAACATTAAAATAACCGCTTATATCTTATTAGACCACCATAGATTAAAGCTAGACTTCAACAACAACAGAAATAACAAAAAGCTTACACATTCATGGAAAATAAACAACTCTCTACTCAATGAACAATGTGTTAAGGAATAAATAAAGAAAGAAATCAAAGACTTCCTAAAATCCAATGAAATTGAAGGCACAACATATGCAAACCTATGGGACACAATAAAAGCAGTGCTACAAGGAAAGTTCATAGCCCTAAGTGGCTCCAACAGAAAAATGGTAACAGCTCATGTTAGCAACTTAACAGCAGAATTGGGAGCGTTAGACAAAAAAAGAAGCAGCCACTCCCAAGACGAGTAGGCAGCAGAAAATCATCAAACTCAGGGCTGAAATCAATAACTTAGAAACAAAAAGAACAATACAAAAAAAATCAATGAAACAAAAATTAGTTCTTTGAGAAAAATCAACAAAATAGACAAATCCTTAGCCAAATTAACTAAAAGGCACAGGGAAAATATCCAAATCAACAAAATCAGGAATGAAAAGGGAAAAATAACAACAGACAACTAGGAAATCCAAAGAATCTTTAGATCTTACTTCAGAAACCTGTACTCCACAAAATTTGCAATCCTGATCAAAATGAACAGTTTTCTTGATAGATTCCACCTATTAAAGCTAAATAAAGATCAAATTAACAAATTAAAGAGTCCTATAACCCCTAAGGAAATAGAAACAGTAATTAGTAGTTTCTCAACCAAAAAAAAAAAATCCCAGGACCAGCTGGTTTCAGCACAGAATTCTAGCAGATATTCAAAGAAGAGCTAATACCAATACTCTTCAAACACTTCCACAAAATATAAACAGAAGGAACACTGCCAAACTCATTCTATGAGGCCACAGTCACCCTGACACATAAACCACACAAAGACTCAACAAAGAAAGACAATTTAAGACCAATTTCCCTCATTAACACGGTTGTGAAAATACTCAATAAAATACTTCCAAACCAAATCCAAGAACACATCAAAAGTATCACACATCATGATCAAGTAGGCTTCATCCAAGGAGTGCAGTGGTGGTAAATGATATGAAAATTCATCAAATAAGCAATCTGAAAAAAAAAACGAAAACATGATCATCTCACTAGATGCTGAAAAAGAATTTGACAAATTCCAACACTCCTTTATGCTAAAAGTCCTGAACAGAGCTGACATACAAGGACCATACCTAGATATAATAAAGGCAATGTACTGCAAGCCAGTAGCCAACATCAAATTAAATGAAGAGAAATTTAAAGCATTTCCTTTACAATTAGGGACAAGGCAAGGATGACCACTCTCCCCATATCTCTTCAGCATAGTACTTGACATTCTAGCTAAAGCAATAAGACAACTAAATGGGATCAATGGGATACAAATTGGAAATGAAGAATCAAAGTATCCCTATTTGCAGAAGATATGATAGTATACATAAGTGACCCAAAAAATTCCACCAGAGAACTCCTAGAACTGATAAATACCTTCAGCAAGGTGGTGGGATGCAAAATTAATTCAAAAACATTAGTATACCTTCTTTACATAAAAGATAATTGGGCAGAGAAAGAAATTATGGAAACAACATCCTTGACAATATCCACAAATAATATAGAGTTACCTGGGGTAACTCTAAACAAGCAAGTAAAAGACCTGTCTGACAAGAACTTCAAGTCCTTGAGAAAGAAATTGAAGAGGACATCCCATGCTCAAAGATAGGTAGTATCAACATAATAAAAATGGCCATCTTACCAAAAGCAATATACATGTTCAATGCAATTCTTATCAAAATACCAACACAATTCTTTACAGACCTTGAAATAACAACTCTCAACTTCACATAGAAAAACAAAAACCCAGAATAGCTAAATCAAACCTGTACAATAAAAAAACATCAAGACGTGTCACCATCCCTGATTTTAAGCTCTACTATAGAGCAATAGTAATAAAAACAACATGGTAGTGGTAAAGAAACAGACCAGTTGATCAATGGAATGGAATCAAAGACTGAGAAATAAATTCACACACCTCTGGTCACTTAATTTTTGACAAAGAAGCCAAAACCATACAATGGAAAAAGGAAAGCATCTTCAACAAACAGTGCTGGTCTATCTGGATGTCAACATATAAAAGAAGGCACATAGACCCATATTTATCACCTGGCATGAAACAAGTTCAAGTGGGTCAAATACCTTAACATAAAGACTGACACATGAAATCTAATAGAAGCAAACGTAGGGGAAAGCCTCAAACTCATCGGCAAAGGTGACAACTTCCTGAACAGAACAGCAATAGCTCAGGCTCTAAGGCCAACAATCAATGAATGGGACCTTATGAAACTGAAAAGTTTCTGTAAGAGAAAGGACACTGTCATTAGAACAAAATGGCAACCTATAGATTGGGAGAAGATCTTTAGCAACCCCACATCCAACAGAGGGATAATATACAAAATGTATAATAAACTCAAGAAATTAAACACCAAGAAACCAATAATCCAATCTAAAAAATGGGGAACAGAGCTAAACCGAGAATTCACAAAAGAGGAATCTCTAATGGTCTAGAGACACTTGAAGAAATGCTCAACATCTTTAATCATCAGAGAAATGCAACTCAAGGTGACTCTGAGATTCCATCTCACTTGTAGGAAAAAAAATTTAATTAAATTACATTGGGTGCCATTTGTAGAAATAATTAGTTAAATTGTTTAATAATATTTAGATCATTCTTAATTGATTTGGCAGCTCTTAATTCTTAACCCGCCATTATAAATGAATACACAAAGACACCACGTGGATTTTAACAAGCCCTGGCCTGAATTGTGCAATCCTAGCCCATCTAAGCTAGCTCTTAATTCTATTACCCAAATATGACCCCATATATAAATACATCCCCTTGGACTGCCATTCTCCGTGCTATGCAGATGTTCCTGGCCATGTGGAATGAGGTTCCTTTATCTAACCCATGGTGTATGTCCTCCTTCTTCCTGCTCCTGGCTGGAATGAATTAATCCTCCGACTAAAGTGCAGGCTTCATGTTCTTATCTCAGGGAGTCCCATCTTTCTCTGTCTTTGCCCAATCTAAGGCTTCAGCATTTGTTTCAGCTAATAGGAGGTTCTCCCTGGTCAGATCTAATATTCATATGTTTTGTTGACAACCACATTTTTTCATTCCCTGTAGACACATAGGCATAACCACATCCCCATCTTAAAACCATTGCAGGTTTCCACTCTAAAGTTAAAATATCCTTATAATACATTGGTTGATTTAATTCCTCAGTTTTTTGTATAACCCAATGTCTTTCAACTGCAGTGGTACCCTTTTCACCAACATTTAGGAAATTAAAAGTTAGCAAAGCATTGTGTAATCTATCCTTGGGATTCTTTACTCACTCTTGTCAGAATGGTTAAATCAAAAACTCAAAAGACATCACATGCTGTTGAGGTTGCAGAGAAAGTGGAACACTCTTCCATTTCTGGTGGGAGTACAAAATTGTACAACCACTATGGAAATCAATCTGGCGGTATCTTAGAAAACTTGGAATAGCTCTACCTCAAGACCCAGCCATACCACTCCTGGGTATACATCCGAATGATTCCTCACCAATCCACAAGGACATCTCTTCAACTATGTCCATAGGAGCTCTATTTTGTAATAGCTAGAAACTGGAAACAACCTAGATATCCCTCAACTGATGAATTGATAAAAAGTCTTTGGTACATTTACACAATGGAAATCTACTCAGCCATCAGAAACAAAGAAATCATGTAATTTGCTGCCAAATGGATAGAACTAGAAAAGCTCATCCTAAGTGAACTAACCCAGACCCAGAAAGATGCACATGGCATCTATTCACTTATAACTGGATTTTAGCAATATAGTACAGAATAGCTATCCTACAACCAACAGAACAAAAGGAACAGGAACATGGACTTTGCTACCTCTTTAGTAGGACACTTCACCCTGCTGGAACTGCTATGTAGGTCCCCAGTGCAAGAGGAAGCTCTTAGCCTTCATGGGACTGATGAACTGAGGAGGGCTAATAAGTGGGGGCACCCCACACCAGAGGAGTAGGATAGGTGGGAGATAGGATAGAGGGTGGGAATATCAGAGGATGGGACTGAGAGGATTGAATGGAGGGGGCTGTGATGGAAACATAACTTGAATTAATAAATAAATGTAAAAAATACATTAAAAATCTTAGTAGTATTACAAATCTGTTCCACGTCATTATTTGTTGTTACCATTTAAAATTGTTTTTCTACATTACTAAAATGTCAAGAAATAAAACTTCTTTTCTCAAAATAATGAATCCCCAAATATGTCCCTTTTCTCAGAGTTGGCCTAACTCAATGTAACTCACATATTTTATTAATGCATTATGTTTACATAAGATAACTTTCTAAAACCCCCAATATTTCATAACTTTAAACTCACCAATTTTAATTACATAGGTAAATGTTTATAAAATAATGTAAATATGACTATATTATGTTGATGTTTATGACTCTTCTATACCTATAAATCAGAAAAGATAAGACTCAATGAAAGAAATGTGAGAAAATTTTATTAACATAGTAGACTCAGGTTACTTAATTTAATATTAAGGAAATATTTTGCACATATATTTTACTCACTATTGTGTACATCCACAATGTATTAAATACTTTTGAATTGTTCAAATCAAATATGTGAGTAGAGTGATATGTGAATCACATCTTAAAGATGCAAAATAGTTAGATATTATTTTAAATAACACCATTAAATGAACCAACTTGAGGTAGCTAACTCAATTCTCCTACATTGCCTAATAAACCCGAGAATGAAATTGGGTCTTGTCACTCTTAATACTTTCTGGGAACTACATGAGTAGATTCAAGTATATAATTCCTTCACCAGAAAAAGGAAACTCATGTCCCCAGCAATTACAACAGCTGGTTATATTATCATTGGGAAAGGAAAGTTTTTCAGGTAATAGTCACAAAAAAGTGCCTGAATGTTGGGCATTATATTAGAATAAGTAAGTCATAGTTATGGGTAGAAACCAATCGAATGACCATGATTTTATCTGGTTCATTTGTGAAATTAGGAGGCATAGCAGAAACAGGTGGTCCATCTCACAGCTACTGTATCTATCATAGAATCTTACTTGACATCCCCTCAGGCCAATAAACTATTTTAGCATTTAGCAGAAAAGCATGTTGAAAAAAAAATTGCCTTGTCTGAGAATACCCTTAAACAGAAAATCTCCTTTGTGAAAACACAGTCATTGGCTATAATTCAGAAGCACTTACTGCTCAAAACTGAGTTCTCAATAATGAGAATGGTGACTCATTGCAGACTGAGATGATAAGCCAAGGAAATATTGAGAATTTTTCTGCAGACAAGCTTAATACCCTGGATAATTTTACCAGCCTAAGGAAAGGGACAAGGTGACATTATTTGAGTAGCAAGGAGCAGGTACTTTAGATTAATGTAGACTCCTCAAATTAAATCACCTTATTTGACCCATGCCTCAGGCAGGCAGGATAAAAACTATGATCCATCCAAACACCAGTGTGACTGAAACTGCAGACTTAATGATTTCTGAGGCTGAAATGGTGTCAACTATGACAAGCAAAACAAATACCGACCAGTCCCAAATATTGAGTGTTGATTTGGTTAAGCAATGGGATGCCTTTTTGATTCTCAAAACAAAATCAAATCAAACTCTTTAATGGGATGATCACACTTCCTCCTCTGTGCTACTGGGGCTGATCAAAGCTTTTATCCTAAACTAAGTTGCCTTGAGGTAAATAGAGATGATTAATGAATAGGCCTAGTTTGTTATTTCACTGAACTGAAAGGGATCAAAGACAATACCTACCATCTGGAGTGTACTGGTGAATGTAGGGTAGGATAGAGTGTTCTCCACACCAAGGAAAAAGTACCATCAAATTTGTCTAATGAATTTAAGAAATAAGTGGGATTGTTTGAGCTAATTAAAGATAATATGATTATTTTCTATAATTTGAATCAATTTTGTATTCATGTTCTTCCTGCAGGATGTATGTAGCAGAAATTATTCTTTATTTCTAGAAAAAGCACCAGAAAGAGTCAGTGCATAAATGAACTCTATAAAGCCATCCCCATTTTAATTGCAATTCATGATCAGTCAGCATGTGCCTGGATTCTTCTAACAATCAATTTTCACAGCTTCCACTACATATATAGCATCTTCTTGGCTGGTAAGACCTGGTGTTAATATCCTTGAATGGGATGTTATGAGTCTCTGAAAAAAGGTGCTAATTTGCCTCAGTGTAGCTCAGGTAAATGTCTAACAATTTACACTTCTTAGAAAAATGTGAGTAGGTCAAAAACACTTATCATCTATGGTAATAATGGAAAGACTGCTTTGGTCACCCCCACCACAGTAAATAAGACTACATGCTACAGGACTTTTGAGTGTTATAGTAAATATGTGCTTATGTTTGACACTCTTGGCCATTTATATTGAAGAACCCACACTCAGTTTTGTTTGCCTGGGACACAAATCTTTAATCTGAATGCAAACAGTCCAGCAAAGTTTGGCACAGCCACTTTATGATTCCACGAAATTAATGATGTTTCTGAACCCTGGGTCTACAAAACCGATGTAGATGCCATGATGTTGCCTCTTGAGGCCTTATTGGAGAGGCTGCCTTTAGGGCTAATGAAGCATTCCTGCAGAAACATATCACCCAAGATTATGATTACTGAATTGCCATTAGGTTCCTTTAAAAAATGAAGGCTGAATTCGACTTGGAATTAGCTTGGACTCACATACTTGCAAACTTAGAAACCAAAAAGAAAGAACCCAGGGTCACATTTGTCATATAGAAATGCTATAAACAAAAATGCGACTGGTCTGCCTTGGCCCTTATCTATCTATATTTCTTGAAAGTGCCACAAACACAAAGAAAAAAAAATTGGCACAAATCTTACCCTCCATCCCACTGTTTTATATAAAGAGTGTTAGAAACTCATGAGGAGCCCAATTCAGAGAGATTCTCCTAAAAATCCAGGCCTGTTTCAAGAATGATTTGGCTAAGCTCAAAATTGGTGGGATCCTATTGGCTTGTGCATCTGTTCTACCTCAACACTAACTGAAGAATGAAAAAACGAGCTGGTAGCATAGTGTGTAGGGATTAATTAAATTAGATTTACAGTCTCTTAATTCGGGCATGAAGATCAACTTGTCTGTGAGTGATTACCTTATCAGCTTGTGGAAAAACAAGGATGAAGTCAGGTGAAAACAGGAAACAAACAGGAGAC